>LPNX010937184.1:160002-447333 GCA_001517045.1 Pseudotsuga menziesii | reverse complement strand
ATTTCAACGATTCCATCAAACATGTGGATGGAATGGCCTTGCTGTCGAATCTCCACCAAGGACAGCAGGCTTCTCTGCAACTCTGGAAGATAGAGAACGATCTTCAACAAGAAATGAGGGAATCCAGGCATCTTCAGTCGAATGGTGCCCATTCCCTTTGGTTTAATACTAGACTTATCTGCAAAGTAAACTATGCCATCTATTGATTCATTCAGTTCTTCAAAACAATCTTTTCTAAATGTCATGTGTGATGTTGCACCAGTATCAAGCAGCCAACAATCTTTATAAGATGAGAGAGAAGTCATTTCATTAAATCCAAGATTACAATGTGCAACAACACAAGAATCAGAAAATTTACTAGCATCTTGGTCATCTGTCTTCTGGTTATGCTTGTCTTTGATTGAGTCCCATGAAGCCCAACACTGATCTGATGTGTGCCCAGTCTTTCCACAACGCTTGCACCGCAAGTCTGATCTTTTGCTTCTGCCCCCTCTGCCTCTGAAATTTCTTCTTCCTTGTCCTCTCTCTTTGCCGCAATCTCCCTTGGAAGGGTCTTTGGATTGGTCTTCACCAGCTAGGGCAGCACCAATACTAGATGCCAAAGGGAGCATCTTTACAACTATTAGTGTAATTTACAATAATGAACTTGATATGACAAAGAGAAATAGAAAAAAATAAGAACCTTGCAGGTCTACAGTCTCTGCCAAGGTGATTTACAATCTCAACTTCAGGTTTTAAAGATGATACAATGACAGAGAAAATATTACAACCAACAGTCAACAATTATCTCAGCTCTTCAAAATTTTATGCAGTCAACATGATGGGCAGTCTCAGCAATCTTGTTTCACGTAGAATGTGATCACAACTTCAGTCTTCAAGTGGATGTTTGCAGCAATATTGTAAAAATGGCGTAATAATTACAAAAACACCAGCATTTTTGCAGTAATTCGACCCTTCAAATTCCCAGCTAATCCTCCACGCAGTCAGAGAAGGGAAGCTACAGCATATACACTTCAACAGAAGGTCATGTTTCTTCAGACATTCGGCGCCAGAGGTCTCAGTTACTCAATGTAAGGAATTAGGTCAAAAATAGGGTTTATGCACTTTCACCAAGCAATATAACAAATTCTTCAATCTATCAGTCAGTCTTCAATTGAAAATTTATATCTGAGATTGTCTATCACACAAAATTCCTGATAAGAATTGAAAATAGATGAAGGGAAATCTGCTGTATACAATCTTTGGCAAAAATGTATTAACACAGGCTCATACTACATGCAGGCTTATACTACACGTAGCACACCATTCAGGCAGCATTCATTCATGCTCATACTACACGCAGCACATAAAACGCATAGAAATTAGGGCATAAATGAGGTCGCAGCACTCTTCTCCAGCACATCAAAATAATATATACTCAACGCATATATTATTTCTCCAGCATATCAAAATATCAGTCTTCAATGCAATATCAGTCTTCAACCTCCAACGCAGGCAGTCTGGCAGTCTCTAGAACTTGCAACGTTCTCTCTTCAACACAGCATACAATCACAGCTCCACGGCTAGTCTTCACGCTGGTAGCAATCTTTCCAACGCAGCTATTATATATATCAGTTAGCAACATATCAGTCACAATATTTTGCAGGTAATATATATAATATATCAGTCTTCAACGCCTCTACAGGCAGTTCAAAATTGCAGGCTCTCTAATACACGCAGGCTCTCTTCTCTAATACACCAGCAACAGCATATATCTCCACGCTTGTCTTCAATGTATGTCAGCATACATTATGTTGTGAAGAGACTGCGTTGTCGACTCACGCAGGCATGCCATGCTTCCAGAACGCGAGCTCACAAAAAAACTTTGCTAGTCAAATAACACTGGCAGGCAGGCTTCCAGAACGCGAGCCTTTTACAGGAAAGAAAGGCACCCGAAATTTCCTTGAAGGCAATGGGTCAGGATAAAGAATGGAGACATAGAGAAATAGAGAAAAAGCTGATACCTAAACAAACAAAGGAATTCCCTCGGAAACCACTAAATCTCAACTCGTTTTGCACGTGGAGGAATTTGGAACTTCCACTTGACCCTTTAATTCTCTGAAAACATTATATGCCGTTACACCCTACCACTGCCAGCACCTCGAGGATTTAAATCGTTTTCTCTTAATCCCTGCAACAAACGAGGATAAAGAGCAGTTTGTAATATCAGGGATCCTTGAGTTGATGGGTCAGGCAATAAGTAAAACTATCGCTGTTGCTGAGATCTTAAAATGGCGGGTTCCTTCACGTGACTGAGTACAAACTTATTTCTTCAGAAAATATTATCATCTTCTTCACTGAAGTTTTCTCCATGCATTGAGAAAGAGGGCACAAACACCATCAATATTCACATGTAATGGTCACTGCGTCAAGCTCAACACACAGCAAACACTCAACCAGGAAGGAATTGACAACAATTCCAAAAACACAGCAGTTCTGAAAAATTAGGGTTTTTGAAAGTCACACAGAACTCAGACAGGCTCCACGCTATTCACTACAGGCTCCACGCGATTCAGGCTTAGGGTTTGGCTAATTCAAAAATTTTAGCAGAGAATAAACGCAGGCAAGAGGAGTAACGCATACACTGCATGCGACTCGACTGGCAGACTAATGGAGCAGTCTGGCAATGGACTGGCAAGCAGAATGCCAGGAATAGGCAGACTGGCAACAGGCAAGAGTTATGGCAGGCAGGCAGCCAGGCTCTGATACCACTTGTTGGTAATAACTCCCGATTCTATTTTTATTTCCAATGCAAATGCCTGTATTTATACAAAGTACATGGCGGTTGGGTTTCACCTTCCGCTCAGCCTGTTTGGCTTCCTATCTAATCAAATTCCTATTAATTATTTATTTACAATAATCCCGAAGGATTATTCTAACACATATATATCTAGGCTGACATGTAGAAAGACCTGAACAAAACCATACCATAGATATTGAGGTTTATTTCACCATTATCAAATAAAACGCTGCATGTATGAATACACAAAATTTATTATTTATGCTATATCAAAAGATATACAGCCATGTATAAAGACAAACTTGAAGAACCGTTTGAGAGTTATGCATTGCTGAAATAATGTCAACATTATTCATTTTCATGCTTTACATCCTTTACATACACTTTTCATTGTATTACCCTCATAATTTTCCTTATCTATGTAGGATCTTTGGAGTGTAAATTGAAAAAACATATGATTTAAATGTAAATGAAATATTCTATAAATTTTCATAATTAAAGTTATGTACTTTACCAGGTTTGCATCAGGAAGCTCCCTCACAGCACCATCAACATTTTCAGCAGTTGCCTTAACCTGAAAATCGAAAAAATCTATAACATGTAAAGACTTGGACATTTCATATGGTCATGTACATTTTTCTTTTTATCTATACAATGGGGTGACACAGCATTTTCCAATATAATAAACTTTGTTAGATTAAAATATCCGTATTAGAAATGCAAGTTGTTATACCACAATATCATTGAAAAAAAAATAAGCACGGAAAAACGGTATCCACTATGTTACATTATAAGTATCCTACTTCATAAAAAGATTATATATAAATCTTCGTAAATCAGCAAGGCATGAACCACATATTTTGCTACTTCAGTATACGACCTACCTTATTATATAATAAAAGTCATATCTATACAATCATTTGTAGTTTATATTTAAATTTGTTTAAAAAAATCTTAATAGTACTTTTTGCATATGTACATCATAACATGGACCCCCACCTTGCACACACAAACATAATGATACTTTAGCAAGTCATGATATTTAATAAGAAATAAATAGTTAAGCACTTCCAAAAATGTAGTATAAATAAATTGATAGTGTATTTTTTTAATTTGTACAATTTAAAAGAATGTGATAATGGCGACTCTGAATAACTATTCTTTAATTCCTAGAGAAATAGAGAATTCCTGGACATACATAAGGCTAGACATATAATTTTGTAAACAATATTATTAAAGGGTATTACCAATTTTGCACTTTCTAACTCAGTCTGCTCTGAAAGACGATTTTTAAGTGGTTCCACATGCTCACTTCCATCAAGTTGAACTCCAATGAAGTATTGTACTTCTCCCTGTAGTATGGAAAAATGTTAAGATCTAAATTGTTGATAATACAGGATTTTTCAGTTTGTTGATAATACAGGATTCATGGTGTTATAGAAGCAAACAACCCCCGTTCATCAAAACGCCAAAAACGTTAAACTGTCAATTACCTTCTGATCATGCATAGGTTGTAAGTGGAATAAGTTCCAAAACTTCTTCCCTGCATGAGATCAATTGATTGCAATCAAAGTAGTGAAACATAATAGGGAAATGGAATTTCATAATGTTTTCTACAAAAAACATGCAAAGAAAAACAAAATAATTTATATATATATATATATATATATATATATATAATTCACAAAAAAACATGAATGATGAAATAGAAGGAGTTTATGGCATAAATATCAACTTTTAGGAATAAGAAAATGCCAAGTACATAGTCCAGTTCTGAAGTAAAAATATAAAAACTTCTTCCCTGCATGGGATCAATTGATTGCAATCAAAGTAGTGAAACATAATAGGGAAATGGAATTTCATAATGTTTTCTACAACAAACATGCAAAGAAAAACAATATAAGTTATATATATATATATATATATTCACAAAAAAACATGAATGATGAAATAGAATTAGTTTACTGCATAAATACCAACTTTTAGGAATAAGAAAATGCCAAGTACATAGTCCAGTTCTAAAGTAAAAATATCGTAATATGACATTTTGGCAGTTGATATCCCTGTTACTTCTTTGCAGCCTCGATTCTGGGTCCTCTGAACTTCTAATTATAATGTTTTTTGGCCATCCTTACCCTCTGACCTCATACATTATGGGGCATCTGTTACACCTAAGAATGGTACTTCTTCGTCCGAGTGATGATACTCAATGTGTCGTCACAAAAAAGGGCAAGTTGGATTGAAGGGCCTTATCACTATAGGAGGTTTTGAGCTAAATTACAAAATGTTTACTCCAGCATTAACTTTTTTTGGTTATGAGTTTTAAACATATACGCGACTTTCATATTGTCAACCCGCGTATTATACGCGAGTTGCACATAGTCAACCTGCGTATTTACCCCAAAAAGTTGCATACACGAGTTTCATTAAGGAAACCCACAGGTTTCCCTTGTTCTACCCGCATATTCCATAAAAAACTAGTTAAAAATAAAAATCAAACTAATAACGAGGTGGTTGGGGTCGATTTGGAAACTACCCCAACTTCCTCAACGACCTTAACCTCGTAACTCCTTCTCCCAATGGAAAATAAAAGGAGGAGAGCAGCTAGAGGAAAGGGGGGTCACTTTGGAGACAAAGTTACGCTGGAGGATTTCTTTTGGAGAAGAGAAGCAAGAGGGCTCAAATCCAGGTTTCAAGGAAGCTAGATCAGACAGAGGTATATGAGTTTGTTCCAAGAACTTCATTAATAAAGAAAGTCATTTCCTTCCATATTTGTGTTATGTGTGTTTCAGTTAATGAGTAATGATCTTGATTGTGCTTTTGTTTTAAGTTTCAATCTCAATATATGTTCATATCTCTGATTTTATAATAGCTAGAGGTGCTTTGAGAAGGGTAATTTACTTGTTGCAGGTATTGGAGCAATGGATTTAAGGAGCACTGGGAGAGAAGTCAAAGCTAGGATCAACCTTCAAAATAAGGTATGCATCCTCTTAATCCTTGAATTTTTGCTTTATTATATACTTGCAGAACCTCATATGTTGGTCTATAGAACCCTTAGTACGTTGATGGCCTCTACCCCAGCCATAGGATAAATTCCCTAACAACATAGGGGGCACCCAGCCTTGCTTCCCGCAATTGGTGCTCATGATGAAACCTAACAATCACTATTTTATGCAAAGGCAGCCAAGGATGGCCTCATAAAGGCGTACAATAGTAGAAATGAGAATATTTGAGCTACCGATGTCCCTAAGCCTCTAAAACAGGGCTTCCCTTGGAACTGAATTGAAGGATTTCTAAAACTCTACAAAGTGGTAGAAGAGTTTCGAAGGGTGATGCTTGACCTCCTCAATAATGGCCAATAAGGTGAGGATATGATTGATAGTCTAATACCCCAGCTTGAATCTTGCTTATCCTCTACCCTGAAGGTATTTCATCTCAAGCACCTCAATTAGTTGGAAATGAAGGGCAGTGACATAGAGCTTCTAGAGTGTGTTTCCCACTATAATAATCCTACAATTGGTTGGATCAGCATTAGATCCCAAATTGTGAATTGGGTGTATAGCATGGTTGGGCCAAGCCAATGTTGTTGGAACTCTAAGCATACAACATGGTTATAAAAATCATCAATGTGATGCACCAATGATTGTGTACCATGTTTGAAATGCTCTACCTAGAACCCCTCCTCATCTACAGCATCATCGGTATTCATCTCTTAGGCTTCATGCCTGATATGTTCGTAGTAAACAAGTGGCAAGAGGATGGAGAGGAGTTAATAACATTGGGTGTTTCATAGGTGTTGAATTTTAGCATTAGCATAAATATTTTAAAAATTTGCAAATCAACTTAAATAACAAATGACAAGTGCAGTAAAAACACATTCATCACATCAGCACAATAGACACAACAGTTTTTCACTAGGGAAACCTTCAAAGGACAAAAACCCCAAAAAGCATTAGTAGCTCATCTCGTAAATGAGATGACTTAGAAATTCTTCAAAAAGTTCCTCAAACCCCAATCTGGGTTAAACCACAATTTACAGAAAGATTTTCTCAGTAAAAATTAGAGCAAGGGTTTCAAACCCTAGTAACTGAAATTTCCAGATCTGACTGGAAAAGATCAATACTGTCCAAAACTACAGTCTGCTCAAAAATATCAGATCTACCCAAAAATAGAAAGAAGACTGCCCGTAAAGAAGGTGGCTTCCCAGATCTGAATTGTGGCTGCCCAGATCTGGAGAATGGTTGCCCGGATCTGAAGATGGCTGACCTAGATCTGAACTTGGTTGCCCAAATCTGAAGGTAGCTACCCTAGATTTGAACTTGGTTGCCCAGATATGAAGATAGTTGTCCTAGATTTGAAGAATGGTTTCCCAAATTTGAAGATCTGAAGGTGGCTGCCCTAGATCTGAAGGTGGTTGCCCTAGATCTGAACTTGGCTTCTCAGATCTAAAGATCTAAAGGTGGATGCCCTAGATCTCAGCTTCGCTGCCCAGATCTGAACTTCGCTGCCCAAATCTGAAGATGGCTTCCCTAGATCTGAAGAATGGTTGCTCAGATCTGAAGATCTGAAGGTGGCTGCCCGGATCTGAAGATTTGAAGGTGGTTTCCCTAGATCTAAACTTGGCTACCCAGATATGAAGATGGCTTCCCTAGATCTGAAGATCTAAAGGTGGCTGCCCTAGATCTGAACTTGGCTGCCAAGATCTGAAGATGGCTTCCCTAGATCTGAACTTGGATGAAGATGAGGATTTGGTAAAACCCTTAAGACAAAAAAGATAAGAAACCCTAGCTTAGGGTTTGTCTCCAATTGAGGATGATGATGCCCTAGCTAGACTCATCCATGCTAGGGCACAATCACAGAATCTTCTTTCTTCAACCTTGAGCAGCTGTACCTGTGAGAGCAAGTGTGTGTAATAATGAATTGACTTGATCTTCTTTTATAGCCTTTAGTCACCTGTAAGTGGACCAAAATTAGAAAAGATAAAATAGTAATATTTTATTCTTTTTTCTAATTTCACTTTTACATTCTTACCAAAAAGGTCTTTTAAGTATTTTTTACTTTTACCAAAAGTCCTTATTTATCTTTGACTTCCACCTGTGGTCCTTTTCCTATGGTCCAAAAGTCCTTATGTATTTTTTACTTTTGACTTTAGCATTTTTCCAAGTGCCCTTGTGGTCCTTTTAATTCCAAAAGTACATCATCATAAACCAAGAGAGTTACTAATGCTTTTATCTCACACTCTGTGTGACACCAAGATTTAGTACTAGGATAACTTAACCAAGGGTAGCTAATCCTAAGATAAGTACATAAATCCCATAGATCAAAGAGTGTCACACATGCCTAGACCCAGTCTATGGCTTACAGTGCCTTCCTGGTAACAGACCAGGTGCCTCAGCCATGTGTTGCATAATTTCACCCTAGGTCAAATACTTGGTAACAGACCAAATGCCTCCATTCTCCCAGAGAATGGCTACTCAGAACTAAGTTGAGTCTACCAGTACTTGACTGGTCCACGTCGTGGTCCCAGACCAGATGTTTGCCATTCAACAGAATGGTCACTCAACACTGGGTTGAGTCTACCTAGGGAAGAGTTGGGTCTATATCGTGGTCCTAGACCAGATATCTACCATTCAACAAAATGGTCACTCAACACTGGGTTGAGTCTTCACCGTGGTCCCAGACCAGGTGGCCCCATTCTCCTAAGAGAATGGCTCTCGATGCTGCTCAGAAAAATCAACACTCCCTCTCAGTGAGAGGCATTCTCTGCCATACCAAGCTTGTCACGAAAGTACACCAACTTTGATGCCGACAGAAGCTTGGTCAAAATATCTGCAATCTATTCATTTTTACGAATGTACTGCAACTTCAGAGCATCTATTTGCACCAAGTCTCTGATGAAATGATACCTCATTTCACTGTGTTTCAAACTATCATGAAACACTGGGTTCTCTGAAAACTTTATGCAACTCTGATTATCGCAATGGATGATCGTTGAGTCAAACTTTATCACGAACAGATCAGATATCAATTTTCTGAGCCAAACTACTTCCTTGCAGCAATATACTCAGCCTCAGCTGTACTCTGAGCTATGGAATCCTGCTTCCTGCTGGCCCAAAAGATCATTGTTGATCCCATACTGAAGCAATAACCAGAGTTACTTTTCCGGTCAACTGCACTGCCAACCCAATCCGAATCAGTATATCCAGATAACATTACTCCACTGCTGGAAGTAACCCTGAGCCCATAAGTGTTGGACATGCACTGATTCAGAGCATTCTCTGTGTCTGGTCTCGTATGCATGAGGTGCATCCAATATCCGAAAAGCTGTCTATACAGAGTAGAGTCTATACTCTGTGAACTAGTAGCTGAGTCACCCAACTTTGTTAAGTTGATGGTCATGGGTACGCCCATAGAATTGGAATCCTGCATCCCAAATCTTTGCAAGATGTCTCCTACATACTTTCCTTGTGTCTAGAAGATGTTGCTTGGCTTTTTCCAGCCTTCTAAGCCAAGGAAGTAATGCACTAATTCAAGATCTTTCATCTCGAATTCAGAGGTAAGCTCCCTCTTACACCGTTCTATCAATTGTTCAGCACCTGTAAGGAAGAAGTCATCTGCATATAGAACAAGTATCAAGACATGATTATGAACAACCTCAAAGTACAAGTTAGACTTAGCTGTACATTTGGAAAACCCCAAGTCATGGAGCAATCCATCCATCCTCGCCTACCAAACTCTTGGAGCATACAAGGCTTTCTTCACAAAGCCTTTAGGTTGTTCAACATAAGCTTCCACCTTATTCAAGAAGACTGTCTTTACATTTGTCTGATGTAACTTCCATCCAAATAATGCAACAAGTGAAATGATGGTTCTAAAGGTAGTAGACCTTTCAATAGGAGCAATTATCATTACTGACTTTCCTGTTGGTCCAGGAACAACTTCCCACACATCATTCTTCATGATTGACTTGTACTCTTCAATCATGGCATCAACCCATACCTGTTGACTTGTTGCTTCTTTGGAAGGTTCTGCACTGTCAAGCTAACTCATAAGAACTGAGTACTTCTATGGTCTTTATCTAAAAGTCCCAAGAGGAGCTTTATGCTTCTCGTCTTCTTGTACCATTTCTTGGTACTGAGTTGATCTCCTTTTGTAAGGAAGAACTTCAAGTAGTTCTTCTGATGGAATTTCAGTGTCCTCTAGAACATCTGGAATTTGATCCTCAAATTCCTCTTCCTCCCTCTGAGTTTCTGAAACTGGAAACTCTAGTGGAGGTACTTCATCTTCCTTTGAAAGCTCTTGTGCTTGATACACAACTTTCCCATGGAAGACCACATCTCTGTTGACTATCTTCTATAAGCCTGGAAGTGCTATGTAGTGAAGGTGTTCAAACCTTCTATGACACAGCTCACATAAATCAACTGCATGAGTGGAATCCTCAAAAACCCTGTAAAGGCCTCCCTCTTGAACCCCAATCTATACTACTGAGCTTAGGCCTTCATTCTTTACCCATAGAAGGACTTTCTTGTCCATGAAGAGGAATCTGAAGCCCTTGTCCTCTAAGCTAGCAACAAATAAAAGATTCTTCTTTAAACCAGGAACATAAAGAATATCATCAATATGAAAAACCATACCTGAGTCAAGTTGAAGTGAAGTTGATCCAACTCCTTCAATCTTGTAAGTGGAGTCATCTCCAAGTTCTACCTGAGCGGTGAACTTCTTCTTTTTGTAACTAGTGAAAGCTCCACGGTTACCTCTCATGTGCCTGGAGGCACCACTGTCCACCAACCAAGAAGTGGACCAATCTGAGAAAGAACCAGTGACAGCAGAAATCAAGTAGTACTCTCTTCTAGGCTCTTCATCCTTGTTAGACTTGGTTTTCTTCCTATTCTTCTTTGGTTCATCTTCTTCTTCTTCTTCTTCTTCTTCAGTAAATGCTTGAAACCTTTGCTTGGGTTTCTTCTTGTTCTGCCTACAGTCTCTAGCAAAATGTCCAAACTTGGGTAAACTATAACATTCCACTTTTGACATGTCAGAAAACTTACCCTGAGGTTTCTTTCCCTTCTTTTGCTGAGGGAAAGGCTTCTTCAATTTCTTTGTCTTTGCTACAAGTGCAAGATTCTCCTCCTTGAATACCTTGCCAAAGTTCCTTCCTTCTTCTTCTATGCAATCATGCCAAGTCCTTTCAAAGGTTGGCTAATTCTCTCATCCAAAAACAGATGCCATGAAAGTTTCCCAAGAGCTTGAGAGACCATCAACCACTATTTGCACAAGGTCATCATCATCAACAGTAATACCAATAGCAATGAGTTGATCTCTTACCTGTGCAATCTTTGTGAAGAAGGAACCAACACTTTCATCTTTGTTCAGCTTCAAAGTTCGTAACCTCTTCTTCAAGACTCTCTTCTAACTGGGAGCCTTCTTTTCATATAGGTTGACCAAAGTATCATAGCATTCTTTAGCAGTCTTCAAAGATGTGATGTTGGGCATCAATGACTCTCTGACAGAATCATAGATGATTCTTCTAGCCTTACCTTGCTTCCTCTTGTAAACAAGCCTACCAACATTTGTTGTTAGCTCTTCTGTGACATTAAGAACAATGTCATCCAAGTCATTCTCATCTAGAATGGTTGTCAACCTGCCTTTCTAGGAGTTGAAGTTGGCTTAACCATAGAGCTTCTCTTCTGGTTTGAAACCATTGGTGTCCATCTCTGCCACTTAGTCAAATGTAAGATCTAGTAAAAACAACAAGAGTGTCCCTTTACTGTGTTTTTACATGCTAAGCTCTGATACCATGTTGAATTTTAGTATTAGCATAAATACTTTAAAAAATTGCAGATCAACTTAAATAACAAATGACAAGTGCAGTAAAAACACATTCATCACATCAGCACAATAGAAACAACAGTTTTTCACTGGGGAAACCTTCAAAGGACAAAAACTCCAAAAAACATTAGTAGCTCATCTCGTAAATGAGACGACTTAGAAATTCTTCCAAAAGTTCCTCAAACCCCAATCTGGGTTAAACCACAATTTACAGTAAGATTTTCTCTGTAAAAACCAGAGCAAGGGTTTCAAAGTTCAAACCCTAGTAACTGAAATTTCTAGATATGACTGGAAACGATCAGTACTGTCCAAAACAACAATCTGCTCAAAAATAACAGATATGCCCAAAAATATCAGATCTGCCCAAAAATAGAAGGAGACTGCCCGTAAAGAAGGTGGCTGCCCGAATCTGAATTGTGGCTTCTTGAATCTAGAGAATGGTTGCTCGGATCTGAAGATCTAAAGGTGGTTGCCTTAGATCTGAAATTGGCTGCCCAGATCTGAAGGTGGCTTCCCTAGATTTGAACTTGGCTGCCCAGATATGAAGATGGTTGCCCTAGATCTGAAGAATGGTCGTCCAAATCTAAAGATCTGAAGGTGGCTACCCTAGATCTGAACTTGGCTGCCAGATCTAAAGATCTGAAGGTGGCTGCCCTAGATCTAAACTTGGATGCCAAGATCTGAACTTGGTTGCCTAGATCTGAAGATGGCTTCCCTAGATTTGAAGAATGGTTGCCTAGATTTGAAGGTGGCTGCCCTAGATCTGAACTTGATTGCCCAGATCTGAAGATGGTTGCCCTAGATCTGAAGATCTGGAGGTGGCTGCCCTAGATCTGAACTTGGCTGCCCAGATCTGAAGATGGCTACCCTAGATCTGAACTTGGCTGAAAATGAGGGTTTGGTAAAACCCTTAAGACAGAAAAGATAAGAAACCCTAGCTTAGGGTTTGTTTTCAATGGAGGATGATAATGCCCTAGCTAGACTCATCCATGCTAGGGCACAATCATAGAATCTTCTTTCTTCAACCTTGAGCAGTTGTACCTGTGAGAGCAAGTGTGTGTAATAATGAATTGACTTTATCTTCTTTTATAGCCTTTAGTCACCTGTAAGTGGACCAAAATTAGAAAAGATAAATAATAATATTTTATTCTTTTTCTAATTTCACTTTTACCTTCTTACCAAAAAGGTCTTTTAAGTATTTTTTACTTTTACCAAAAGTCCTTATTTATCTTTGACTTCCACCTATGGTCCAAAAGTCCTTATGTATTTTTTACTTTTGACTTTAGCCTTTTTCAAAGTGCCCCTGTGGTCCTTTTAATTCCAAAAGTACATCATCATAAACAAAGAGAGTCACTAATGCTTTTATCTCACACTCTGTGTGACACCTAGATCTAGTACTAGGATAACTTAACCAAGGGTAGCTAATCCTTGGAGACGTACACAAAGCCCATAGATCAAGTGTCAAAGTATCACACATGCCTAGACCCAGTCTAGGGCTTACAGGTCCTTCCTAGTAACAGACCAAGTGCCTCAGCCATGGGCTGCATAATTTGACCCTAGGTCAAATACTTGGTAACAGACCAAACGCCTCCATTCTCCCAGAGAATGGCTACTCAGAACTAAGCTAAGTCTACCAGTACTAGACTGGTTCACATCGTGGTCCTGGACCAGATGTCTACCATTCAACAGAATGGTCACTCAACACTGGGTTGAGTCTACCCATGGCAGAGCTGGGTCTATATCATGGTCCCATAACAGATATCTACCATTCAACAAAATGGTCACACAACACTAGGTTGAGTCTTCACCGTGGTCCCGGACTAGGTGGCCCCATTCTCCTAAGAGAATGGCTCTCGATGTTGCTCAAAAAAATCAACACTAGGGACATCATTGAGGGTAGTAGTGTGGGTGAACATGGACTGAGGGCCAAGATAATAGGTACAATAAAGTGGCAGGGAAAATCATGCACCGAGAAGTTTTAGGGGAGTGGTAGAGTGAGGCACACAAACCACATCTACTCTACTATGAAAGGTGCTTTTTTTCTATGGAGGAAATATTGATATGGTTTCCATATCGATGGGTAGGAGGTGGGGTCATGAAAGAAGGAATAACAAATATATTTTGATAGGTTCTACAATGCTCGTCATACTGCTTGTTTCATGGGATAGGATTTGGGCTTTGAGGAGTAGTAGTGAGAACTAGTGGTGCGAGGGTAAGAGCTAAGGGCCACATTCTAGATTTTGAGCAATTATATTTGGAGGAGTTGGGTACAAGGGATGAGAAACTATAAAGGGGGTGGAGTAACTATTTGAGGCAAGAAAAATAAGCACTTTGGTCCCCATCCTTAAAGAATATAGTGGTTTGTGAAGTACCTTAGGGGGGTAGGATGGGGATGGGAGGAGTGTTGGCACAAAGGGAAAAGGAGAGGAGGGTGTGGTCCGTTGTAGGTATCAAAGTAATGGAGAACTAAAAGGAAGCATATCTTGGTTTCCTAGAATGTAGCCTACCACACTAGCCACCTGGCATGAAGAAAAAATGTGAAACTGTTGGATTCTAGGAATCAAAGAATACCATTCAGGATCATCAAGTCATGTGATTTTCCAAGGTGTAGGAGGTGTTTTCCACAAGCAAAGAGGGGTATCATGGCATCTTCATAAGTAATAAGTAAACCCACTAGAGCTTGCAATCTCCTGGAGGCAAAGAGTGTCCCCTGACCTATCATGTAAGGAATTTATCGAGTTTGGGTATAGGAATTGAAATCCACTGGGAGTATGACCCCCCCTAGAGCTAGATATTGGATGATGTTAGTATACAAGTCTTGGTAAGGGTACCCACTTGAATCACTGTGGAGAAAAATCCAAGGATGTGGGAGGAAAGTAACATACTGCAAGTAAAAATGTCCCAAGGAACTCATCATCCAACCTTAACCCACATGAATCTCACAAACTCATCTAAAGCAACCATTATAGGCTTACCCTAAAGAGGAATCTCTATACAAATAAACCACACCTTTTGATGTTAGACCCTACTTGAGATTCAAGTCTCCTATCTATAGACAAATGAGCATTAATAATCCAGATATTCTAACATAATCTCTACAAGGATCACATGGGTCTCAAGCATAAAGAAAATATCCGATGGTCTAAGTTCAATGTAAAATGCTCCTAGGAAAGAACAAAAGGATCCATTTCAATTTCAACATCCAACCATAATCCTTGATATCCCACGCCTTACCCCGCCCCCACCCCCCCGACCTATCGTTTGGTAAACCCAAGACAAATCTACTTAAGGGGGGGGAATCCTAAATGACCACCCTAGGATCTCTAATGACTGCCCATTTCCCTAGATGCCACGTTGTCGCCCCATGTTCCCTGGAGCACCTAAGCTTTGTAACCTGGGATCATGTGAGATACTTTTCCAAGAAAATCCTATGGGGGAGGTAGGAAAGTCATCGTTTAGCCCAAAGGGCTCACAGCTAGTCTCCCAATGACTTGAAGGTGATAAAGAGAATAGAGTTTGAACCAAACCAAGCCCTCTCTGGACATATATCTAGGAGGTCTAGAGTGTCTAGAAGAAAGGAGACTTCTATTTGCATGGGGTCAATATGGCTATTGGAGAAGTGAGAAGTCCCTTCACCTTCAGGTTCAGCTCTCTCACATCTACCTCGTGCACTTCTTGGTAACTAAATCACTTCACTCTCATGCTCATGGAATTCTTCATAGATAATTGAATAGAAAAATGTGAGGGACCTTGCCTTTTTCCTTATTAGGTTCTAAATTTTATCCTTATTAGGCATGAGATTTGTCCTTAGGCACCTTCCAATTTGTATTTATCGCACCTATTACGTGGGCTCCACCTCATGATGGTATAATCTCTTTTACTTTAACTCTAGTCTATGACCTCAAATGTCATGCCACATGGGCATTAAATGGGACTCCAAGAGAGTTTCTTCTAATCTTTGAATCTATAACATCTCTCCACCCTGAAAATCTCAACGACCCTAATGAGGCCTTCTTCTCTTGCAAAAGAATCGATAAAGTCTTCTTCTCTTCCAAAGGAAACATATTTCCAGGAGACCTATGCAGAAAAACAGGTCAGAAACATCTTGTAGTATGTGTGTTATTTTGATTCTGGGTCATTGAGGGGAGTACAATGCAACCATTATGTACATAATCCTTCTTCCCATTATTTCAACTAATGCAGGAAGTTAATTGAGCCTTTGTAAGTGAAATCCCAACTATCCTCCATGTGTGAGTTTCAAGCTTGATTGCCCTCACTGAGTCAGTTTGATTCTGTCTGTTCCTTCCTGATTCTTAAGACTGCATAGTAGAGAGATACAGGGAACTTCGTGCAAAGAGAAATGTGTCACCTAAACACCTTTTCTCATTAGTTATCTTGAGATTGTCATCCAGAAATTAAGATCTGTGTTCTGTCAAAAAGTTCCTTACATCATAATTCAATCAACTCTTAACAAAAATCGATTTGTGACTGGATATGATTTAAACCTGTAAAATTTGGTTCACCAAAATGTCAATATTCTAATGTTCCAGGATAGAAACTGTAGTATTTTACCCAGTGCAAACAAAACTCAATCCATACATTCATGAAGATGATGGTGGAGAGAGAAAATAAAAAGATATATTTCATAAATGATGCTGCAGTTATACATCTCTCACACAGGTTTATGGCGTGCATCATTATAATTTGTAATTGCCCTTAGTTGCTATGGTGGTTTAACCACCTAACCCCAACCTTAACATCTAGAAGTGGCATATGTACTAATGACTTCTAACAACACTTTATTGAATGTCACCACTCTAACAAACTCCCCTAAGGATTATGTAATAGACATATCCATAATTAAGAGAACTTTTGTCACTAGTTCTTCATAAATATAGAGTTGTATGAAGTTAATTAAAAGAGATCATTTAACATTGATACTAGACAATAAGAAGAAAATAGCAAATTAAGACATGAAATGTGTTTACAAAAATTGAATATTATATTTCATACCACTCTTGGTGTAGTTGATCAACTGCACAGTAATCTCGCGTTGGTCCCTGATGGCATCTCTTATTTGTTTAACAGTATCTGTGTCTGTTTCAGGCCCTTGAAGAAAGCTGTCATAGAAACATCACAGAAAACTACAATAAGATTTGTTGCTGGTTTTTATCAACGACCATCCGTCAAAATAAACACTTCAGAGGCATACACTATTCAAATATAATGAATGATGATGCAAGCTATATGGTAAGGCATAGCTTAAAAACCACTGCAGAAAGATATGCAATGGAAGCATTGTAAAATAGTTCACTCTACCCTTTAATTGAGAATTTTTGTAAATACCATGCGACATGGTCCAGATTTCCAACTGTTGAATGTGGAAAAAGTAGCTAATATAAATCATGCAAATATTGGCAAGTTGAATGATCGGAAATTGGTTTTGTTCTTTGTAGAATAAAATTGTAACTTTCAGATTCAAAGTGTATCAGGGTATTTGAAAAATAATTTGAACTAAAAAGGTCGTTTCCACTCATTTGATAGTAAAGCTCAGATGTTTAGATGCTCCTGAGTCCTTAGAGAATGAAGAAAACTAAATTGTTAAAATGGTTGAAAATAGTGAAACAAGTTCTGTATCACCCAATGTCACAAAGATGACAATTGTTGAAATGCACGAAACTAGTCCAGTTCACTTTATATAGAAAATTCGATTAGGAAAAAAACTATCTTATTCAAAGGCACAAAAAGATCGGCAAGTTAAGGAAGAAGAAATCAGTTATTTATTTTAATCAAAAGATTCTAATGTTTAGATTAAAAACCTGTCAGGGTAAGGATTTAAGAAATTAAAGGCCATTTGAAGTCATATTATGTTAAAATTCAAATGTTTATGCTCCTTAGGGAAATAAAGGAACTCTATCTGTTCAGATGGTTGTAAAATACTCGCAGATGATAATATAAGTTCTGTATTTGTAAGAATAACAAAGACAACAGTTTTCAAAATGAATAGGATCAAAACACTTCGAAGTATTCGCAAATGGTGAAGGACTAGTTTGAAGTTTGAACAGCTAAGCGAGGCTGCAACTTAGCTCAAATATAGAGACAGTTGGAGAATTTGCCATCTTTGCCCATGTTTTCGTCCATCTTTGGCCCTAGTCCATGGCAACCAAAGCCACTATTTTCCTCTTGATATGCAGCAGCATCTATCTATTCCAGACGAGATGGATAGCGAGAACGACGAGGACTACATTGAAGAACTAAGTGAGACTGCGCCTTAGCTCAAAACCAGACGGTTGTAGGATTGCCCTAACTTACCAATGGTTTGTCCATATTTGGCCCTGGTCTTTGGCGAGGATAATGACATGTGTCTATGGTAGACGGGATAGATTGCAAGAATAAATCCCTGACCGAGATTTGATACCATTGCATTTGTTTATATATATCCCTTTAGCACGAACATATGAAATGGAATCCAAGGGATGAAGACTCACCTCTTTGAAATGAAGAAAGTTTATTTATTATTCATGATATGAACAACTTGGTTCATAAACTGAATATCTAATGTAAAAAGAATAACTTAAAATTTAAAATTTATAAAGAACAAATATATTATAATAAAGCGATACATATTATAGATAAATGATTTACAACAGTTTATAGTTTATTTATAGTATTGATGAGTAATCATATTTGATTGTTCATGTCCCCTGGTTAAGTCATAATTCTTAAGATGTGTTTTTTAACTTATTATTATTTATTAAATTTTATATATTTGTTTAATTATGTTTTTAATTAATTTTTTTCATTTAGTACGGATATGAAGAGGTTTTCTATTTGAAATTTCGAAACAAAAATCATTAAAATCAACTAAAGTGTTCATCTTACAAGACTGTAAATTAAACAGTTTGAAATTGTTGCAATTCAATTAATATGTGAAAAATGAATCAATAATGTATGAACATAAGTAAAAGAAAATATTTTATTTTAACATTCTCAAGGCTGGAAATAACGTATGGGACAGAATATTTATTTTGTATTGAATTTTATTTTTGACTTTTAATGCTTATTTTATACTCATCTCACAAACCAAGTTCATGTCAACATTGATGTAATTCACTTTATCACTTTGACTAATAAAAATGTTAATAACTTTTTTTTAACTAATCTTTTTAAATTTTAAATAATATCAAATAAAACTTCATAAATAAACCTTCCTTCCTTTTTTTTATTGAAATCCAATTTATATAAAAATAAAAACTCAATCTTGATATATTTCCTCAATAATTATCTAAACCTTCCTTCCTTTTTTTTTTATTGAAATCCAATTTATATAAAAATAAAAACTCAATCTTGATATATTTCCTCAATAATTATCTAAATGCTTTATCTATAGAAATAGATAGACTTAAAATTGTGTACTCTTCTTAGTTTGTCCTATTAAGAAATACTCACAAGATATTTGTTGTCACTTCTTTGCATTCAGCTGAAATACTATGAAAAATGTCCCTATTTGATGTCACTTCACTTCTTTGCATTAAGCTGAAATACTATGAAAAATGTCCCTTGTTCATTTCTTACGCTAATCACTAATTAATCCATGTTAAATTAGTGTCTTCCCCGAGATTGTTCTTTTCCTTGATTTATTTGTATCACGATTAAAGTCATGCTGGCTACTTATGGTGGGGGCATAACCAAACCCTTTATATTCTTAAATTAATTATTTAACCAAATCTTTATATTCTTTTTTTACCATGGGAACAACCAAATCTTTATATTCTTAAATTATATCTTTGACTGGTCATAAAGGTTACAGCCCTTCAAATTTCTAATAAGTAATAACCCTTCCGTCTGACTTAGGTGGCATTTTGAAATGATGGCAACTCTGGTTTATACCCTGCACTGAGCCGTGTCATGGTTTGTTTATACCGCTGCCACTGCATTACCCACAAAATTGATAATTACAATGAGTCCTCTCCCATGATTTAGTTTCCTCAATCAACTGTCGAGAAGGATATAACAATGGATTGGCATATTTCTGTGTTATTCACTGTCTATCCTTCGAATGGTAATTGTGAAGTTTTTGTGCTATTGATAGATACACAAAATAAATGTGAAATTTGTTTATGCACCGAATTGGTTTATGTTTGTTTATAGGTGATGATCCTTCAACAAGATTGTTGTTGTTTCTGTGATATATATATGCTAGACTAGATATCATTTGTGTTCAATCCAAATTCACAACAGTAGCATATGCAGAATCACTGAAAGAAATACAATCACAAAATAGACACAGTAATTACCTTGAGAAACCTTTAAGGAAAAGAAAACCCAGCAAAACTTCCTCTGTATAAGATATAACCCCAAAACAGGTATTCTTCTCCTAGTTGTTTTGTCTCTCTCTCTCCTATGCGCTACACAAGGAGTGAGTCTGTGTTCAAATAAGAAGCACACTCTTCTATTTATACACATTGAGCCAACTAACTTTTACCCTAAACAAGTTGGACCCACTAAACTCTCTGGGTCGACTTCATCTAGAAAGACTCAAAATAGTATTTTCATTAAAAAAAATTTGGGGTCTAAAATGGGCTTTATAAAAAACGGTGCCATGGATAAGCTGGATTGAGTTGAATTTTTAAACCAATAGAATTTCAATATCTTTGGTCAACCATTATGGTTGAGTTGGACACATAATGCTTATGTGTCATATTTTTATTTGACAATAACTAACTCCATATCAACCTCACCTTGGTTAAGTTCTTGAAAAGATCCCTTCGAAATAAGATAAATAAATTTTAACCAATAAATATAGAATATTTTATTTGATCATTACTTCCAACTCCTCTAAAACATAACCTTCGCATTAATTAAAATTGTAGTGGAAGCATTTTGAAATACTAAAAATATTTATTAATCAATTTTTTAAAAATAAAACTAAATAATATTTAATTTTAAATAGACTTATCTTGAAATACTAAATAAAAGATATTTACTATTTTTAATATTATTAAATAATATTTAAAAAATAAATATATTTAATTATTACATCCAAAAATAAATAAAACAATTAAATAGTAACAAAATAAAAAATAAAAACTATTTTTAATGTTACTAAAATTATAATAAAATTTTATTTTACTTTTTTTCTCTCTTACCTACTTACCCATTAAACCACAATTTTTTCTATATTAATATAAAAAATAATATATATATATATATATATATATATATATACTGGGGGAATCGGTAACTGGGTGGTTTTGGTACTCGCATGACACGGGGTCCATTCTCGTCGGCGTCCACTATACATCCAGGTGCGTCCACATAGCCCGCAAACATTGGGCACGGATAAGTCGGGGTGAGATTTGAACTTGAAACCTCTT
Source organism: Pseudotsuga menziesii (assembly GCA_001517045.1). Lineage (NCBI taxonomy): Eukaryota > Viridiplantae > Streptophyta > Pinopsida > Pinales > Pinaceae > Pseudotsuga > Pseudotsuga menziesii. The sequence continues at coordinate 426,351 of LPNX010937184.1, read as the reverse complement.
TTACAACATTCATTCATTTACACGGCACTTGCCAATCAGTCTACACCCCTACGGAAATATAAAAAATAATATGAATATACATAATTTATTGTTTTTTATTTTATGTGATGTCATATTTTTTATATGAATAAAATTTATATTAAAAAATAATAAAGATTTTTTTTTTTTAATACTATTATAATTATATTTTCATTATAAATTAATATATTTGAGTTTTACATTTATTAAATATATAAAAAGTAGTGGTCTATTCATTTAAAAATATATATATATAATTCAAAAGTTTCCCATCATTTATTATGTGTGCATAATAACCTAAATATTTCATTAATATTTTTAATCAATATCTCTTAACTCTACATTAACTCAATATAGTTGTCAACTACCATTAATAAGACGATTTAGGTTGACTTTCATTAGATTTAATCTGACATGGCATATTTGTAGTGTGATGTGGCTTTTTTATTATTTTCTTTAGGAGGCCCATTTTAGACCCCAAATTTCCTCTAATGATATTATACATTAAGGTACTAATGACCCAACTTACAATGGATGATTTACTTCATGACTCTATGATGACCAATTACAATAGTAACACCCCGACAGAGGAATAATAACATATCCCTTGGGTTACATCAATAAAATACATTTAGAATATCCTTTGAAATTACAATATTTCAACACTCCCCCTTAACGAGAAGGTTATTCTACTGACAACATCATCATAGACTATAGGATAACCGAGAGACAATAACTTCAGCAATATCGAGGTAATACATCTATACATCATAAGAAGTTTTCACAAATCAGTAACTGGAATAGTTACTCTTCAGTGTCTTCATCTCTGCATCACACGATCACTTGATCCTTTTGCAACAACACTTAGAACTTTCAATCGTTTGTAGCAACACTTCAATCTTCTTGATTCTTTGTAGTGTTAGGATATTTAGACACTTAGGAGTTAGTTAAGATCAACTTGTGTAATATATCCGTTAAGTAAAATGTGTTTCTTTAGTATGCATTAGTATGTATTTGTAAATATTATAATCCGACGGTCACGATATGCTCTAAACATAAAGTGATCCGATGATTCAACTTCTCTTAGATCATACCTACCATTGATTCGTGGCTTAACACTCGATTGGTCCATGATCTCTATTTAAAGAGCATGGAGGGTCCTTTGCTAGTTGATTGATTATGAGAAGCTCATGTAACTTTCTTTATTTTGCATAATAAATTGCTCCAAGTAGCTATTTCGCTGGGGCAGTGGACTGTTTCCCTCTCAAGAGTTTTAACCATGTGACAAACATCGGTGTACTGATCTGTGATATATTTGTGTGAAGTAGTTGCTCTTCGATCTTTTGAGAGTACCCTGTGTACCCGAAAATGGTATCAAAGCGTTTATGAAGAGCCGCTTTTGGTTTGATCAAGATCTGGAACCGGTGTTGCCGAAACTTTGAAGGGTTTTTGGTTTTGGAGTTTCTGTGCATTTGTGGCATGTGGAACTTGTTCCATTGCGTCCAGAGCGTCGTTTCTATTGGAAAACTATTTCTGTTTGATCCAGAAACACCAATTTCGACAAATCTGAAGGTATAATCTTACAGTGACGTATTTATTTAAATTTTTTTTAAATCTCTCAAATTTTTTCAATTTTATTATTAGATTTTTATTGTTTTAGTCTCGGACTGATGCATTTCCTAGCTGTGTATGTTCTTTGCCGTGCACCTTGTGCGATCGCGGCGAATCAGAAACAGAAAATGAAAGTTTTTTTCTTGTCTTCTCGGCTACGTATGCTCTTTGCCGTGCACCTTGTGCGATCACGGCAAATCAGAAATAACGAGAAAACTTGAAAACGTTGACTTTCCGGGTAAGCTAACCAAGATCTAACCCCATTGAGTGGAAAAAGTGTTTTGTTTTTGTTTTTCATTTTTTTTTGTGATTTGCAAGTAAAAAAGACAAACACGAAGAATGAGAGAGAAGAGTAAAAAAAGGCCCCTTCCTTTTTCCATTCTTTTACGTACCTTTTAAACTTAGCTCACTTGGTCAAAAGTTGATTTATTCCTTAATAGGTCTTGAATTCAAGTCTTATTAAGTTACTTTTTAATGCATACAATTTCTATTTTCGAGTTACTTTATTGTAAAACTGCATCTCACTTAAATAAAATAAAATAAAAAGTGAGTCACTTAAGTCTTTTAATTTATTGTCGCACTATTTAAAGTAACATTATTATAAAAGTGAACATCACTTATTCTACAAAAATGATCCACTTAAAAGCAAATTTATTGTAAAGTGATTATCAAAGGTTAATCTTGGGAAGAGGGGGGTTCTTTTTTTTAGTTGGTCAAAGTTAATATCTGCCACGTCACTATTGGGGACATCTTCAACATTTTCTTTGATCAAGCATAACTTCATCATCTAGAATCAGTTTTCAGTGCCGGTTTTTTTAAAACCGCATATTTTTTCGAGCTCTTTGCATCCAGACAATTAGTTTCTCTTCTTTGAGTCATTATTTTACAGTATGGCCGCCCCTTGTGATATTATACTTACAAGTTCTAACTATTTCTCATGGAAATCTCGTATGGAGGATGTTCTGCGAAGTATGAGACTTTTTAGGATAACCTCAGGAAAAGAAACAAAACCCATTGATGATAATAAGAAAATTAAATGGGCAAATAGATGTGATGAAGCTCGTGGATTGATTGGGATGTCAATCTCTACTGATTTGTGATTCCACATATCTGGAATTGATGAACCTGATAAAGCTTGGGAAAAGTTGGAATATGTGTTTGGTAAACACAATGAAATTCGGGGTCATCAACTTGAGAATGAGTTGATTTCCTTGAATTCAAATGATTTTTCATGTATTCAAGACTATTTATCTAAGTATAAAACTCTTAGACTCTTATGTGCAGAATGCAAGATTAACAAAGAAGACAAACAATGTATTTATCATATTCTTTCCAAACTTGGACCTGCATATTCTGTTTTTGTATCTACATTCTACTCCATGAAAGAAGCATTGACTACAACTAGCTATCAAGAGCATAGTCTTGAATCCTTTTGTGATTCCTTAATTAGAGAGCAAAGATAAGCTCATTCATCTTGGAATAATTGACAATGCAGATACATCTAGGAAAGTCTTATTGTCCCAACAGAAAGAAAAGTCCAAGCCTCCCAAGAAACAGAAATTTTGCAATAATAAGCCAAACAACAATGGTCCCAAACCCTCTCAGTGAGCTCCTTCTTTAAAAAATGACAAAAAATCCAAGCCAAAAGGAAAGAAGACTGAACATCATTGCAATTTTTGTGGGAAAGATAATCATGATGAATCTAAGTGTTTTAAGAAGATAGTAGCCTTGGAAGCAACAATCAAGAAGCACCACATCAGCCTAGATTCGTCTTCAGAATCTACTTCTCATGGACATGCACTTTGTGCTTTTGGTTACTCTTATACTGCATCTTCTTCTTCTACTTCAATTGAATGGCTCATTGATTCTGGAGCATCTTATCATATGGCTAAGGATCAAGCCATCTTTTCTACTATGCATGAATGTAACACCAAACAAATTTTTGTTGGTGATGATAGATCTCTAAGTGTTGTAGAATCTGTAACAGTTCCAGTAGAAAATGGTCATTTCAGTGATGTACTATGTGTTCCAAAAATTTCCTGCAATTTGTTATCAGTCTATCAAATTACTCATTCAGGGGAAGGTAAAACTGTGACGTTTACACCTCACCAAGTTGTAATCAAGGATTTTAAAAATCCTCAAAATGTCCTTACTACAGGAACTGTTGATGATATTACCAAGTTGTACAAATTTAACAACTTTGGGTCATCACCTTTTCCTTCAGTTTTTGTTGCTCATAGTGATAACTTGAGCAAACTTTGGCATGAGCGATTTGGTCACTTAAATTATTGCTCATTGCGACAACTATGTAAAGACAATATGGTGACTGGTCTTCCGATCATATCTTGCAAGGATGGTGTTTGTTCCGATTGTATACTCGAAAAACATCATCAAGACAGTTTTGACAAACGAGCTTCTTGGCACGCCTCAGTTCCCTTGGAGCTTGTGCATAGTGACTTGTGTGGCCCTCTTCCATCTGCATCATTTTTTGGTTTCAAATATTTCTTAACTTTCATTGATAACTACTCCAGACGCACTTGGGTTTACTTCCTAAAACTTAAGAGCGAAGTATTTAACATGTTCTTGGCCTACAAGGCCCTTGTTGAAAAACAATCTGGTCATCAAATTATGAAGTTAAGATCTGACAATGGAGGAGAATATGTTAACAACAAGTTCACTACTTTTTGCATTGAACAAGGAATCCAACAACAACACACTGTTCCATATACACCACAACAAAATGGTGTAGCTGAATGGAAGAACCGCACTTTAAAAGAAATGGCTAATTGTATGATCCAATCTAAGGGCCTAAGTCTTCAATATTGGGCTGAGGCCATAAATTGTGCAAATTACATAGTTAATCACACACCCACTAAAGTTTTACAAGGTATAACACCGGAAGAAGCATGGAGTAAAATTAAACCATATGTAAGTCACTTTCGTGTGTTTGGTTGTGAAGCATGGGCTCACATTCCGGATGAAAAATGGAAAGCATTGCATCCTAAAAGAGAAAAGCGCGTATTTGTTGGATATTCTGAAGATGTAAAAGGTTATAGACTTCTTCAGCCCCATTCACATGATATAATCATTAGAAGAGATGTTAAATTTGATGAAAATCTCTTGGCCTGCGAACCTAACTTGGAGGGTGTGCCATCTTTGGCCTGCAAGCCTGATTCGACGATTGTGCCTTCTTCTTCTTCTTCTTCCAACTTCCTTGACAGGTTTCCAACTCCAGTTTCTGATGATGACAGTGAGGATGAAAATCCACCTCCACCTTCTCATGTTCCTCCAATTGCACCAGCACCAATGCTTCCTCGATGGGTCCGTTCAACATGTGAAGCAGCTGGTGATCTTGCTGGTGATCCTAGAGATCAATGTTGAACACGTTCTCAGTTTCAGCGAGCCTCTTCTCTTTTGGCTCAAGTTTTCGAGAATCATGATCCAGAAACTTTTGGAAAAGCTTCAAGAAATCCAGATTGGGATGCAGCTATGGATGAAGAATACCGTTCCTTAATGGCGAACGATACTTGGGATCTTGTTCCTCTTCCAAAAGGAAGAAAACTTGTCAGATGTAAATGGGTTTATAGAACTAAGTATGTATCAAATGGAAGTGTTGAAAGACTTAAGGCAAGGTTAGCTGCCAAAGGTTTTTCCCAAGTTGAAGGGATTGACTACAATGAAACCTTTGCTCCTGTTGCAAAAATGAATTCCATCCGCCTTGTTCTTTCCCTTGCAGCCTTACATAACTGGGAAGTCCATCAAATGGATGTCAAGTCTTCATTTTTACATGGTGATTTACGGGAGAAAATTTACATAGAACAACCTCCTGGATATGTTCAGGATAACTCTAGCCTTGTCTGTCTCCTTAAGAAATCATTATATGCCCTCAAGCAAGCTCCTAGAGCTTGGTATGCCAAAATGGATAGCTTTCTCCTTGACACTGGTTTTTCTAGATACCATTCTGACCCCAATGTCTATACCAAGAAAGTAGGAAACCATCTCATCAAACTTGTTCTTTATGTTGATGATCTTATCCTTACTGGTAGTGACCCTAAACTTATAACCCATGTGAAATCCAGTCTTAAGAAATATTTTGAAATGTCAAACTTAGGACATTTGCATTATTTTCTTGGTCTCCAAGTCTTGCAAACCAAAGAATGAATCTTTCTTTCCCAGCCTAAGTATGCATGTGACCTTCTTCATCGCTTCCACATGGAAAATTGTAAACCAACCCCTTCTCCATTCTAGTCTAGAGTCAAACTTTCTGCCACTTGTACTTCCCCTGAAGTAGATGCCACCTTGTATCGTCAGCTTGTTGGTAGTCTTTTATACTTGACTCATTCTCGTCCTAACCTTTCCTTTGCCGTTGGTCGTGTTGCCCGTTATATGCAAACTCCTCATGAAAGTCACTGGAAAGCAGCAAAAAGAATACTTCGATATATTCGAGGTACAATTCAGTTTGGGATTCATTACAGTACAGGGGGGAAACCTTTGTTGGTTGGTTTCATTGATTCAGATTGGGCCGGCGATCCTGATGATCGAAAGTCTACTGCAGGTTATGTTTTCAGTCTGGGATCTAGACCTGTCACTTGGGCTTGTAAGAAACAACAAGCTCTTGCTCTTTCTTCAGCAGAAGCAGAATATCGAGCCGCAGTTAATACCAGTCAGGAAGCTTTATGGCTTCGACAGATCCTTTCAGAGTTTGGATTCGAGCAGCAGTAGCCTACTCCACTTTGGTGCGACAATCAAAGTACCATCAAGCTTGCCAAAGATCCAGTTCTACATCAACGCAGCAAACACATTGAGCTACACATGCACTTCATCAGAAATCTTGTTCATGATCGTGTTCTTGAAAAGCTCTATTGCCCTACAAATGATCAAGTTGCAAACATCTTCACCAAGTCTCTTACATAAGCGAAGTTCTCTAAACTTCGATCTATGTTAGGAGTTCAGTAATGTGTCCTTAAGGGGGGATAGGCTCTAATGCCTCCTTCCTTCTCCTAATAGTGTCTCTTTTGTAAATCCTTCAATCCTATCCCAAGTTGTTCTTAAGGGGGGATGTTAGGATATTTAGACACTTAGGAGTTAGTTAAGATCAATTTGTGTAATATATTCGTTAGGTAAAGTGTGTTTCTTTAGTATGCATTAGTATGCATTTGTATATATTCGAATCCGATGGTCGCGATATGCTCTAGACATAAAGTGATCCGACGGTTCAACTTCTTTTAGATCATACCTACCATTGATCCGTGGCTTAACACCTGATTGGTCCATGATCTCTATTTAAAGAGCATGGAGGGTCCTTAGCTAGTTGATCGATTATGAGAATCTCATGTAACTTTCTTTCTTTTTCTTAATAAATTGCTCCAAATAGCTATTTGGCTAGGGTAGTGGACTGTTTTCCTCTCGAGGGTTTTAACCACGTGACAAACATTCGTGTATTGATCTATGATCTTTTTGTGTGAAGTGTTGATGAAATTGTCATTGATGCCAACATGGACTTGCAGTGGCTCCACGGGATGTCATTGATGCCACCAAGTCCCACCTGCAATGCCTTGACCCCTTACAGAGTGGGCCTGTGCCTTGAAGCACCTTGTACCCAGTTGACAAGGTCCTTGTACCCACAAGGATGAATCTTGAATCCGCCACCTTGCTAAAGACATTGAAGACCCTGGAGATGGTCCTGAAGCCCTTAGTAGACGTTGGAGAAACCCTAGATGGGTTGGAGAAGCATTAATGACCCATTCTGTGGTCATTCATGCTCTGATGGTGTCATGGTACCCTAGGAGAAACCAAGCCACCCCACAGGTGATATCTTGTTGGATCATGTGGTTGAGGCGGTTAAAGAAGACCATGAAGCCCCTTGCTTGATGAAGAAGCTCATGAAAACTTGGAACCCCTGATGAAGACCTTGATGGCCTTGCAAAGATCGTGGAGCCCATTGCACTTGAAGAAACATTTCCATGGTACTTATAATATTTGATAAAGCCCATTATCATGATCATTGATGAGACCATGACGTGTATGATATCATTATCACACTTCGAATATGGAGCACTCTCGATTGGTATGTTGAAGAAATTTGTATCTAAATTCTTACTTGACGATGATAAAGTCATCATTTGATTGCTTGATGAGATTGAACCTTGGAGTCCACATAATGTGGGTTGGTAACCCTTAAAGCTCTTGACATATGGGTACATGATGTATGGCGGCTTGGACCCCTTGGATGTTTTGACTGCCCTTGTACCCTTGAAGAATTCATTGAACACTTAATTTTTTTTGGTGATGAACTTCTTGGTCCTTAGAGTTCACAACCAAATGTAGTTAACAATGATGACCTTAAAAGTAAACAAAGGATGAGGTGGCATACAAGCCGGCCCACACAATGTGACAAATGTATTAAATAAAAAAAATCAAGTAGAAGTCGGCTCTATCAAACAAAATTTAAATAAAAATCAAATGTGTTATTTACAAGTCGGCCCCATAAAAATTCATAAAAAAATGTGTATAAATAGAAATAAAAAGTTCTAATTCAAGTGGAGAATTCGGTGGTGTGAACAGCTCTGCAATTTTCGGAGGTGTTGAAACTGAGGCAAGTCTACTGTGGAAATTCAGAGGTGGTAGCCGCAGAAGGAGCAGACAATTTTTTTTTTATATGAAGGAGCAGTAGCAAAGCTTTGGTCTGAGGAAATTCGGGCTTGATTGTAGCAGCTCTACAGTAGCACCGTCTCGGATTTATTTGCAGCAGCAGGCACTTTGTCTGAGGAAATTCGGTGGAGTACAGTGGATAAGCAGCAGTCCAATTTTTTTTTTGGTTTATGACAGTACATCATCGTGACTTGTCCTTGGGTCCTCCAAAAGACACAAACAGTCCACCGAAATTTGATGACAGACCTAGCACAGAACAATCCCAAATTTGATGGAGTTGAAGGTTGCAAGCTTACACACTCAGCCCTAGCCTTGACACATGATTCGGGGTCTCTTTCCAAGCACACAGTCCCAGTTTGACTTCTAAAGCCTAAACTTGTTTGACAGTTTGAAGTTGGACTTGCTTAGGGTTTTTACCATCATACAAACAGTACCAAATTTTCTAAGAGTTTTGGTTGATGGTTCTTGCAGTCTGAATGTTTAAAGTAGCCACAGATCTTCATATAAAACTCTGGCTACAAAACTGTAAGGTCTGATCTATCTCTTAATTTCGGGTAGCCTTAGTGATGAGATGGTTTGATCCTTGAAGTCAAGATTGGGTTTCATAAGCAGTTTACACAGCAGTTCGTAGGAGGCAAGGGTGGATTCATTTGATGCTACAGAAGACCAAGATTGGACTGAGACTCAGCATTAACAATCATGCAGCAGATGAAGAAGTAAATTTTGGGTTGATAGACAGCTTTGAGGATAATATTGTTTTGGATTCTCCACCGTGCAAGAATTGGAATAACAGTACTCTAACTAACATCCGAATTTATTGCAGCAAGTATCTTGGTAAACAGTCCTGAATTTTAGAAGTATAAACAGTCTGAATTCTTCATTTCCTATTGATGTTTGATGATGGTCACTTAGGATGGAACAATGTTAAAGTTGATGGTGATTGAAGTTGGTGAACAGCAGATCCGAACCTTGATGTGGATTGAATGATGGTCACCATCATCCAAGTTCTCTTTCAATAAACAGTCCTAATGCTAAAGATATCACACAGTGGAGTGTATACTATGTGATCTTGGTATGAACATAAGGACTGTACATTGACTGTTTTTTAGCTTATCGAGATTGGTTGTAAAGGGAGGTTGTTAAGCATGTGAAGACTGTTTGTAAGAGCTGCTCATGACGAATGCTTGAAGAATGATGACTGAGATTGTGGGTTGAAAATTCAATGGACAATAGTGTCAAAGCAAAGATGGACTTGTGGAGATATTGCTGCAGTTAACTCAGGCATGATTCTTGAGTAGCATAGATAATGATGATGAGAAGACCTTATTGATGTAGCAGAATTATTTGACAAATGACAGACAGGATGCAGACTGATGTACTTGATGGACAGTTTGAAGAAACATGTGGATAAATAGAATGATAATGAACATGGACAGAATGTTGATGTGACAGAGATTGATGGTGTTGATGACAGTCCTTTTGAAGCATGTACACAGCCCTAGTTCTATGTTGCTGCTCTCTCTCAGACTGAACCTTTGATGCTTGAACAAGTGATGGAGTCTTCCTCAAACTGACAGAGCTCTTATGGTAGTAATGCCCTTGGAGTCTGCTGCAGCATAAACAAGTCTACAGTATTGACAAGCACAGTTTTGAGTAAGGTATGATGATGTACTCTTCTTGCAAACCCATTTAGATTGAAGTCATCTACAGAAGATGTAATACTTAGCCAAGTGAACCATGAATATTGAGGTAAGTCCTATGGTGATGATGATATGTTGATATCATGATGATGATGCACTGTATGATGATGAAGTTGCATATCTTGAAGTGATGTTGAAAGTCTGCTATAGTATGCATAGTTGAAGTCAGATTAAGATGATATAGGCCCTATGATGATGTACACTTATTTGATGCTTATCTATTGATGATGATGAGCTTGATGCTTGAACAACATAAGAGCAAACTAGATGATGGGTAGACCCTTGTGCTTGACATGAAGCTTGAGCAGTACAGCTGATGATCAGTGATAACAGCTATTTGATGAGCAGTGTTGATGAACAGCTGACCAGCGACAGCAGAGATGAGCAGATCTTGATGACTTGGCAGTATTGAAGAGCAGGTGTTGATGAACAGAGAAGATTGAGAAGTGTGTTGCAGCAGTGTTAATGAAAGTGATGAGCAGATGATCAGCAGTATTGACCAACAGCAGAACAGATTGAAGAAACAGATGATGTTGATGTGACAGTGAGCTTTAATTGTAAAAGCAAGTTTGTCTTGCTTTTGAAGTTAGGATACCTCAAACCCTTCTTAGCAGGGTCTAAGAAAACCAAGCAGGGTCCTGGATGCAGAGTAGGTGCTCTTTGTATCAGTAGGTGTTGATTTTACGTAACGGTTGTAGCCGGACCAAAACTAATACAAAAAATATTACAAAATTATATGGTGTTGTGTTCTTTTGTGTTATGGTTCTTGATGATTCAAATGCTTATGATATGTGAATGATGAAGTGAAAGATGTTTATGAAATGATTATGAGATTGGTAGAATAATGGAATGATGAATTGGTAGTTAATTGTGACAAGTTAAGAAAAGTTGTAAAATTGGCTTTACACTGATTCACCCCCCCCTCTCTGTGTCTAACATGAAGTGGTTGCTCTAAGTGTTCGGTATTTTGGGAGTACCCTATGTAGCAGAACTTCGATCCTCTCGATCCTTTGCAGCAACACTTCGATCCTTTCGATCCTTTGCAGTAGCACTTCGATCTTTTCGATCCTTTTCAACGGCACTTCGATCTACTTGATCCTTTGTCACCACCCCACCTGCGGTACACATGATCTCTTTGCGGGATGATCAATCCCTATCACTTTAGGACATAGGTCCAAGGATGATGCAATCCTCCATCAGCCTACTCCCCCTTAACGAGGAGGGTCCATAGTATCGACCAACTGAATCTTCTACAACTGAATGTAGATCTCAATCGAACCTAAATGCAGGCCCTATCATCCATAAGGACTCATCGTAGACCATCCTCAGCCTGTTAGAGCTAGGACCACTCCTGAGTGAGTGTTATACTACGACATCTACACATACGTGTAGGCATACTCTTCCATGCAAGAGTATTGTCTGCAGAACAGATCTCGACCGCATATAAATGTCGGCCCTCATCGTAGAACATCCTTACCACTGAGGTTGGGACCACTCCCAAGTGAGTCTTATACTACGATGTCCATGAGGACTCATCATAGAGCATCCATACCACTAAGGTTAGGACCACTCCCAAGAGAGTGTTATTCTATGGCATCTACATATAAATGTAGGTATACTATCCATACAAGAGTAATGTCTGCAAAGCAGATCTCGAACACATGTAAATGTCAGCCCCGTTGTCCGTGAGGACTCATCATAGAGCATCCTTACCACTGAGGTTAGGACCACTCCTGAGCGAGTGTTATTCTATGATATCCAAAATTGGATGTGGGTACTCTCCATGCGAGAGTAACATCTGCAGGGCCATCCTCGTCTAGTAAGTACCACTCTCATGAACAGAGTGTTATACCTGCAATCCTCAAGAGAGGATACTATCATCCACAAGTGAATGTTGGACCTTGTCAGCATCTTCAGGCACACTTGGCCCCTTTCATGCTGGAGCATCACTGTCATCCCATCATCGATGTCAGTATCATCATCACTCCCCATTTTCTAGGAGGATCCATATTATCAACCTGCTCCCCCTTTGTCCGAGGAGGGTTCATATCTTTGACATGTTCTTCCTTTCCGAGGAGAGTCCATATCTTCGACTTGTTCCTCCTTTTCGAAGAGAGTCCATATCTTCATTATTTGTAGTACCATCACTATTCCTCCTTGCGAGGAAAGTATTTTTGAACTACACCAAGCTTGTCACGAAAATATTCAAACTTTACTCGAGATAGATGCTTGGTCAACATATCAGCAACTTGCTCATCGGTACTCACATACTAGAGTTTTATAGCTCCCTTTTGTACCATATCCCTTATATAAAAGTATTGGATTTCTATGTGCTTCGAATTGTCATGGAACACCGGATTCTCTGTCATCTTTATACAACTTTGGTTGTCACAAAGAATCACTGTGGTGTCCAACTCCATGTCAAATAGTCCTGACATCAATTTCCCAAGCCATATCGCTTCACAACTAGCAGAGCAAGATGCTATGTACTCTACTTTAGTTGTATTGAGAGCACCACTAGACTGTTTCTTACAAAACCATGAGATCATGGCGGATCCTAGACAATAACATCCACTTGAGGTGCTCTTTCTGTCTGCGACACTTCCTGCCCAATCTGAATCCGTATATCCATATAATTTGTAGTCATGATCTTTACCATAGTAAAGTCCCAAGTCTATTGTACCTTTTACGTACCTCATCACATGCTTTGCAGCTATCAAGTGAACCCGTCTAGGTTTAACTAGATATTGACTCAAGGTGTTCACAGCAAAGCATATATCTGGCCTTATGTTCATTAGATACATTAATGACCCAATAATCTGTCTGTACCGAGTCATATCCACTATCTCTGATGTCTCATCAGACAACAACTTCAGGTTGGTGTCCATGGGTGTGGCCATGGCTTTACAATCCAACATATCAAATATTTTCAAGATGTATACTACATACTTTCCCTGATTTAGAAAGAATCCTTCTAGGCTCTACCGCACTTCCAGCCCTAGGAAATAATGCATCAATCCAAGATCTTTCATCTCGAATTATTCAGCTAGCTTCTTCTTGCAATCTGTGATTTGTTTCTCATTTCCAGTCAGAAATAGATCATCCACATACAGTAATAGTATGACTGGTCCATCATCCACAACCTTCATGTAAAGTTTAGGATCAGCTTTACTCTTGGTAAATCCCAAGCTTGTCAAGAAGCTATCTATTCTACCATACCAAGCTCTAGGAGCTTGATTCAGTCCATACAGAGCCTTTTTCAACTTACATACATGAGTCACTCTGTCTTTGACTTCAAATCCTTGTGGTTGTTCGATGTGACCTCTTCCTCAATCACACAATTAAGGAAGGTTGTCTTTACATCTATCTGGTGTAAGTCCCACTTCATCATGGAAGCAAGTGTCATGATGGTTCTGATGGAAGTGTACCTTGCTACTGGAGCAAATGTCTCTTCACAATCAATCCCCTCTTTTTGAGAGAATCCTCTAGCCACAAATCTCGCCTTGTACTTTTCAATACTTCCATCAGCAACATGTTTTATCTTGTAGATCCATTTTGAAAATACAACACTTCTGTTTTTCTTGTTTGGGTACTATATCCCAAACATCATTCTTCATTATTGATTGGTATTCTTCCATCATTGCTTCAACCCATTCTTTCTTCTGTGCAGCTTCCTCATAGCTGGTGGGTTCTTGATCTACAAGGTCACACATCAAAGCTACATAACTAGAGTATGGCTTTGATCTTTTGCGTGTTCTTGTGGAGCCTTCTAAAGCTCCATATCTCTCTTCTTCTTGTATGATTTCTCTTACCCAAGCAGGTTTTCTCTTTCGAGAGATATCCATAGTATGGGGTTCCTGAGGTTCTAGCATATCATGATCATAAAATGTTACTATTTCAAGAGAGGGTTCAACTTCTACCATTCTGGGAGGTACATCCTCTCCATGTACTTTTTCAAGCTGACACCTTATGTATTTCTTAAGAGCTGTCTCTTCATCAAATGTTACATACCTACTAATCTCGATATGATGGAATCCTGAAATGTATATCCTGAAGGATTTGGAAACTTCACAGTATCCAACAAATATTCCCTTCTTTCCAGAAGGATCCAACTTGGTTCTCTTCTCTTTCAGAATAGGTACATATACTGGACAGCCAAATATCTTGAGATGGCTCACTTCAAGTTTCTTTCCTATATACATCTCTTCAAGAGTCTTGAATCCAAGAGCACTGTGATATAATCTATTCTGCACATATACGGTTGTTCTTGCTACTTCAACCCATAGGTGCATGGGGAGGTCTTGGTCATGAATCATAGTCTTTACTGCTTCCATAATAGTTTTATTCTTTCTTTCCGCAACACCATTCTATTGGGGATTATAGGGAGTGGTTAGTCCCCTCTTGATTCCTGCCTCCTTACAGAATGCTTCAAATTCTTTTGAAGTGTATTCTCCACCATTATCTGATATCAGTGTCTTGATTCTCTTTTCTGAAAGGTTCTCTATCAAGGCTTTGAATTCCTTGAATTTCCCGAACACTTCACTTTGTTCTTCAAGAAGTACATCCATGTCTTTCTTGAATAGTCATCAATAAATGTGACATAATATTCATATCCACTTAACGATATGGAGGGCATAGTACCACATACATCAGAATGATTTAGTTCTAATGTACCTTTAGTCTTTGTTTCACTTTTCGGAAAGGGATTATTTTCCTCTTGCACATCCTTTGCAAGTTCCCTCATGATCAATCTTCAAAACTAGTAACCCTGTTACCACCTTGCTCACATAGGCCAGTGCTTTGTAGTTAATGTGAGCAAGCCTTCTATGCCACAGTTCACTTGAGCTGGTAGTCTCATGGACAAGGGTTGTCTCTGGATGTCCTTTGAGTTTATGCAGTCCTCCTTCTTTTTCTCCAATGATCACAACATCTTCAAGTTGTTAAAGTTTGTGCAGCTGCGAGACCCATTCTCATAGAGGATGGTACCCTAGTGAGTTGACTAGGATAGAGTAAGACCCTAGAAGGTACCCTAGGGCCCCTAGTAGTCTCCTAGGGTTCTTGGTCTAGGACCAAGCAGGTTGATACCATGGCAAAGCCCCTAGCATGTGGCTAGGGCCCCTATATGCCTCTAAGGTATTCTGGTTTGGAACCAGAGACACGATGTCCAAGTAGAGCCTGCAGGTAGAGGCAGAGATATATTCTAGTCTTGAACCAGGGACACGATGTCCAAGTAGGTCCTACAGGTAGTTGATCAAATTTTAGTGTGAGACTAAAACTCAGCTTAGTATTGAGAACCGTTCTGCGAGAGAATGGACTACCCGGTCAGGGTCCAAGGATTGATCAACCTGTTTCAATGTGACACTGAAACTCGGCCTAAGGCTGAAAGCCATTCATTAAGAATGGAAGATAATGATGTCTCCTCTCCTAATCGATTATTGCTAGGTTGCTTCTCAAGGGACTGGCCACCCCTTGACGATGTCGCTAGTACCTAACTCTTAGGAGTAGTGTTAAGGACAAAAGGATTGTACCATCCGTTTGGAACTTCCCCTTTATACAGTGATTACAAAATATATAAAACTATGTACCTTGAGAGAGAAAAGTCGTTGGTCTTGTTTGTCCTAATTGAATGATTGTCCACCCTTACGGTTCACCTTGATCTTGTGGTTGTTGACTATGGGTCCTATTTATATTTGGTCCTATTTATACTTATGTGCACCTTTGACTATGATGACTCCTACTTTATGGAGTGCATTTACCTAATAGTTTATTAAAGACTATTGGACCATATATTGTTATGGTTACCTTATGTTTTGGACCCTTGACTCACTTATAGTTTTGGACTATTTACTTTATATTGGACCTATGGACTTTCACTTTATGACTTTATTTAAATTTATTATTTTATAGACTTATTAATAAAATCTTTATGATTTTATTAATAAAGACTTTTGACCATTTAATCTTATCTCATGTTTAAGACCCTTTTACTTGATAAATACATTTTTGGTATTACCTTATATTTTTTATTGATCCAATTTTTTATTATTTACTTAGGACCACCTTCACATTCCTAAGCCTAACTAATTTGGTTCTCTTAACCTTATAAAATGAATTTAGCTAAGGTTTGTTATTTTATGGATCTAGTTCTCACGTGAATTCTCACGAGCTCAATTTATCTCTGGTTTTCTGCTTGATCTTCGCTACTCCTCATTGCAAATTCTCTCACGCATCCTCAGCTAAATCCTTCACGGTGACCTCTACGATTTTGGTTCTTATGCCCGGCTTTATCTCTGTATTTTTTTTATTCACGGGATTACTTGATCTCTGCGATTTCTCTCACTGTGATTATTTTTGCCGGCTCCTTCACGTGCCCATCCTCTGCGGAGATCTCAGCTATCGTTGGTTCCTTCACAGCGATTCTCTGCAACGGGTTTACCCTTACCGTTTTTACCTCTATGTAATTATTTACGGGATTACCTCTGGTTTTGTTCTTGTGGACTATCACCACCATGACCTCTACTTGCTTCTCGCGTTGGTCTGAGCATGCACCATGTGTGAGCTAAGCACACAACCTCCCTCTTGCTCCGTGTACATTCCCCTCTGATCCGTGGTGACTTGGTCTTCATGTATCCTCCCCCTACACCCTGGGTGAAGGCTTTCCGGATAGCATTACCTTGGTCTGTGTATTATTTACTCAGTGTGATCTTGAGGTTCTTTCTTATGGTCTGTGTAGCGGTTTGTGTATTGTTTACTCAGCATGACCTTGAGGTTCTTTATTATGGTCTATGTAGTGGTCTTTGTATTTTTTACTCAGCGTGACCTTGAGGTTCTTTATTATGGTCTGTGTATTGCTTACTCAACATGACTGTAAGAGAGTATGACTTTTCTCAGTATGACTGAGTATCTCTTATGCTAAGTGACTGTGTGTCCTTAGCATCACTGTTATAGGTATGGCTTAATTACTTAAGCCTGTGCTTTTGATTGAAACCTCTCTTCCTGTTGACTAAGAGTCTGAGGTCTGTTTCTGTCTACTTTAAACCTCTCTCTCAAAGTACGTATATGGTTTAACCAGTTTGACTTGTCCCTTCGCTGACAAGTTCAAACTCAGAAATATCTGAGTATAAAGTGGATTCAGCAATGGTATGATTTGTTAATACTATATCTATTTTTCTGTACATGATATTCAAAGTGAAACATCTCAATGATCAACTTCAATGCAGTGACCAGCAAAGCGTTAAAATTAACGCTGTGACCAGTAGAGCGTCGAGTTGAAAGAGATGAAAATTATGTTCTTGCTTTATTACAATTTAAATTTTATTAGCAGCACTATTATGAGTCTGAATTTACATGTTCATGCACTTATGTTTATTACTTGTATTAAAACTTCACTAACCCTTAAATTTCAACACAAGTGTCTTTCCTTGGACCACATAAGTCCCTTTCCATCTATAAAAGCAACTCTATATCCTTTCTTATCTAGAGATGAGATGGAAAGTATATTCTTTTTCAAACCTGGTACATATAGTACTTCCTTCATCTTCATGGAAGTCCCAAAGTCAAGCTTGTAGCTTGATTCACCAATACCTTTGATGGAATATTGATAGTCATCTCCCAATGATACTTTCTGAGGAGAGTTCTTTTCTTCAAGTCTTGACATATTTTGCTTCTTCTCTGTCATGTGCTTTGAAGCACCACTATCAATAAGCCATGTATCTTCTCTAGGTGTTACAGACCCAGAGAGTGCAGAGAATAATACATTTTGATCTACATCTTCTTCTTTTGTTAGTCTCTTTCAAGGTCTTTCTTCCTCATCCTCATCTTCATCTAGATGAGCATGATGTCTCTTGTTGTTCTTCTTCTTCTTTGGTGATGGACAATCTCTGGAAAGGTGTGCTATATTATGACAATTGTAGCATTGATACTTTGAGTAATCCTTCTTCCTCTTTTTAAACTTCTTCTTGGAAGGTTTATGATTACCTTCTTGAAGTTTGACTGTTTTTTTCCTTTAGTATGGATGGCTAGAGCCTGATCATCTTCTCTGAGTAGAGCTTCTTTGTTAACTACTCCAGCTTCTTCTTGAATGTAATCTTCCCATACTATGTCAAACTTCATACTTTCTTTTCTGGTACACAGAGTATGTATGAATGAGTCTCAAGGTCTAGTGAGACCATTGAGAGTAGTCATAACTAGTTCATCCTCATCAAGGGTGTCTCCAATAGCACTTAGTTTCTCTCTGAACTGGGAAACCCCTGTGAAGTATAAAGCCTCCATTGTAAGTCGGGTCATTAGTACCTTAATGAATAATATAAAATATTGTTTCGAGTCTTCCTAGATGAAGTCGGCCCAGACGGTTTAGTGAGTCCGACTTGTTTAGGGTAAAAGTCAGTTAACTCAATGTCTATAAATAAAAGAGCTGTGCTTCTTATTTGAACACAGACTCACTCACTTGTGTAGTGCATAGGAGAGAGAGAGACACAAAACAACAAGGAGGAGAATACCTATTTTGGGGTTATATCTTATACATCTTATACAGAAGAAGTTTTGCTGGGTTTTCTTCTCCTTGAGGGTTTCCCAGGGTAAATACTGAGTCTATCTTGTGATTGTGTTTCTTTCAGTGATTCTACATATGCTACTGCTGTGAATTTGGATTGAACACTAACGATTTCTAGTCTAGCATATGAAATCTTAACATGGGATCAAAGCTAGCCTGAATAGGACAACTTTCACAAGGTGAAACTCTCTCTCCTCCCTCTCTGGAAGAAAGTAGGGTTTATGTGAAATTTGGAATTTGGAAGATTTGTTTGCATAGAAAGTTGCAACTCACTAGAGCGCATCTATTGAGCCTAGGATCGAAATTTTTGGGTGGTTAAATCTCTAGGAAAGCTAAACCCTAGTTTGGCCTTGAACTAAAAAACTACAAAAAACCAGAACCAAAAATTCTGCAAAGCTGCAACCTCGCAAGTAGGATTTGAAGGGTGAAGATTTGGGATCTCCAGAAATCAGTTGGACCAACCAACTTGCCTCAGTCAAGTGCATCTCCTAGTAAGGTCAGCTTTTCATTTTGAGAAATTTCAATTTTCAGTGACCTACTGGACGGGATGGCCCCAAGCACTAAGCTTGAGGATAAGCTGGAAGGCATAGAAAACTTCCTAGCATGGAAGTGGAGGATTGGTCTCATTCTCATAGAGAATGGCCTTGAGAAGTACATCAAGGATGAAATTGCAGAACCAACAGAAGTTCAAGCTAAGGAGAAGCATGAACAAGACCTAATCAAGGAAATGAGGATCATTACTGATTCTATTAAATATCACTTGATCCCTCAAGTGTCATCTAAGAAGACACCAAAGCAGATGTATGATGCACTTTTCAGAATGTATGAGGGAAGGAACACCAACAGAAAGATGAATCTGAGAGCTCAACTCATGACTCTATGCTGATGAATTACAATAGTAACACACTGACAGAGGAATAATAACATCTCCCTTGGGTTACATCAATAAAATACATTTAGAATATCCTTTGAAGTTACAATATTTCAACACTATATATATATATAATTTCAATGTTTGCTTGTTATTTCTTCAACACAATTCCTGATTTCTTAAGTCACCAAAGGCTATAGACCCTATGTCTTCTTCAATAGAATTTAAATTTTAAATAAAATCCTTATCATAACTAGTGACAATGTTGACTTTAGAAGGGGGTGATTTTCCTGAATTTGTCTTTGATGAATCTTATCCTTTAGATGTTTCTTTGCAGCGGAGTAATTATTCATCAACATAAGTTCTGAACTACTATGGCCAAAAGCCTAATCCATTAGAGGAAATTTCAACTCAAAATGGGCCTTTTAATTCTAATTCAAATTCCATGTCATCATGTGTTAACCAATGAAATTGCTTTAAATTTGAAATACTGTATAGGTCTTAAACAATTTTTTAATATAAATTTGGGGATAGGTATCATAAAAAAAACTAATTTTTTGTTTGTATTTTCAACATATCTCCCTGTGTTTTTACTCAAATTTCGATCAGGAGAGCTCATTGGATGTGGAATTAAATTTTGCATCCAATGAGTTCCCACTTGGCATACTTTTAACGGACCCTGCTACCCCAAAAACAAGAAATACCTGAAAAAACGTGATGCGACATATCTCTCTGTGTTTTTACTCAAATTTCGATCGGGAGAGTTCATTGGATGCGGAATTAAATTCCGCATCCAACGAGTATCCACTCGCCATACTTTTGACAGACCTCGCTACCCCAAAAACAAGAAATACCTGAAAAAACCTGTCAGGTATTTCTTGTTTTTGGGGTAGCGAAGTCCGTCAAAAGTATGCTGAGTGGGTACTCATTGGATGCGGAATTTAATTCCGCATCCAACGAGCTCTCCCGATTGAAATTTGAGTAAACACACAGGGAGATATGTCGAAAATATAAACAAATNTTCCTCCAAAATTAATAAATATTATTTTATTATTTTAACTATTATTTTATTAATTTTCCTTAGGAG
The DNA here is from genome assembly GCA_001517045.1 of Pseudotsuga menziesii. Taxonomy (NCBI): domain Eukaryota; kingdom Viridiplantae; phylum Streptophyta; class Pinopsida; order Pinales; family Pinaceae; genus Pseudotsuga; species Pseudotsuga menziesii. The sequence goes on along the minus strand of LPNX010937184.1, from coordinate 405,862 downwards.
GCCCATTTTGAGTTGAAATTTCCTCTAATGATGGTCAAGAGCTTGATAATTTAGAGAAACTTTGGAAGAAAAATAACTGAATATGGCCACAAGTTGGATGAGACAAAGACTGATAAGGGGAGTTGCCAATGGATGGGATGAAGAATGGATCTAATACCAATTCCTAATGAAATGAACAACGTTCATTTCCCATTTATGACATAAACAACTTTGTTCACATACTAATATCCAATGTCAAAAGAAAAGCATGTTAAAATCAATGTGGCAAACATTGTCATGGCAAAAAAATCGGCAGGGTCTAGGCAACATCGACAATAAATCAACAAACTTTAAAAAATGCAAAAATATTCATCTGTTTTCAAATTTTTAAAAATCTAGAGCAACAATAACATCAAATAAACACATTTCCACATGGATATGGAAAGAAAACTGATATATAAGATATATAAGATGTCTAGTGATACATCACACATAAAAAATGAAGTGTGTCCTAAAGCCTAACTCCTGAGTCATAAACAAATATAACAAATGTATCTCATGATCATCATGAGTCAATAAAATTAGTTCAACAAGGATACCAAATACTCTACAAGGGAAGATTAATTATAGCTATAAGAATGCTTTGAAATTAATTAACTAGTGTCGTAAGAATGCACTGAAATTAATATATTAGTGTTGTAAGAATGCTCTGAAATTAATTAATTAGTGTTGTAAATCACCTTCCACGAAGTCAAAATCACCTTTATAAAAAATCGGAAAAAAAATCGAAAATATTCCTCGTACCCCTCGAGTATATATGGAATACCATTTTCCCTTTAATAATCAGATCATTACCACATTTTTAATAAAATTGATCAACAATTTACCCACTCCCTAATCACTCACTAACAATTCTAAAACTGGCCAATCGAGACAACTGCAATATTTATCAAGACATCACTAGCAACCCCATTACACGCAAGCACTCCATCAGCACTGGTCTTTATTGCATCGTCTATTTATTTCGGGATATTTAAATCAATTGATGTGTTGAGTGGAATGTCGTTTTATATGTTGGTGATATAATTTATTTGCATATTATCTTTGTTTTGGTATTTATATCATTACATCTCCTAGATTAATTGATTTGCTTTCATAGATTAAAACAACCTCAGATTATTTTACTAGGGACCACCCCCCTTGGCTTCACTAGGAGAGAGCCTAGATGGAGGAGTCAAGATCAAGTGACAACACTTGACTCTTGCTTTTCCCCAAGGCCGCACCCAGTGGCTTGAAGATTTATGCCACATAACATGAGGTGCGAATTAGGTGGCAACATGCTCCACCTATTTGGCACCCTTCCACACTTTTCTAGGGATATGGTAGAGGATAAAACTACTTTGGAGTTCACATGTGGGAAGGAGTTCTCATTTACTTGGTTCTTACACACCTTTTCACATGTGATGATATGTAACAGTCATGGATACCCACACATGCATATGGAGGATAATTATTATTGCACACATGTTCATGCACCTTGTGGACCACATTTGCTATTTCGAGGAGTTTGTTGAGGAGTTCTCTTCTAAGGATAATATTATATTGTTTTTGTCATTCATGCATCATGGAGGGTGAATTCAGTGAGTTCTTCTAGGTATTCTGTTGAGCACATTCTTCTATGTCATGGAATATTTTATTGTATACTTGATTATGCATCTTGAGAGGTGCACTTGAAGTTGACCTCTTATCCTCTTGACATGGTCAAAATCCTATCTTTAGAGGATATTCTTTCTCCAAAGAGATATCTCTTGAGGATAGAGACCACATGATCATAGTTGACAAGTCAATTTTGACAGGAACAAGGCATAACTACTCCAATATTAAATCATTAGTTGACTAGTCATGGAGTTAGTTAGGAAATTATTGTATTTTACCATGAAAGGGATGAAGCTACCTTATATGAAGAGGAGCCTTCTCTCCATTCATTTGTGATTTGGGAGAATGTGGTGACATTGAGAAGTGATAGGAGATAGAAGATAAGCTTCAAGATGATGATGGATTGAATTCCCTTGTATAATCAAACCCTTGAAGGCTTAATGAAAAAGTGAGGTATTGCATCTACTTTGTTGTAAGGTTTGTGTTTATGGTCTTCATCTGTTTTTAATTTGTTGCAGAGACATTTTTCTATCATTCTAAATTGAAGTTCTAGTAATGAAAACATCTTCACTTAGGAGTAAAGTAAGGCAAAGAACATATCCCTCTTGTTTTCCTTGTTATTTCATTTCTGCAATTTTCATCTATCATCTATCAAATTCAGATGTTGTTGGAGTGATAATTCAGCCAATAAAACAACACCTCTACATTAGATTGATGAATGGCAACTTGAGATCTCCAAGATTATTTTTCACACCTATTTACAGTAAGAACTTGAGGTAAATTGTATCAATCCCAGTTTTGGAGTAAAAATTCAGCCAATAAAACAACATCTCCACATTAGATTGATGAGTAGCAACTCTATCTCTCCAAGATTAGTTTTCACACCTATTTTCAGCAAACACTTAAGGTAAATTGTATCAAACCCAGTTCTTTTTGACCTTGAGTGCGTAACTCAATGATGAAAGTATCAAAACTAGGTCTTTAATCTAAATAGATTGAATGTGTCAAATTAGTCCTTTCTAACTTATAGCTTACCTCAAAGTAATTGATTGTGGAAAATTATTCCATTCATGCAATATGCCATGACTCCACTGGTACAATAGATTGATAGGCACTAGTCCCTCATCATATCATTTCATTTCCTTGTTTATTTATTTTTCCCATTCTTTTCTTTCCCATATCCCTTTTCACATTTCCATTTTCTTTCACGCCATAGTCTTAACAATCCTACCTTAGGGAATCCCCCCTTCTGTTGGAGGAGAGACAATATAAAGTTTGGGGAGGAGCTATTGAGGTGACAACTAGCAGCCTTCTTGAATTACACAATGCTATCACCTTGGTGCTTGGGACTTTGCACTTTTGTGGGAGATAGTTTTTGTTGTAATAGAGTGGATGAGACTTTATCCCATGTGAGATTTGGAGCCAAAAGAAGAACCAATATAAAGATTCATAGAAGCCTAGTCAAAGGCTTTTATTCTGATTAATAAGTACACTAGTGAACAACAAGGAAAACAATCACAAAAGAATGAAAGTACAAGAAAGGCACTTCCACATTTGTACATTTTATACACATATATAAGAGTACAAATTCTGCTAGGAGGAGGTAGGTGAGATGTAAACATATAAAATATTAAGTGTGAGTGCAATATCATATTTGACAAAGTCTCCTATTAAGCATGAGGTGAGATATAGTATGTACAAATATAAAATACAAATACAATATATCTATGACTAAGTCTCAGCATTTACACTTTTCACCTAATTAATGTTCATCATTAGAGAAACCCATGGCAGTAACTATGGGGAAAACATGGCTTTGTTAAATACACAAAAATACATTTTAAGGTCAGATTTGAGTTCAATGACCTATTCTAGGCTACTTTCGATCACGTTTTAACAACGAAGAGGTGCCCCAACACATAATTTGTAGAAATTCTAAATTTAATGCCAACAAATTCCTTGGAATGGTTGAATGTTAATAATTTCATAGCCTATGGATGTTCATGGTCATTTTTTTTTGTATTTTCCTTGTTTGACATGTTCATTGCTGAAATTGAGGAAAACGTATTGGGTAGATTTAATTGCCATTGGACTGGACCTTCATGTTACAAAGTTGCAGTTATATCTAACAATGTATATATTCCAATTGATTTATAAGGACGTTACTACTGGTTTGGATTCCCTTAATGGATAATGTATTTTTTTAGAACTTTTGACCCCAAAGTAGTCATGTTTGGAAAGCACTATCAATCCTAATCATGATCATGATAGTAAAAAGCATTTACTATGCAGTTTTCAACAATCTTAAATTAAGATTACAATGTTATTTTATTTTCGAGGTTTTTCCTTTTGTGTGTGCTTATTTTAGGGTCAAACTTAAAGCTCTGTAGACACAGAAACAATTTCATCTGATATTTGAGGGGCACTCTTGCATTGAGGCACCAGAATACTGAAAGCATTAAAAGAAAGCTTTCTATTGCTATGAATAGAAACCAACAAAAAAATTTAATATAAAACAAGCAACTTACCGACAATTTCTTCCTAGAATTTCTTCACGAGAATATTCTGTCAACTCCAGGAAACTGTCAGATGCAAATATCTGCAAAACAGAGCAATTTCAGCATATTTTATGATACTGTATTTGTTTGTACCTTTCATCTGAAATTTATTTGGTTTTAGTTTTTTAGTTCCATGTGAAACCTTTAAATTATTTTTAAGAGATAACAATTTGATTGGGTTTTTGAACCAACAATAGGATTGTCAGGAAGCCTTGGGTCTGTGACCACAAAATTTTTCTCAATACGCTCAAGCGTTGTTGCTAAATCAATGCCTTGCCGAAGTTCTTTCTTTCTCTCCGACATGTCAAAGGTGTCAGTTTTTTCTTCATCCTTAGTCATTAAAATCTCAGGTTCAATAGCTGGCTCGGTTTCATGGTTCTTTGTAAGATTACGAGTCTTTCCTGTTAACCTGCAGCTTCACAGAAATATGAGAATCCATCAGGCAGCACTGCGTAACAAAGCAGGTGAATCCACATTATACGATACAGTTAATCCTAGACTTATTATAAATACTCTACGTTTAGAAATGATATTTGACTTGTAAAGATTTCAGAACCCTGCAAGTTATTTAAATAACTTGGAGAAGTTTTATACATGATTTTCTCTAACCAAATTTTAGTGTGTAAATCAAATGGGAAGTAGAGCATAAAATTCATAAAAGAAAAATTCAAGTATTGACATCACGATGCTCATTTCTTAGCGAACACAAAAAGAAATCAAGAAGTTGATCTACTTAAATTTAGATACAGTCAACTGAAATAAACAAGCAAGATAAAAGCATGCTTTTGTAAGGTATTAGACCTCAAAGAGATTTTTTGGCAGGTTTAGTAGAATGAGTTTTGATCAAATACCCTCAAATTCTCCCTGTTTATTGATTATCACATCATTCTGCATCATCAGCTCTAAATTTTTCCCAAATGCCTTTGCATATCTTGCAATATCTCTATTGAATTTACTATATATATATATATATATATATATATATATATATATCCACTGAAATGAAGTGCTTTCATATAAAGAAGTAGGGCAACTTTGAGGATCTAGAACAGTATTTTTCTATTTTTAGGTCATTTGTGGTTGAAATTCTCCTTTAGCAAGGGACTACTCTCCATTATAGCGGCAACAATATTTTGTACTTTTGAAAATTTACTTGTTAGAGAAGGTGGTATGCATATGTCAGTAACTAGCTCAGAGAAAAGTGACTGGATCTCTTGGAAAAACATATATTGGAAATTTTAATTTTGCAAATGTTCAACCTCACCAGCATAGAATCATCAATATGTTTGACACAGATGATAGTTACAAAGCAGAGCAACAACGGGCAGATATTATGTTGACAATATAGAGTATGGGCAAATGTAAGCCTCTTATTATACTCTTCTTCCACTCAGTTTAGGCTGCACAAAAATATTGCTTGGTGGTAGAATGTTTATTGGTATCTCCTAGATGAGGCATCAACGTGGTTGAACAGGATTACAAATAGTTTGATCACCCTGTCTGGCTTCAAACTCAGTGTTCTTGGTTGATTTGATCTTCTTCATGGATTGGTAAATGAACAAATACTTGCTACAACTGGCCTGTCAAGTGGTTTGTATGTCCACTGAGGAAAGAGTGAGGAGATTGAGCATTTTTTTTTTGGTATTGTAACTTTGCCAGGCAACTTTGGAATCACATTGACCAAATATTTCATGGTGCCTTGGAGAGGCCCATCTATTGGAGAGATGCTATATTTAGTGACTCAAGTTTATTATTATATAAGAAAAAGGCTTGTTAGTTTTGGTTTGTGATTTATCTTGCTGCCATCTCCCATTTCTCTCTTAGATATAACTTAAGTTTTGAAGGTTCTGTTGCCCCTCTTTCAGCGAGGGGTGAATGTTGACCTGCTTTTCCTAGGTGAAATATGTGGTTGCACCATAGATCATTGGTCAAAGATTCTTCCAGCAGCGCCAGATGGTTCATGGTCCTTGATATGCCTAGCCAGAGACAGAGCATTACCCCCTAGTGTTGTGATATCTCTAACCTTCATCTTTACTTAGCATGTTTTCTTGCATAATAGTATGTTTTAACATGAGATATTACTTATATGCTTTCATAATGACTCACATCCTTAATATATTACTTGTTTAGTCTAACATTGGTGTTTCTGTTCTTACCAAATAAGTGTGTTATTAATATGTTGATTTGTACATTAATGAACTAGGTCATGTGATTTCATTCATCCCATAACATATTACCTAGTCATTTTAGATTTGGTGGCTCCTTGTCTCTTAACTGATATCTAATTTCACCATCAAAGAATTCCATATAATATATCAATATGGCATCATCAGGAGGCCTATTCTTTACATCTAGGCTTTTGACCAAATCATTGAATTTTTTATTAAATTCTTCCATAGTTTTATTTTCCTTCTTTTGACTTGCATGCAAGGCAACAAGCAAATGTTAAAGTTAGTGCAGCTGCGAGACCCATTCACGAGGAGGATGGTACCCTAGTCAATTAACTAGGGCAAAGTAAGACCCTAGAAAGTATGTTAGGGCCCCCAGTAGTCTCCTGGGGTTCTTGGTCTAGGACCAAGCCCGTTGATTCCATGGCAAAGTCTCTAACATGTGGTTAGGGCCCCTATATGTCTCTAGGGTATTTTGGTCTGGGACCAAGCAACTCCTGCAGGAGCACTCCTGGTCAGTTAACCAGGTGAATCTTAGTCAAGTTTACCAAGATGATGATGTGTGATATCCTCTCTCCTTATCGGTTATTGATAGGTTGTTTCTCAAGGGATTGGCCACCCCTTGATGATGTCACTAGCACCTAACTCTTAGGAGCAGTATTGAGGACCATAGGATCGCATCATCCAGTTTGGATCTTCCCCTCATGTAGTGATGATAAAATATATGAAACAATGTACCTTGAGAGAGAGAAAAGATTAAATCCCTTGGTCTTGTTGCTCCTTTGGGGTTTGTTTGTCCACCTTTATGGTACACCTTGGACTTGTGTGTATGAGGGTTGTCTTACCTTCTTATTATGACCCTTTTTGGTTGACTTATGGTCCTTTATCTTACTTGGTCCTAGCACTCTTATTATGATGAATTTTTACTTTATGGTTTTTATTGTTTGGACTATTGATACACTATCCTACGTCAATTTTATTTTATGGTTTTATTTTATAAAACCATTGGACCACTTTATTTTATGGTTTTATTACATAAGACCATTGGACTATTTTTTCATGGTTTTATTTTGTACCATTTTTATTTTAGATTTTATCTTTGAACCATTAGTACCCTAACTTAATGTTTGTCAAGTTTATAAATTTAAAGGTTTGATTTGATCGTGGTATCCGGATCTGATTCCTCATCTGACCTCACCGCTTGCATGACTGGGTTCTCTTCCTCAGTGTGACTACATATCATTTTAGCGTGACTGGTCTCTCTCTTCAGCATGACCGTGCCCTCTCTTTCTTTGCAGCGTGACCGTGTCTCCTGCTGCTCCACGTGACTGTGACCTCTACTCAACGTGAATCCTCCTCTCAGCGTGAATCCTTCGGTCGACGTGACTATGCTTGCCTACATCTCCCGCGCGACTATGTCTCTTTCACCCGCACGACTGTGGTCTCCACCCTAACATGACCGTGTCTCTACCCGTTGCATGACTGTGTGTCTATACTCACTCGCGCGACTGTGGTCTTACCCTAGCATGGTCGTGTCTCATTCTTCTCCAGCGTGACTGTGTCTCTTTCACCCACGTGACTGAGGTCTCTACCCTAGCGTGGGCGTGTCTCACTTTTCTCCCGCCTAACCGTGTCTCACCCTACTCCAGCATGAGCTCCAACGTGATCCCTAACGTGAGCGTTCTCTCCCTAGCGTGACAATGTCATTGCTCCACGAGAGTTCAACGTGACTGTATCACAACTCCAGCGTGTCTCCTGTTAGCGTGACAGTCCTCTCTTTGTGCAGCGTGGCCATCACTCGCTACTCAGCGTGACTGTATCCCTCCAGCATGAGTGTATTCTCTTGTTAGCGTGACGACTTGTCTCCTTTCAGCATGACCGATTGTCACTACTCAGCATGACTATATCGCTGCCAGCATCCTTGACTGTGTGTCACTGTTCAGCATGACAGTATTCTTACCTAGCGTGATTGCGTGTCTTTTGTTAGTGTGACTGTACTGGGTATGATTGTGTTGTTAAATCCTGAGTAATTGATTGAAGTTTCTCTTCCTGTTGATTAAGAATCTGAGGTCTGTATCCTTTTGCTTTAACCCTCTTAAGCTCTCTCTCAAGGTACGTCATTTGTTCACCCAGTTGACTTGTCCCTTCGGTGACAAGATCAAAACCTAAAAGTATCTGAGTATAAGGTTGATTCAAAATAATTGTTACGATTCTTTACTGTTGTTATCTCCTGTACATTATTTTATCATTTTGTTACTGTACATGGAATTTGTTGAATTATCTCAAGGACCAACTTTAAGGCAGTGACCAATGGAGTGTTAAAATTGAAAGAGATGGAAATTATGTTTGATTTTATTGCAGTTTAAATTGATTAGAGCAGTACTATTTTAAATCTGGTTTCATAATTTTGTTTATGCATTAAAGTATATTTCTATGTTAAACCTAACCTAACCCTAAAACTTTAACATGGTATCAGAGCTTAGGCTGTAGCTAATCTTGTCTTGCAACTAACAGAAACTATATAGATCCTAAGGTAAGGTTTATACCTTACTCAACTTGATTACAAAAGCTTACTCGTCAAGTTGACAAGTAAGGTTTAAAGATGACTACTCCTTCAGTAAAATCAGAAGATAGGCTTAAGGGAGCCTCAAATTTCAATGCATGGAAGGTTAGGGTTCTAAATATCCTAGAAAAAAGCGATTTACATGACTATACTAGAGTAATTGAAGAGCCCACTACAGCTCAAGGAAGAGCAACATTCAAGAAGAAGCAAGCCAAGGCAAAGAGAGTTATCTTTGACTCAGTTAAAGACAACTTGATGTCCGCAATAGCTCCCTTAAGGACAGCTAAATAATGCTTTGATGCTCTAGCTATCCTCTATGAAAAGAAATCCCGCACTTAGAGAAGGGATTTGAAGAAGCAACTTCGTTCACTAAAGATGGAGAAGGATGAAACGGTTGCTACTTTCTTCTCCAAGATCTCTCAAATAAGAGATCAACTCATGGCCATTGGAGATAAATTAGAAGATGATGATCTCGTGCAAACAGTATTCGATGGTCTTCCTGCATCTTGGGAGACATTCTTGGCCTCAGTAAATGGAAGAGAGGTTCAGCTGGACTTCAAAAGGTTGTGGCATGATTGTATAAAAGAAGAAGGAAGGATCCAAAGTAGATCTAGGCCTCCACTTGAAAAGGATCTTGCACTAGTTGCCAAATCAATGAAAAGGAAGAATATTCCCTAGCACAAGGATAATGGTAAGGAATCACAAGGTAAGTACTTTCATAAATCTAAGGTTAGATGTTATAACTGTGGTAATATTGATCATTATGCAAGGGACTGTAAGAAATCACTTAACAAGAATTGGCATAAGAAGAAACATCATGCCTCAACTGCTACAGAAAAGGAACAGTCTTAGCCAAAGAAGTCAAGGGGTGACACCAAGGACCCAGATCAAGAAAAGTAATATTTCTTGGCTTCATCACTCACTAGTATCGTCCCCAATCTATCAGATTCCTGGTGGATAGATAGTGGAGCCACTAGACATATGACTGGATTCAAGAAGGCCCTTGTAGTCTTTGAGGCCAAGAAGTTCCATAAGAAAGTGGAACTTGGAAATGGAATTACCTATGACATTAAAGGAGTTGGTTCAATTGCCTTACAACTTGATTTAGGTAAGTTGATTAATATTGGGGAAATTTTATATGTTCCTAGTCTAAAGAAGAATGTTATTTAGGTGATAGTTTTAGAAGACAAGGGGTACTCTGTAACCTTCTCAAAAGGAAAGGCTTTGATATGGCCCAAAGGTGAAATTATAAGCTCAGCGATTGTGATTGGAGTTCGTGAAGGTGACCTCTATAAGGTCTCAGGACATGTTGTTAAAGCTCTATACCCCAGTCAAGATTCAGAGACCAAGAGGGAGCCAACTGTGCTCTTCATTCACCAACAGAGTGGGGTTGCAGAAAAGAAAAGTATAGATGTGATCTTCCATCAGTCCTCCAGTGACTCAGAGATGGAAGTGTTATCACAGATTCACATATACATTCTGCAGCTGGGATACCATGATGCAGCATACAGACTTGTCTTTATTCTATTCCGGGCTATTTTTCACATGGGGTATCAACATGGATCTCTACAACTTCATTCATTTTAGATCCCTGTTTATTAGATCTTCCTTGCCAGGACTGAGATTCAAGAGTCCATTGAGATGCTTTCGGTGATGATCTAGTTCATTATAGCAGAACAACAGATCAGAGTTGGTACACACAGTATAGAGGGGCTTATCAATTGGAGACAGGTATATTTGGTGAGATCAGGTATACACTTCATTGGTTGTATTTTTCTCTATGATGTATGTCAGTTACGTATGCTTATCAGGTTAGGATGATTATGGTGACCTCTTCTTATATCTATTGTTTCTTTAACTTGTGTTATGATTAATCAAGGAACTTGATATGAAGACTGTTGCTCATGCCATGCTTGTACAAATTGTAAACCTTAGTGCTAGGTTGGTTACACTTATCACCTACCCCCGTCCATCCGGTGTCATCCATTGTAAACTTATCCTATGACTTAGATTGTTTGAGATTTGTGAAATTGATGATATTTTCCCCATTTTGACCTCTATGCATGATGGATCCCATGTTGTCTTGTATCTCGACTCTGAGTTGTGCAACAAAACTTGCCGAAGCCTTGATCCTTCTAGGCCAGGAGAACCCGCTGGTGTTGGTTCCTGAGCTTTGGCAATTTGGGTTTTGAAACCTTGACCTCTCTGGCCGGCTACCCCCCTAGTTGCTTGGGAAGTTGTCAGCTAAAACTTGAAGCAATATGTCTACCATCATTACATGCACTATGAGCTATATGTTATATATTATGAAATGTAAAGCCTGCAAATGAAATTGCAAAATTGTGTCTTTAGGAACAAATCAAAAGGCTATAAAGTGAAAGTGTTAAAGGCCCAAATAAAGCAGTAGATAAACAAATGTTAAATCTAAAGATTATTGGCCATCTGATTCAAATGTAATGATTAATTCCTCACGGAGCCTACGGGTTTTGATGTGAGATGGAGTAAGGGGCAGTTAATTCTAAGTGTCCCCCAGGATCTCTTCCCTACAGTTTCTTGTGTACTCAATGCAAGGGTCCTAGATAATATCCTCATGGAGCTTGATCTTTAGCTTGGATGTGAGTCATAGACATGATTGTTAAGATTGAATGGACACTTTCCAGATTAGTTCATCCACCTATGAGACACCACCATTCCCTATTGTTCAATCTATCATGCATATGTCACTTTGGTTGTGTGTACTTGTCATTTTTCGGATAAATCACAAAGTCAAAGTCAGTCAAAAGTCATTACCGTTTGCCTCATCCTGGTTGTCCATCATCACCCAATAGTAGCACATTGTTTACCCTTTGTAAGTATGGCATGGACAAGCAGACTTCCAAAAAAGTTCCAAGGTTCTTCAGAAGCATAGGTACATCTTACTATTATTATTATTATTTGTCATCATGATTATGAATAACTGATTTAAGCTTGGTTTTGATATACATTATTAGAGCATTTCTTACATTGGATGCTTACAAGATCATATTGATCCAGTTTCTCACCTTCAGTTTGGGTTCCGAAGGCAGTGACTCAAAAAACAACATGATCTATATTCTTTCCAGACATGCCCATGACCAATACTGTGGTTTCAGTTTTGAGAGTTTAGCCCTGATTCTCCTGATAAGTGATTATTATCACTTAATTATTGGCCAAATGATCAAGTTTTATTCCAGATGGCAGTATGATTGGTTCTCCTAGAGCAAAGCAGTGTTATAGGGGGTATGTGTAGTCACTTATACGGTTCTTCTATGTCTTATACCATTCTTCTTTGCCCCAATTTGCACCTTGGACAGAGTTACGGTGGATTTATTATTTTCTAGAGCTTGTACCAGTAGAAATGAACAAGAAAAATCACTTAAAAATCGATTTGTCCTCCTGGGTCAAGGAAATGGCTTGGAATTTTGACAGATGATGTGTTTCAGCATCCCAGACAGTCCTCCATCATTTTTCAGTCAGCATATGTCTGGATTATTTTATGTTGGCTCAGCCAATGAGGAGAGCCCCCCAAGGTGGGCCCCCTCAACTTGGCCATTGATGTATTTCATTGTTATATCTTATATTATGAAGTTGTAAAGGGGACTAAGGTGAATTAAGCCCCTAGTAACCCCCTCCTATGTAGTATCATGTCATATCTTATGTTATATTGTGACTTTCACCTACGATAGGCGTCCTTGAGTAAAGTGTGCCCCCTCTTTTGACTTAGTCACTTGATTCATGTTGTGATCTATGTATTGTTGATCTCCATCGTTGATGAAGTCTTAATCTCAACCATTGGATATAAAAGTGAGTTAGAGTTTACGTCTCTCTCAAACTATTTAAGAGAGGTGATCCCCATTGTAATTTGTGAGCTTTGGCACCGGAATTTGAATAAAGATATTTTTGTCTGGGATTACTCTTCTGTGTATCTTGTAAATGATTTGATGATCTAATGACTGGCATTTCTACTCTTCTACACTGAGTTTTGTTCGGGATCCATCTTGTATATTTTCCTTTGCTCATTTTATCTGCAAGTTGAAGGAGGCACGCTAGAGAGAGAGGGAGGGCGTTTTTGTGTGGGAACTCACCATCATCCTGGCTCTGCGGGCATCCGGATTAGGGATTTTCTTTCTTGATAATTTCTTACTTCCTATCTTTTCTTTATTTTGCAGATCTCGTTCATTTGCCTTATCATTTGGTTTTCACTGATCTAGCAAGTTGAAGGAGGCGCTAGGGTGACTGGCTGTGGCTCAACTACAACAAGATCTTCTTCGAAAAAGCTCATTTGAACGAAAAGTGGCATTCTTCGTCATTTCTAAATTCTTCTACAAGATCTAGGTACGTCTCACAGGTAATTTCTCCTTCTTTTATTTTTTGCATGCATTGCCCATCACTTCCATAATTGTAAAACCCTCGTTTTTTAAATCTGCAAGTTCTGGTTTGCGGAGAACTATAAAACTTAAAACCCACTTTGGAATAAACATAAAACCCCTAAGTTTCAATTTTCACCATAATCGGACTCCATTTTCCCATCCTAAAAACTGGCCTGCTACTTAGGGAAAAACACCCTCCTTGGGAAGAGTGGGTATTTCCAAAACCATAAATTAGGTATTGTTGGTTTTTCTTTCGTGTTCCTATTCCTACATCCAACAATCATTATGAGTGTCAAATTTCATTAAATTTTACCATTTTGCCCTATATCCCAATTTTCTACATAAAAAACCCTAGGGTAAAATTGGGGATTTTCACCTAGATACTTGAAATCTCTTGGTAATTGAACTAAACTCTAATTAACCATTCTACTAAGAGATTCCACCAAGTTTCCCTCAATCATCTATTCATTTTCCTTGTTTTAGGGTTTCTTGGTCATAGGGATGCCCCGTGGGCTCTGTGTTTTCACTTGGTCTAAAGTGTCGATATCTTTGACTAGTGTGACATCCAACTTCTTTTGGAAGTCTTGGATATTGTAGGTCGTGACTTTAGTTGCCTTTCCTCTATCGTCCTGAATAGGATCACCTCACGGGGCAACTACAAGATTCATGATAACATTTTTGGCGTATTTGTCGGGGAGGTAGAGGCTTACCTTGGTTCATTTTACATACCTTTAGTGTCTGTGAATTCTTTTACTGTTTATATTCATTCATATCACATCTGGTTTTAAATCCAGTGGTTGCATTTCCAATCATTTAATTTTGCACAATCATTGTATTATCTGTATCTCTCCTACGACATTATCCGTTGGTGAACACGACAATTTGTTCACCTCGTGACTTCACTGAGGAGCAAACCCATCACATAAATCATAATGAATTCAGATGTATTAATCAGACGCATGAAGGAATTAACCGAAAACATAAATTAAGCTAGAAGGCTAATAAACAAAAGGGATAGATGGAGGTCAGATTCTTGGTATGAGGATAATCTTGACCATGATTATGGGTATGAATCTAATTATCATAATCCTTATGATACTCACCAATTCCCTCACCCGCACAATAAAGAACGCCTACTCATCCCGAGTGAATCGATGAGCAAGTATCAAACCCAGCCAAAGCCCGGCGTGAACGATTTTCGAGATTCAGTTAGACACCCATCCAAATTAACCAGAATCGTTAAGAAAAAAGTCAAACCTTCTCCTTTTAACTTCTCTAAAATACTTGGAGCACCTCATCCCATGCCAAATGATTACATTAAAAGGTTGCCTCAATTTTCCGGGAATAATCCTATTGAAGGATATTTGGAGATCTTCTGGTTGTATATGGAATCTTGGGGTGCTAAAGATGAAGACGTTTATATGCGTTCCCTTGGTGCTTCTTTAGATGGAGATGCCAAGCTATGGTTTGACCATTTGGAACTGGGATCAATCACTGGGTATGATATGTTTACCGATTTGCTAATAGAGGAATGGGGTGTAGGCATTAAACAGTCCATAGAGGAACAATTAGGTGATGATTGTGTCAATGAGAATCAATTTGATGAAGATGATTAGGAAAGTAATGATGAAATAGCTGATGATTGCCCTTCTGAATTTGATTTCTCCTCTCCTCAACCAACAATGGACATGCCTTTAAATGACTCTTCGATGCAAGAGAATGATGATGATTAAATCTCAACCCTTCATAATTACGACCTTGATATTGATATAGAAGGGGAACTCATTAAAATCTTGTCATCATTAGCTCAAGAAGGCACAAGTCAAGAGGGAGAACAAAATAATCACTATCAGGAATCACCCATAGTTGATATTCTCATCTATGAATCCGTCGAAGATCCTCATGGCCTGGTTGACAATTATTTTGATTCAGATCATATCTTGGAAGAAGATCAATCACATGATAATTATGATATGATTGTAAGTAAACATCCATGTCCTAATAAAATTCCTCATCCACTCCTTAATCAAGATGTGTCAGTTCAATGTGTGGTTACTGACCTTACTTCGAATTTTGCAATCATTCCTCGAATTCAATTGAAAACTTTTTTCTCTCATCGAATTCCGAGATCAATTATTCCAAGTCATCTGTGAGAAAACTTTCAATCCACCCTCCCGTCTCAACTTTTTGAGTCTTCCTATATGGGTTTGTGGTCCAATCAAGTTGTTACTTTCAAGATTTCTAGTCAAAAGTTTGAACTTTGTCGCATAATTAGAGAAAAGGAACTTCATATCCCTTCTTAGTCATCTTTAATGAATAATATGTTTCCATTTGTAAATTTGTCTTATGGACGACTGGAGAAGGTGTATAAAGATCAATTTCATCTTTCTTCTCTCCATTTTGGAACAACAAGAGGGGTTAATTTCAATCTTAGTTTTATCACATTACAATTTATCCCCATCTTATTTTTCCATTTTTTCTGCAGTGAACAGAAATGAGTGTCCTACTCATGTAGAGCAGAGAACAAATAATTGCCTGGTGGAGCTGAATCATGAGTCATATTGTCTTTTTTCATCAAAGGTGAACTCACATTATTATGATCCCATCGGTGTTTTGATGAATGAAGTTTGTAAAAATCAATTCCAGCCTTGGCATGATTTTATTCCACATCTTTCTTTGAATATCAAGCAGCATGTTAGAATGGTTTCGATTTCCATTCACATTTCTTCCAAACCATCTCTAACTTGTCATCTCATTAACTGCAAAGAAAGATCAATCAATCCGTTCAGCAAGTGGTTGCATTGGATTTATGACTTTACTGAACACTTGTCTGATTGGTTAGGTTAGAGTAGGTAGGGTTTGAATAAGCTCTATGAGCAGTAATCGAGTCTGTCTTTCTGTCTGATTGATGCATGATTCTTCCAGTCTCTGAGTCTTGTCTGTGTTTAGTTCTTTATGTATGGAACAAATATAAGCCATGTTGTTTTTTCAATCACTGCCTTGGGAACCGTGGTTGACTTGGTAAACTGGGTTGACCAAGTCAAAGTACCCAAACTGAAGGTGAGATACTAGATCAATATGATCCTGTAGGAATCCAGGGTAAGAAATGCTCCAATGGTGTATATCAAAACCAAGCTTAAATCAAGTTATTCATAATCATGGTGACGATGATAATAATAGTGATAAATATACTTGTGCTTCTAAAGAATCTCGGAGCTTTATGGAAGTGTGCTTGTTCATGCCATACTTACAAAGTGTAAACAATGTGCTACTATTGGGTGAGGATGGAGAACAAAGCTAAGGCTAAGGGGAATGACTTTTGACTGACTTTGACTAAGTGATCTCTCCGAATGATAATCAATACACTGAACCAAAGTGACATATACATGACAGATAGCAATAGGGGATGGAGGTGTCTCACAAATGGATAAAGTACTTGGGCTTGTTTCCTTCAGACTCTAACAAGATTTTCTTTGCACTAACTTGCAACATAGGTCAACCTTCAAAGGTAGGTGCCCTGGAAGCCTTCTGGGATACAGTACTGACAAAGACACATCCTTTGCAAGTTAGTCTCACCCTATTGCCCTGTGGGGGCAAATGAGCCAAACACTATACAAAGAGTGAGTGCTCATCCTTTGACCATTAACCTTTTCAATACATTTCACATTTCACATAAGATAGTAGCCAACCTACAAGAGCAGGTGCCTTGGAAAACCTTATGGGCTCTAGTAAATGACTAAGGCCTAGACCCGTTGCCACCGAGCAGTCCATAGCCCCGACGGGTTTGCCTCTTCCTGCTGCCCCTGTGGAGGGCAGATGAGCCTTACATTATACAAAGAATGAGTGCTCAACCCCTTGGCCACTGACTACTTTTAAAACATTTATACTTTTGCATCATTTAGATGTAACTTTTATGCGTTCCGATGCTTTAGTGTTTAGCAACACTGTTTGGTGGAGAACTTGTTTTGAGGACTAAAGGAGAACTTCCTAGTGAACCCAGCCACACTGGCCAAGCGACATACTTCATAGCCAAAGACACATAACAACATGGAGTCTATCATGCACAAGGGTCGAGATGGGGAAAAGATCTTCAATCTCACAAATCTCAATCAGTCTAATTCATGGGATAAATTCAACAACGGATGAACTGGATGGACGAGGACAAATGACACATGGAACCAACCTAGCACTGAGGTTTATTATTTGTACAAGCATGGCATAAGGAACAATCTTCACATCAAGTCCCTTGATTAGTCATAACACAAGTTCAAGCATTAAGTACATATAAGCATAGGTCACCATAATCATCCTAACATGACAAGCTTAGGTGTTTGACATACATCATAGAGAAAAATCAAACCAAAGAAGCATATACCTGGTCTCACCATATAAACTTGTCTCCGACTGATAAAGCCCCTCTATAACTGTGTGTACCACATTTGATATGCTACTCTGCTGAAATGAACTAGGTCATCACTGAAAGCATCTCAATGGACTAATGAATCTTAGTCCTAGCAAGGAAACTCTGTTGAACAAGGCTCTGGAATGGCTAAGGCTATAATGATCCATGCTAAAACCCCATGTGAAAAATAGCTCGAAATAGAATGGTAACCTAGCTGCAAATGTATATGTTATAAACGCTGCCAATGTTCGTTTGTTTCTCCCCCAGAAGACTCCTTTGGTGCTTTGGGGCTCCTTTTTGCAAAGTTCCCATACTTGTGACAAATCTTGCATTTGAAAGGTAGTTGTTCATAATCTACTTGTTGAAGATGAGACCTATTGTCTAAACTGAGCTTTATGGCCTCCGAGAGCCCTTTCTCTAGGCCTACTTAAACACAGATTCAAGCACATGCTTGGAGTCCATCCTTTGGCTCTGATTTTTCTATGTATTTTCCTAGAGCATTGCCTATTGCTTGAAGAGTCTCCTCATTCCAATAGTGCAGAGGTAAGAAAGGAAGGCGAAACCAAACTAGAACAACATAAGGGATGTCATTTTCAGGGTTGGAATCAAGTGCCCAAAAATTTAAATACATCCCTCGGGCTCCCATGAAATATGGCCCGCTTCTAAAGATAAAGTCTTTGCCTTCCTTTTCTTCAATTAGAAATGCGAAGAAACCCTTGCCACAAAAGATTCTACCTTGAGAAGGGGTTTCCAGTTTTTCTCCACCCAGATTACAACCGATCTAGGGGAGGGCCAGATCCCCATGAACTGGCCAATAAGCCCATTTTTCACCAGCCTAAGGGCCAAAGATCTTAAACCCACCTGCACCGGCACTGTGGGGATATCAACCAGTCTTTTAATGAAGTGGGAAAGTTCAAATCTATGTTAAGGGGGAGCTTCACGATTAGCGACCGCCTCAGCTGAGGGGGAGAAAGGGGGAGCACCATAGCCCCCACCCGATGAAGCCATGGGGCGATCAGGGCACTACAAAGGAAAGGATTGAGGGCATAATAGAGCCGAAAAGCTGAAGTATTGACCTTAACAATTCAGAAGTTGTAATTGGAATAATATATTGTTTTGCCGATAGGCAATATCTAATGATCGTTCCTTGATCGTCAATGTCTTGATATTTGTATTTCCCGATAGTGTTTTAGAGATTTGGGTTTAGATGATGATTTAGTGACTGGTTTTGTAATGTTTTCCAGTTCAATATGATTCGGTTCCTAGAAAAAAATACTAGTTGTGTATATATATGTGTTTTTACCTATAATTGAAACAAACAGATAGAGGAGAAGAAGAGGAAGAAGAATTTCTTCTGTTGTTTCTTTGTGTGTGTATTCTTTGTGTGTATTTGAGTTTGTAACCTTCATTGTTCATGTTGATTGCAGATGCATTTCATTTTCTATCACATTTGCAATTTTCTCAAGTTGTAAACAGTGTTGTAATCACACCATGGATTTGATGCTAGAGACATGGGTGGCTATGTTTTTTGGACCATGTTTAAGCACCTATAATGGAGATTACATAACACATATCCTTTCTTAAAAGTGTTCATGTTAGATATGTTTGTTAGCTCTTCTTTCTTATTAGTTCTAGATCCTTATTGGACTAATTTCGTTTTTCTTTTCAACTCAGTTGCATGACAACTTAATTTTATTCCTGAGCTTCATTATTCAAACTTAAACAAGCATACAGTAGGTTTTTGTATAAGTACACCATTCCACATTACCGTGGAGTATAGATGCGGTGCACCACAGTAGATAATACAATCGCTGGAGACAATAGCAATAAGCTTGATTAATAACTGCAGTAGTCTCCAGACAGTAATTGTAAGGACACTAAACCCTAAAAGAAAAACCTAAGATGCAAACTCCTACATATCACATCAAAACCTTTGAGTTGCAAAACATAAAGCTATAATTCATTTTGAGCAACATGTAAATGGTACAATATCTTCCTTGTGCTATCGCGTAATAATGAAGTCATCGCCACTACGATCAAGACCGAACTCAATCACGGTGGAATTGTAGGTTTGGTATCAAAACATGGGACGCACTAGTCAAGTGGGAGTACAAATATTGTGAAAAAAAAGTGGAAAACTTAGTCAAGGTGGGAATGGTGAATAAGATAATTGAGCCCATTACTTGATGGAAAAGAAATCATGGGTGGGTGGGGATGAAGTTCAGTTGAGGAGAAAATTAGTCACATGTTCTTCATCCTAGAATAAACAATAAATGAAAAGCAAGACAAATAATTATCCAACATATGGTGTTCATTTAAACCAAAATGTAGAAAGCCATTTATTTACAAATTCTTTACAAATCTATCTTGAAACTGGAACATCTCACAGCAAATTCACACTGGGGCATTTTATAATCAAAATTGCCTAAAAGAATGAGCGTGTGCAATATATTTTCTAGGCTTAGTAGATCCAATATTCAAGTGACAACAATATTCCAATCATAGACCTATGACAATGGCTACTGAATAATGAGTAGATCTCACGTATTTCACCCACAAAGGCTAGAAACATTTGGGCGGCAATCTTCAAGGAGGCATCATACCAAATCACAAGGTTTTTTGCTAGTTTTCAACAACCACCTTTACAGCTTTTCAAAGTTATCATACATTAGATTTTCATTTAATTCTATAATAATGAACAGAATCTCCAATTATACAAGTTTGTCAAAGATACAGTGATCCTTTTTTCCTCTGCCAACTAAGTATCATGAGTTTAGAAAACAATAAAGTATTTTGAGGGAATTATTTCACAAAATAAAGGGACTGAGCAGCAAAATTTAATTATACTAACAAGTAAACTAGCAAATCATTAAAAAATAACTATAAAATAGGGCAATGCCTTGGAAATTAACAAGGGAAATGCTTTGGAAAAATGTTGCAAAAAAAATATCTCAGAAGGCATAATATTCTTGAGAGAAGTAGATAAGTCTGAACTTACCCCATTAACGAGAGCCTTCCTGATTTCCTCTGTTTCGTCCTAGCATCATGCACATCACTTTTTCCTGATGTATCATTTCTTGCGCTCGTTTGTGAAGTACGCCTATTAGGAGCATCAGAATTGATCTTGTCTGCTAGAGGTTCAAGATGTAGTGGTGATAGACCTCCCTCAGAATGTGGTACAGTCAGTTGAGTTGTAGACTGAGAAACTGAATGGGGATGCTTTACAACCTGCAGAACCTCCGTGGCAGAACTCACAGCCATGTCTTTCTGGCGGGCTGTAGGAAAAGAAAAAGTTAATTTAAACTTGCATGCCAGAAAAAGTAGGTTTTGATTCTTAGTTGAATCTTAAGAAGTTTTCCCAAGAAGAATTTTATATTTTCTTAAACGTATCAAGATACAACATAGAACCCAAGGCAAATAAGAATCTCAGAGCAGAAGAATTGGATAAGAATCAATTTGGTACTGACCATCATATCGAATTAAAGACTCTGGTAATCCATTAGGCCGTAGTGACCCATTCTTTGAACCTTCTGTATACTTGCTCACCTCAACTTGCATTCTACAATACCAAAAGTGAGTGGCTCGACCAAGAACAAATATAAATCTACATAGATCTTTCTATTTAATGTGTGATGCTTAGGGAAAAAGCTATTTCTATTTCAAAATGATCTGTAAGGTTGAACTGCCATGGAGAAAATGTGTGGAAATGAGGAATATGACCAGGTTTATACATTGCTACACAAGTTAACTAATATATACGACTCTATGAAAGATTAGATGTGGAAGAAAGCAGACACCATTCAATATTCACCCAATAATCTGTTGGAAACCATTTAATGACCTAACAATAATTTTTTATGTATACATAAAACATTTAATAGTTTGTTGGCATGGCTACTAATTGAAACGAACATCCAAACATTTGTCCTACTTTTATTCAGACCTAAAGAGCAGCTTTGAATAAACGAAGACTCACATAAATGGGTTGGCATACTTTCAAGTGTCAATCAACCTCACTTTGCTCTAGAGAAAGGAAGGTAAAATAAGTTTAATATGATGTAAAGAGTTAACATGAAAGTGATCTATGCTTTAGAAAAGCTCAAGATGTTCACAGATCTACATAAAAGGGATGAGTTTGTGTATAATGGAAGTGATTCAAGGTGGAAAGACAGTCCAGTGCTGCTGTAAAGTAAATTGTCTACTAAAATATGATTTCTGTAAGTGACCTACCCTATGAATTTAATAACGTTTCCACTGCCATCCTTTATGGGTGTGATAGTAAGAAGGTTCCAAAAAGGCTTCCCATCCTTCTTATAATTCAGCAATCGTCCACAGTAACTTTGCCCTGTAGCCACAGCTTCCCGTAGCTTTGAAACTTCAATAGAATCTGTACCAGCACCCTGAAGAAAGCGGCTGCAATGTAAAAGAAAAAACAAAGACAAGACGACCATAAGCATTTTTTGTACCAAGCAAATAGCTTGTGGAGTTTGAGTATCCCTCTCTTTCTCAAACATATTAACAAAGTAAATATATGCAAGGAACCACAAGGAAGCTGTGTACAAAAGAAATTGTTGAACTCGAAGGTTCAGTTTTAGAAAGAATCTAAACATAACTTTTCAAAGGACATTTTTTTTAGCAGGCTCATACCTGATTAAAAATCAAATTATATCAACCAAATGCTTGAAGTTTGCAAACAAATGTATTACTGACCAGTGAAGATCCAAATAAAAAACATATGTAAGTTCACCCAATGGAAATCAATTAAATAAATAAAAAGAAGAATCCTATAAATGAGAATGGTACCAGTACTGAATCCTGATGTTGTTCATGACAAAGTGGATCTTTAGAGAAGATAAGTACTCAAAAAACATCCTATTAATAAAACAAAACAAATATCACAAAACCCATGCATAAAACTTCATAAAGGCACAGAGTATCAATTCAATATTGACATTACATCGACTCCATGATTGCCTTGCAGTGCAAGCAGTTATGGAATATGGCAACCACAAGAACCAACGGGAAAACAATGTGTGGTCTATTGTCTTGTTAGGGATAGATATATCAGGGTATATTTCTAATGAATCCATAATGGAAAGTCTGTAGTAAACAGTTCTTTTTGTTAAGGACTCAGTGAGTCAAGTCACAACAGTCATTTGAACATTAATGCCTGCCCTTCTAATTCTTTTTGCTTTTGTAAGTATCGATGATATTAATGTTTACTGAATTTT
Organism: Pseudotsuga menziesii; assembly: GCA_001517045.1. Lineage (NCBI taxonomy): Eukaryota > Viridiplantae > Streptophyta > Pinopsida > Pinales > Pinaceae > Pseudotsuga > Pseudotsuga menziesii. The sequence goes on along the minus strand of LPNX010937184.1, from coordinate 382,917 downwards.
GTGAACAAATTTTCCAAAGTTTCCTCTCTTGATGCTTCCTTGTATCTCATGTCAATTCATTCCAAAATATTACATAATATCCCCACTTTATTACCTAATCACAGAAAGAGAAAGAAAGACACAGAGACACACACACAGAAATAGGGAGAAAGAAGAAAAGCACACCAGTTTCTTCCAATAACTTCTTTTGGAGAATAGCCTGTCATATCGAAAAATCCAGCACTAGCATATACAATAGGATAATCTGGTTTGGTTGCATCTGACACAACAAATGTCTGTTGTAACGTGGACAATGCTTCCTTTAAGTCCTTTGAAACACGTTGAACGGATGTTTCGCTCCCACGATCAGATCCATCCGATGTCCTCATTGAGCTTCCTGATCCCCTTTGAGTTTGACCTCGTACTTCTTCATCAGATGTCCTTACACCGACGCCCTGAGGTTTCCCTGTCCCGACATCTGTTTTAACAACGAGTCCCCATGCCGCTGCCCTTTCTGCCATGCCAGATTCAGATAAGATCTGTCCAGAGCCTAAAGACTCCGCATTTGCCTTTTCTTTCTTTTTATTTCCATTCTGTTCGAGTAATGCCACTGCCACTGCTTGTCTGTTTCCCACTTCATTTTCGGAGTCTTGGGGGCCTCCATAAGAGATCTTTGACTGCTCTGCTATACCTAAAGGAAACTCTTTCAGAGTCACGCCAACCTCTTTTGCTGACTCGCCTTCGATGGCGTTTACTGACTCGGTGTTTATCAATGCCATCCACTTACCAACCGCCCCCCTCAATCTTCCAGATTGTGAACTCTGCCCATGTTCATGTCTTAGATTACTATCCTCGTTTCCTTCGTCTCTCTTGTTAGAAGGAGATCCCTTGTCTTCCAGAGTATCATATAGAGACCTGTCAATGTTCGATGTCGCTTTAAAGCCAGAAGATGAAGCAGAAGTGCCTTCTGGATTGAAGACTTCAAGTGAACCCCGAGAGTCTCGGGCAAGTGTATAAGACTCATAAGGGGACTTCCCTAAACTGTACACAGTTGGTATAGCAGCACTGGTATTCAGTGGGTTTGATGAATCCATAGGAAGAGTTTAGAGATGTTTTTACTGCAATCACTGTCAGAATCATACGTCAAACTCCCAAATATTTCATATTTGCAAATATTATCACTTTGAAAGTGAAGGAACAATAAACATACTTCACAATATGAGGCTATATGCACCATCTGCAATAAAACACCAGTATTTCTTTCAGGAATAGCCTAAGAGAAATTACTTAAAAAAATGTCTTCAATGCAATTTCTAAGTAAATCACATTGGAACCATGGTGCTTGTACCTATTATTCTTACTGTTAACAAGCTTATTCAACATAAAAGAAAATGTTTCATAGAAAACAATGATGATAAGATCGTTAATGTTGAACTATGCTAACATTGGAAAACAATAATCTACCAGAAGAAGAGCTTCAAACATCGTGGAACCTTGACTAAACATAGCTCCCTTTTCAGAATATGCTCTCCATTTTCCTTAAGGCAACACATATTCTGGGCTCTGATGATATGATATAGGAATACAGAGGCTTGCTTTTCTCTTGCTATAGGGAGCTCAGTCATGCTTATTTTTCTTATATCCAAATCAAGGAGCAATTCCACAATGGAAAACTTAGTGAGCAGGATTAGTTGTGGAAGTAAATCTCCCTAATTGCATGGCATCTTTTTTCCGAGTAAAATAGGAAACAATTTTAGCTAAGACAAGCTTCTGTTGGTTGTAATAATTTTAATTTGGTGCCATACAGGTGTTATTGCTCTGCAAAGATGACTTATGGACAGAATAAAGATATCTGCTCGCAAGCAAAACTCAACAAAACTTTGCCTAAACTTATGCTGAATTTTAAAGCAAGGACGCACAAGCAAATTTGAGCAAAAACTTCCCTAAACATATGTTAAATTTTAAAGCAAGGATTCACGAACAACAAATAACTTTGACAACTTAACCACTCTGGGGCATCACATGCAACGTTTTGATGCTAAATAAAATATGCTCTTAAATTTAACAAGAAACCGAAGAAACTAGAACCTAAAGACTTCTTATGCATAATTCTTTCCATTGTCTAAGATGCTAAAGGCTTATTATGCATAATTCTTTCCATTGTCTAAGATGCTGATTTATGCACAAAAGTAACCTATTGAGGAAATTATCAGCATTTTTTGCCATAAAGCTCGTTGTCAAGCTTATCTATGACCAGGCAGAGTATGATATTGATCTACAGCAGGATTTTATGACATGAAAGCTTATCATAAAGGTAGTTAAAGTAATTGCACTCTAAACTTCTCAACCTAATGTAGGTGCTCTGCTTAGCCAAAGCATGAACTTGACTACCAATTCTCTCAAATTCCATTAGCTTCACTTAAATTACAATAAAGTGTTGCACCTTATAAAAGCCAATGTAGGTGCCCTGCTTAACCAGAGGATAAACATCAATCCTCTCGAATTCCCTTAAATTACAATAAAGTGTTACACCTTATAAAAGCCCAATGTAGGTGCCCTGCTTAGCCAGAGGATAAACAACAATCCTCTCAAATTCCCTTAGTTTCATTTAAGATGCAATTAAGTGTTACACCTTACTGCTGTAGGGGTTCAAATTTCGTGTCAGCTGACGTTTAATACCTAAAAAGCCTCAACGCGGCGGCACCAAAGCAAGCAAATAGATGTTCTTCATTCATGATAAATGTTCAAGCTACAAAATAAAATTGGCTGAATTCTATCCACACTATTTGATCCTATGAAATTTCTTTAATGGACTTAATAACGGTTAAAAATATGTTTCTTCTTATAAATTCAAATCACACTATGCAATCCTTTGTAATTCCTTTGACTTCATCCAAAAACAGTCTATCGGCGCTAGGACCGTTTAAGCTACACATTACTTCAAAAGCTGCGTCACTAAAGTAAGCTAAGAATATTCTTCGTTCATTATAAATGTTTAGCCAGAGACTAAATTGCTTCGACAATGCTCAATCCGCTGGAATTCCCTTGACTTCCTCCAAAAACAGACTAAATCGCCACACCATACCGCTATCGTCGCTCAAATTTCGTATAAAGATAGTTTCTGCTACACACTTATACTTCAAAAGCGGCGATGCGGCACTAAAGCAAGCTGAGAAATGCTCTCCTTCAATGATAAACGTTCATACAGAAACGAAATTTCACTAAATCCTTTCGGCAATGTGCAATCCTCTGAAATTCCCTTGATTTGGTCCAAGACAACATAAATTGTCACACTTTACCGCTATCCCTGCTCAAATTTAGTAAATTGAACGTTCCTGCTACACATTTAATAACTCAAATGCTCAAGCAAGGAAATAGATGTTCTTCAGTAACGATATGTGCTCAGACATAGGCGAAATTTCATTAAATTCCTTCCTTAATATTTCACTCCTCTAAAATTCTCTTGATTTTACTCAACTTCAGACTAAAATTTGAACACCTTACCGCTATCGTCGGTCAAGTTTTGTATAAAGACCACTTCTGCTACACACATCTAATATCTCAAAAGCCGCAATAACGCACTGCGACTCTAAAACAAGCTATAGAGGAGATGTTCTTCAATAACAATAAATCCTGAGCCGGTGACTAAATTTCACAACGTGCAATCCTGAATTCCCTCGATTTCATCCAAAAGAGACTAAATTGTCAAGCCTTTACCTCTATTGGCGCTCTAAATTTGTAAAATTCGAGCTCTCGAGACATATTTAGCACTTTCTAAGCCAAAATAAGAATAAAATGAGACGCTCTTCATCAATGATAATATGTTTAATAGGCGCTTCTAAAATGAACTAAATTCTTCATTTTTCTTTCAGTAGGCATTACCCGTACCAGTTATGAACGTAAGACGTTGTGTTGAAGATGTCGATTTAACTGTAAACGGAAACCATGAAGCGCTAACATTCGAACATTTGAACTGGCCAATTGTTTTCCAATTTTGGTTTCCTTGGAACTCGGCATACGCTACGAAATAAGATCCGCGATAATTTCAGTATGCGAAACGCAACCGCGCAACTCTCCCGTTTGCGATCGTGGTCTTCTGGCCACCATTAAGTTCTCAGACCTTCAACTCCTCTGCTATCGAGTGTGCATGGAGTCTTGAAATATTTCTGCATTTATCTCTTGTTTTAATTATTATATTTAAATATACGGGACGAGACCGGAAAATGATTTACAACCGGTAACATAAAGCGAGTACACGTGAAATTTAACCTAGTTTTATCCATTTTCATCCATTTTATCAAACGCTTCACGAGGGCCCATCTCAGATTTCAACGAACATTTTATCCTTTGTGTGCATGGTTTCGCCATGATGACTATCTTTTTGCATGTGCACTGAGAGGCGGGTCGTTGTGGGGTGTGCCAGCGGGCCACGATTATCAGATGAATGCAAGAATATAATAATAATATGTCCAAAATAGAGGAGGATGCGAATATGGAATGGGTATGGATCCCGGTGAAGTTAGGATCCAAAGAAGCCAACAATCATGCTTTTGTGTACTATTATATACCATGGGTTATTTTGTGGCGGTGGCGGTAGTTATCTCTAGTTCTCTATGTGTAGCTTTCTTTGACTCGTATTATGTGGCTGATAGTAAATCGTCGTAATATGTGGTTGTTAGTAAATCTTCTATTAAGGATATGTTCACAACATAAACAACATGTAGCGTGATTTGGCATAAAAAAAATGTACATATGTAGTGGGAAAGCATTGATAGAGATAGATGGACGACTTTTTGGTTGATAAAATTGGTGTGATATTAAAGGCAAGAGCTTTACTTTTATTTGGTCATTTCCATGGTTTGGTTTTATATGGGATGTTATTTAAAATAAGTAAATTATTTTTTTTTATACACATTTACGAAATAAAAGATAAACCTTTACATATTTTTAATGAGTTAGGTTTTTTATTTATATAACATTTTATGAAATGTGACATACATTATACAAGATGATCTAGTATTCAAGGTACATGTGGAGTGTTTATATTTGCATGTCCTGTTTTTATACTATCAATAGACAAAGAATACTCAAATGCCAAATTGTACATTGCATTATGTTATTTTCCTCCATCTTATTCATTCCATGCCATAATAAGTGAGGGTGAATCCCCATTTATCAACTTGATCCTGCAATCTCCGACTTTTCAACTATGGGTGATGTTATTATCTTAGGTGAGTTTAACACCTATATCGAAAATATGTAGTGTTAGCTATATGAAACAATTTAAGACCCACTTAAGCTGCATGCGTTGGGAAGAGAGGAATTGTGCATATACATATAGTTTGTTGATTTTGTAATCATACGCTATGGTAGTCACCTTATCAAGCTTGGTGAATCCCATGATATGATAGTGCTAAATGGTCTTCCATGTTTCTCAAGGTCTAGTGCTTTTACTTGTTATCCTTATGCTGGTGGAGTGTTGTGGACTATGTTATGAGTAACTTAATTGTGATGTGCAAAGTATCCAACCTATGTGTAGACCATCTACCATCCCTTGCAAATCACATAGTCATTACATTCAAAAATTCATCTTCCACTTATATTCCCCTCATTGATCCTATCTTAGGCCAGCCTTGACAATCTAGCATCTCGCATTTGGAATACTAATTCGATGAACAATACATTAAATTCCAAAAACAAGGCTCCTTTAAATATATGATACCCAATATTTGGTTGACTGTTCCATCCACTTCACCGAAGCCATTTGGTCTTCTGTTGTAAACATGTTTCCCCATTCCATCCTTACTTCTTTCCCTCCTAGGATTGGTCATTGCCCCATCCCCCATACTGCTTAGTATGATTTAGATTTCAAAAACATCCAAAACAAACAAATTCTAAGGCATAGATTCAAGTCTCCAAGTCAAATCAAATACAAAGAACCTATAGGAGAACTCTTACAAGAAAAAAGATGAACTACTTCTTAAACAAGCGCAAGACTATAATCAATCAACTTCGATTCACTCCCAAACTCTTTTGGAGGGTTCCCCCTCTAAGAAATAAATGTGTGCAAATTTTGATCTCTCTATTTGGTTTAACTATGCCTCCAACATTTGCAATGCTCCAAACCAATCAAACATTCAAGTTGACCCAACACCTATTCATTGCCATTTCTTCTCTCACTTCCTAATCATTCATTCCATACTTAAACTTCAAGCCAACAAATCCCAAAATTTGGAGAATCTAAATGCTAAGAAAATTAAACGTAGTCTAGAAGTCCTACTAGTATATATCGTACATTTGTTTAATGACCCATGGATTTCAACCTTCATGGACCTCCCATATCATCCATCCCACTTATAAAAGTGAAGACTAGAAAGATCCTAGTGATTACCACACTATCATGGTTGGTCATTCCTTAGCTAAGATCTTTTCCATGGCCTTAGACATCCACATATCCAAATGGGTTGAGGGCCAAAGGATATGCAAGGTTCAAGAGAAACCATCATAGCAATGTTCATATCTTCACTAAATGATTTCCATCATTGAGGAAAGCAAGGAAAATAAGTGTAAAGTACATTGTTTATTTCTCGACTTTTGCAAAGCATTTGACACATTCCCTTGGCATTTTCTAGTTGAAAGGCTTAAGGCACTGGGTCTTCTACCCTTAGAGGTTTTGCTTGTCATGACTCTCTATGAGATTATTGTTGGAAAGGTACAAATCATTTCAAGCCAACAATCCCAAGATTTGGAGAATCTAAATGCTAAAAAAATTAAACATAGTTTAGAAGTCCTAGTAGTATATATCATACATTTGTTTAATGACCCATGGATTTCAACCTTCATGGACCTCCCATATCATCCATCCCACTTATAAAAATGGAGACCAAAAATACCCTAGTGACTACCACACTATCATAGTTGGCCATTCCTTGGCTAAGATATTTTCCATGGCCTTAGACATCCACATGCATATCTAAATTAGTTGAGACAAAGTGGTTGAGGGCCAAAGGATATGCAAGGTTTAAGAGAAACCATTATACCAATATTCATATCTTCACTTTGATTTCTATTATTGAGGAAATCAAGGAAAACAAGTGTAAATTATATTGTTTCTTTCTAGAGTTTTCAAAGCATTTGACACATTCCCTTGATATTTTATAGTTGAAAGGCTTAAGGCCTCATGTCTTCCACCCTTGGAGATTTTGTTTGTGATGAATATTTATGAGATTATTGTTGGAAAGGTACATATGAGAGATAGTGTGATTTATGATGTCCATAGTACCAAAGGGGTTAAATAAGGACACCCACTCTCCACCACACTTTTGGGATCTACATTAATGAGATAGAGTAAATCATTGCAAGCACATTGGGTACCATGGATGGATGTTTACTCTTTGGAGTCTGTATTTCCATTCTTCTATTTGTTGATGGAATTATCTTGATGTCTCATTTCATGAAGGCTCTGTAGAGACAATTGGACATCTTATCTTCCCTTTGTGATAGTCATAAGCCTCAAGCTAATTTGGGGAAAGCAAACATCATGGCTTTTAACATACCTAAAAAGGATGCTAGTGAGATTGTCATGATTTACAAAGGTTAGAGGATTGAGGTTGTCTATTCATTTGTATATTCGTGGGTCCTCTTCCCTAGAACATTATTTAGCTAGACTCTATCAATAGAGACTAGATTGAGTAAGGGTTGTGCAACTCTTACCACCATTGTAAACAATGTTTTCAGCTTCGGTTCTCAGACATTTAGATGAAGATACACCTCTTTTATGCATTGACCACACTTAACCTCTTATATGGTTGTATGGTTTGGGGAGCATACCTCAAGGAAGTAAATTGAAACCAGTTAGAGAGTTTGTTTATCACAATGTTATCCAAATACTTTCATACCAAGAGATCAATTTCACATGCTATCATCCTTCCAAAATTTAGCAATGCACCACTCATGGTTTTAGTGAGATTCCATGTGATGACGATGAAACACAAACTTAGATGGATCAACAACTCCCATGTGGTCATCTTAGGCATGCTTATCTTGCTCTTAGTTCTTATATGGAGATGGAAATGTGATGGGTTGATTCTTGTTGGCATGTGATACCCTCTTCAACCCTGATATTGAGACACGACCCCTACTTAGATTTTATTTGGATCCCATGATCTCTCTAATGCAGAGATAATAATAAAAAAATGCACTAATTTTGAGATCTGCAAAGCCTATCTCTAGTCAATATGGTTCAAGCCAAGATAGTCGTTGTATTCAAAGATTCAACACTATGTAGATGTATATCGCCATATTAGTGATGGGTTCATCTGACCCCTTGGATACAATAGACTCCATTGTTTTTATAGCCAAAGGGTTCGTCCAACTCAACTTAGAGTTTTCTACTAGCATCTTCACGTCAAGACAAACCACCATATTCCTTGGGAGTTATTTTCCAAACTTTCTCCTTAGAGCCTAAGACTAAAGAAATTGTGTTTTCCATATGCTTTCCCTTCTATGAGATCAAAGGACATTTTATTGTCTCTTCAAGAAGTTACTTCAAGGCTCTCTATGGACTTTTATGGCTTGCGAGGACCATATATGCTTAGCTCTCTTCCTCCATGGGACATTTGACCTTCATCGTCAAATTTTCATAGGAAAGTTCCCTAGTGGGGAAAGCAACAAGTCGATCACCTATTTCTTCCACTGCTCTTGCATTAGTAAGAAGAGCTCACATGGCCAACTTCGAAGATGACATGGTAGACCTCCAAGGAAAAAGAGACTCAATGAGTTTCTTGACCCTGATACCATCACATACTTATTTTTGACATTGAACGTTAGAAATGCCTCTCTATGGGTACATGCTTCATCTTGGGCACCTTTCTCTTCATGAGGTTCTTCATTGTTCTTCACCTATTTTTGGCCTTCTTCTTGAAGGCTTATTTTATTCCTTTTATTTATTCCTTGGGATGCTTTTTGTATTCATTTTGTCGTCTTTGTACATTGTATCTCTTTCTTTCCTATTGGTCAATTTTGGCCTTCAATAGACATTAATATATGAATTAAATTAAACTTATCAATGTGCGACATTTTGTTATAAAAATTACTTAAGCCTTTATACATATGTCTTTTACATTTTATTTATTTATTTTAGTTCGGTGATGTGTTTGATCTTTAACATTTTACAAGTGTTGTTCAAGAAAAAGAATTTACCATGATATAAAGTTTTGATAATTAAATTGTGACAACTTCAGATTTATCTTACAATGCAAAAAAAATCGAATTTTTTTAGATAAAAAATTAAGATAAATTTAGATTATTATTATTAAAATATATTATTTTAAAAATAAAAATAAAAAGTAAATTTAAAAGGAGATTGCGTGACACCCCTTGTCGAGGAAGTGGAGGACTTGGTCGCTCAGGCCATTTGTGACTGCAAAGTCTCAATAGAAAATGGTTACGACAACTCCATCCCTAGGAACTTGAGAGATATGTTGGACGATTGGGAAGAAGAAATGGGGGTTCAATAATTGGATGGGTAGAGATCCTGAACTCCCCGAAAACATTATTGATCTGTCAAGAACATTCTCGCACAGGTTTTTTTGCACTCTCAAATGATTCCTCGAGAAATTAATTCATCTCCTTCCCCTTCTCCTACACTTCACTCCTCTTCCTCACCGGGCCCTTCTCAGGATCCTAAGCCTCCTGAGCATCACGTCCTGCAGCAAGACAAGGAGATTTTGACAATTCGAGAGAAGGCAGAGATTGGGACTACCAACGACCATAAATGGAAGCATGTGGAACATAAAGGCTTGGATGATCCCTCTTCATTTTGGAAGACAGTTGGACTTCCCATCAAAGCAGGAAAAGACAACTCCTCCAGTTCAAGAGCATACCACTATCCAATCCTTGAGGAGAAGCTTGAAGATGCAGACTCCATTCACAATCTCAAGTAATTTCATGGTCTTAGTTTTCATAAGTAGCTTGGTAGAAAATAGCTTTACTAGAATTTTGTTTACGGTAGCAGTAAAGCAGTATTTTCTCATGTGTCATTTTGGACTCTCTAATTATGGTTCCCACTCAGGGACAAACTTTATATGCAGCTTTTTAAGAACCTGATTTCCTTTGCATGGGAAGGCTTATTGTTGATATCAATCTAATGTTTTGGTTTTGTATGGGGCCTCTAAGGTCTCCAAGATACGTTGAAACTCTTGTGCCTGTAATTTTATTGTACAATAATATAATTTTTAGTTTGAAACTTAAAAAAAATGTTTAATATGTTCATGTTTAATATTGAAAATTATAAGATTAAATGTTATATGTTTATGTTTGATAGTAAAAAATAAAAGATAAAAGATTTGAAGTTCGATTTATTTCTACATTCATTTTTTAGAAGTTTATATTTAGGGGAAAAGACTAAAGGAATGGGTTTGAAATTGATTACTATAAGTAAAGATTTAGTAGTTTAAGTTAACAATTAAGACTTGATTTTTTTTGGGTATATGAAAATGTTGCAGTCGGATAGTGAAAGTTACATTTTGTTTAACATGTAATAATTTTAAAAGAGAAGTCTCAATACTAGCAAAACATTGTCTACCCAAAGACTATTGTGTCTATGTCTACTTTTTATTTTCTTTTTAAAGAACCTATACTTATAAGTCGTAATAAATTGTTCATTTATCAAGGAAATTGACAATACATATGACATGTTAACTGTGAGTGAAATATACTCATTGTGGGCTTCCTCCATTGTTTTATCCTCAATTAATGAGCTTGTAGTCACTTTCCTCATCTTGCATAGTGTTCACGACATCCTCTCCAAGTTGTTGCACAATAATGTCCTCAAACAAGTTCTCCTTGATCAAGCCTATGGATGCAAAATAATGTGCCACAAGCGACTGAGCGCTACAAGTGAATCCTGGGATGATGTTGTAATGCATGTCTATGTCCCACACATTCTTGTTAGTCCTTTGTTTATGCTCTCCTGTTTTTCCTTCCAAGTTTGTCTGCTTCACAAATTGACTCTCCATTTGGACATTGATATAGCAATTGCTTTGTGTAAACCCTACAATTGACTGGCCATACTTCATAACCTTTAAAATCTCATGAACCCCACAATTAGAGCAACTCCAAAATGAACAAGTTCCACCATGGCTATTCTTCATAAGGGAAACTCCAACAAACCAAACCACTACTCACATGAAAGACTAAGCCAACTATGTCCTTCACTACATTAGGGTATTGAATCAAGAGCCCAACAACTACCAGAGTGAACCCATATAACTTTCACCACAAAACTTGCCTGAAACTTTACCACCAGAATGAGAAACAATAGACCAATCAAAAGCCCCAAGGCAAATAAAGTCTAAAATCAACCAAAACTAGCACCTAGAGACAATGAAGGCTCCCATATAAAATCCCACATACACTAAGAGAATCCATCATATCCTAGTTATTACACCAACTAAGCATATAACAATGCGAGTGTGGGAAGGATGCAAAGGATTGAGGATGAGTTAAGGCTATGTTCTTGAGCCTCCTCTAAGGACAAGTGTGTTGACTTTGCCAACCCAGAGTTGTATTCATGAAGTGTATGGAAAACCTTATTCATGAAGTGTATGGAAAACCTCAATTGCTTCAAATGTGAGAATAAGTTCTATCATTCTCTTTACCGGTTGAAACCGTGGTGATCCACTTCTAACTTTGGTCTTCCTTACCCACCCAAGGACCAATAATAAATCTCTCTAGAAATCATAGCATTATTAATATTTCTAACTTAAAGTATGCTTAAAACAAGGGTATTTTACCTAATTATTAATGGTCACTCCCAATCTCTAGGCATATGTCATTTCTGTTTCTCCCTTAGCACGAAGAAGTGCCCTTCTCACCCGCCGCCAAAGTATGTATCTTTACTACATTATTAATGGTCACTCCCAATCTCTTTAGGAATATGTCATTTATGTTTGATTGGGAATATGTCATTTGTGTTTTTCCATTAGGANACCACCACCACCACCACCACCACCACTTCTGATTTAATATTAAAAAGTATGTATTTAAAGTTAGGATTAAGGTTAATGAGGTTGAGTAAATAATTAAAAGAAAAACATTTTTTGAAATTTCAAAAAACATTCTCGTGAACTTAAAATTTATACAATTTATTATATTTCGTATCTATTCTAATCATAAGATTGTGTGTTTAATGGTTTTTCTTGGAAATAACTTTTTGGAAAATTTATAATATTTTAAAGTTATTATTGAGACGTGGTGTAAAGTTAGTGGTGATTTCAATTGATTTTGTTCACTCTATGAATAAATGTATAAGAGTTTTATGATTATAGATTAAAATTAAATGAAATTAATATTTATTAAAATAAAAAAAAAATATTTAGATTTTTGAGTTGAGTTTATAATTAAGGACATAAAAAATGAATATTGAGGATTTAAGATTAATTATTTAAAATTGATTATTTTCAATTTTATAATTAACTTTAAATTATCTTGAAATATAAAATAAATTTAGATTACAATTAAAATTTATAAATTTAAATTAAAAAGTCAAAGCTTAAAACTTAAAGTTTATGATTTATCTTACATGTTATATAAAGTACAATTATTTTTGAACTCTATAAAAATAACTATGAGAGAAGCAAAGAAACTAGTCATTGTCTTGTGTTTATACCATTTTAAAAATTTGCTTAAGTTTTATTAGTCACGTGTCAAGTCGAGTTCTATGTGAGTTGCCTAGGACTTTCTCCCAAAAAGTTGGAGCAATGGGTATCCAAGGCCAAAGGATTAGTCTCTAGAACTGTATGAGAGACTCTCAAGCCTTGGTGCAACTTTCGTTCTAGACAAGGTAAGAATGGTATGTTGAGGTGAAACACTAGGTCGAGAATCGTATGTCTAGTTCCAAATTTGAGCAATAAATTATTCAAACCAAGGCATGACACTTTCCATGCAGAGATTAAATGAAAACCACTACTTAATTTTAATAGTGCCATCATTAATAGGCAATGACCAAGTAGGACTCCACAAAGGCAAAAACACACCACCAACCTATAACGGTATCGATCCGTTGGCAATTATATCATATCATAAATTCGGAGTAAGTTGTTACACCTTCAATAAATAAGAGAAATTGAGAGGCCCCTCCCTATCACCTTATTGGTAAGTTATCACATGCATGGATGCTTTATGGTGATTCTGATCTATATTATTGTAGTGGATATTTCTCTCTAGCTACGTGCAAAAGCACCTACCTTAGACCAGCCATATCTAAGGGTAGAGTTCATGGTGCAAGGGATTAGCTCAATTACCTTGACTATTACAATAAACAAATACACACACACACACACACACTATTATTTTATGATCTAACTAGTAAAACAAAAATACAACATACCTTTCAACAAGATGGGTCACTATAACCATTTGAGGATGTGATTCGATGGCTCCCATGATCCTGGTCTCCGTTTATCTCCAACATTAAGGGTTTTCACCAGGAAAGGGATCAAGGCCTACACATAGTGAACTCAACGTGCAACGTGGGATGGTGTGGCGAAAGGTGTGGAAAGTGAGAAAGTTTAGGAATTCAAAGTTCAGAAAGTGTAAGAATGTTTGTAGGGAGACCTTCACAATGTATTTATAGGATGATCCAAGGTTTTCTTACCCATGGTATTGACCCATGGTTTTTTCATAGTGTATGGCATTTATCCATGGTTTTTGACCCTTCTCATTTTAGGGTTTTTTGGTCATTTTTGCCAGAGATTGGGGGTTATGTTGCAATAAATTGCCAACTTCCCTGTATTTATGGGGAATGAGTAGTGATGTTTTGGACCAATTTTGGTGGAATTTAATTGTGAAGGTCAAAATGAAGGAAATAATGGTACGATTATGATGTATAATTATGGTTTGGACCATAGAGAGCTATGTGGACAATTTTTTGTGTTAACATATTCCCCCCTGATGTGTGAGGGCGGGATCTCATTGTATGGCTAATAGACATCATAGGATCAAGGGAGAAATGGTGATAACGGTGGAGAAATTGGAGAGAACCGGGGAGGAGTAGGAGGCTCCTCATTCGAACTGCAGTGGCTTTTGATTTGTATTACTTCTAAAAAATGGACGAATTACATATAATCTCATACATATATATGGGCGACGCAAGCATACCCATGCTTGTATCAATGTCTCAATATAAAAATGGGGATCAAGGCTCAAACAATGGGAATCGATCAATACATATAACTATAAGTACATAATGGTGGCCTCAATGGGAGGCTAAATACAAATATAGATCTGAAGAACTGGTACATAGAAACAATGGCATTCTATTGGAATGCAATATCACAATAATTGATTCTCTGTTGAACCAGAAGGTGTACACAACTGTATGGACTTAATGACTGAGAGTCATAATATCTGAGGTACAATAAACATCATCCAATACTGGAGATATACGGAAGCATGATACTGAGAGGCTTATAAACATTGTCGCCAACGCAACCCGAATATCACAAGGGACACGAAACTTTATGTGTCACAAAATAGGCTCACCAATGTGCTAGATTTGGGTAACAATCGGGTTTTTTGACAAAATAATAAAGGAACCAATACCTTGTATGAATCTCAACGGTGAGATAATGTAGTTGAAGTCGAGCACACGAGACACAACCAACCCAAAAGGCACTAAGGACTCATTTCAAGTGGTCCAAATAACTCATCAGTGAGGTGGATGAAACCAAGATACAAGGACCTTTGGGTCTATCCTTTAGAATGGATGTGTTGACGTCGATAGAGGGAGACCTGCAACTACCAAGGAAATGAGGCTTGCTTGATAGAAGCACGAGGGTGACAAGCACCAGAGATATGGATTGATAATGGGATTGAGACACTGAATGGGGAACATGGGCAGGGGATTATGGGAGACTCAAAATTCCTTTGTTCAGAGTATAATGATAGGGCTGACCTAGCAGCAGATGATACTGACTCATGGGGAGGCAATCATAGTTGTGGAACCGGGGAGATGACTGCAATGGGAGATACTTGGGGAAATAACTGGACAAGTGATATCCAGGGGATCCAAGGGAGACTCATTGCAGAGTACTTTGAACAAAGGTGACCCAATCGGGGGAAGATGCCATAATGGGAGACAATATGCAATATATATGGGCACTGAGAGGAACTGTTTGGGCCTTCTTCATTCTTTACAGAGCTCAAAGAAGGGATAGAAGTATGCTCAGTATGATACTATCTCATGGATTTTTGTTGAGCCCAAGACGATAAATGCTCGATGGTGTTTTCATGTTTAGAGAGTTTGAAAACATGAAGAAGACTCCAATGGGGTCTCTTTTTCATATAGTAGTATCCTAAGTCCGAAAAAAGGATAAAAGTGTACAAAGGAGAACTCTCCCAGCCGAAAGGGGCAAAGAGAATTATTTTTTGTAGGTAGTCCAACCAGGCCGAAAAAGGTTAAACCTATATTGATTGGACAGTCGTTCAAATAATTTTACTAGCATGAATTAAACCAAGTTTGCTCGGTGATCTTTTCTTTATTAGAGGGCTTAAAAAGAGCTTAAATACAACCCATAAGTGAGCTTTTTCGTAGAGTACGGTCCAAATGTCCAAAAAAACATAAAAGGATACAAATGGAAATGTTCCTAGCTGGAAGGTGCTAGGGTGGTCCTTTTCTTTAATTGGTCTACGTAGTCCAAAAAAGGGATAAGCGATACCACATAGACGCCCTTTAAAATGCTTTAACGAGCGTGAAAGGAGGAAAGCATTCTCGACAATCTTTTCATTCTTTAAGGATTCAGAAAAGAGCTTAACAGAAACTCTATAATGGTTAACCAAGAAAGGAGGAAGTGTTCGATGTATCGAAATAGGTGATGTGGAACACAGGGAGAAAAAATAATAGTGGAAAACTGGTGGGGCCTCCTTGCATGATGATGAATGGTGGTAAAATAATGCCAAGTTTGCAGTATGGATGGAGCGGAGGGTTCATGAACATGCCAATACATAAGGGGTTTGATTTTCCTGGTGGCATGTAAATTGAGGTAACTCCAGGAAATGGCCCGAAAAAAGATAGGGAGAGCATGAGACATGAGTCCCATAGGTGGACAAAGGGCAGAAAACTGAACCCGTCGGTGCGAACGGCGTGAAAAACGGACGTTGGGTGATCTGTGGTGCACAGAAGAAGTAGTTGACTAAATGAAGGCCTATAAACAAGGGGGGACCACATGACACATGTCATTTTCATTATTCAGTGTTGAGTTGGAGTGGAGGGCCCCAGAGCAAAGCTGCTAATTTATTTTGATTGGACTGGTGGTTTCGTGATCTGTGAGTTGCAGGTATGAGCTCTCACCAAGCCCGTCATTTTCAGTGGTTTATTTTTGGCCTTTTCTCATTCTAGGGGCCTTGGTCGAGCCCAAAGGGTTTGTGGGGTCGGGTAACACTTTTCGAAGGAAAAGGAAGGCAGGACCTAGGTCGCGCCTATCGAGTAGACAGGCGTGGCCCAGTCGCACCTATTGGGGAGACAAGCGCAACCTGGGTCACACCTATCGAGTGTTTTTGCATGAGTTGGGTCTGACTAGGACTTTTTGGATGTGCAGGATGCCTCGAGTTGGATGGCTAGAGAGAGACATCGAGGACCTTGGAGATGAGGTGGATGAGGATAGTGCAATACAGGATACATTTGCCCGCAGTGGGCTGCTGAAGTTCTTCCAAATCCCTCTGATGCATTCAACAAAGTTAGTGTTGAACAAGTTAGTGAGATTTTAGGATAGAGATGCAGAGTGCTTCATCATACAAGGTGAACGAATGGAGATCACCCTTCAAGACATGTACTTTTTTACTAGCCTCCCATTGCTGGGTATTATGAACGATATCTCACCGAAACTCCCGAGGGGGGTGTTGATGGATGACTTGTGTGCCCGACATTTCGATGCCACGACTTATGTGCACGTACCATACATATTGGTGTGTGACATCGAGAGTCTATAGATTTGTGAAGTGGCAGCGATGATGCTCCAGATACTTGGATTAAAAGGTACACATAATATCTCATGTGGCCAGTTACTGATGGCTGAGAGTGTGCTAAGGGGCACCTACTATGGGTGGGCCCAGATGTTCAGTGCTGTCTAAACCAGGCTAGCTTGGTGGATGGGGATTTGTGCTTCCCATCCTTTTTGTGCCCATTCTTCTTTAAGTGACTACCAACACTGTGACCGCATATGGCGGTGCCCGATGGGAGACCACGCGAGCCTCAGATGAGGCGGTGGTGTGAGATGATGATCTAGCTTTTTGCACAGTGATGACAACTTCGTATATTGATAGAGGAATATCCATAGATGCCTCAACCTCCAGGAGAGGCCTGGGGACCTGATGGTACATATACATGACTCTTCGTGGTTTCAGTCATATATAGTTTACTAGCATAGTAGTAGCTAGATCATACATGTGGTTGATATTGATGACATACTGTGTGCATGTACAGATGTGGGACTGTGCCCTACAATGGGATACCGGTAATGCAGGAGCAGGGTGGAGGGGTTAGATCCATCCACTCACAAGAAGAGGAGGATCACATTTGTTGTTGAGTATGTCAGAGCGTCGACACAGGAAGATGTGCTAATGGAGGAGGAGAGCTCAAATGAGGAGGAGGAAACTGAGGAGGACACAGAGTCAAAGGAGGATGACTCAGAACAGTGGCTTGTGATGCTTCCCCCAATGCATTTGAGCATGGGAAATTTTGTATTATATGTATTATCATATGAGAAATCTTGTAGAGCTTCTCTTTTTTGTATTGATTATGATATGATGATATGAATTCACGTGGATGCATATTTTTGTATTTTATGGGTTATCTGAGTCTCTTGTTATGATGATGAATATTCCTATATGAGGTATATGACATATGTATGCATGACTATATGATGATGTGTGATGCAATTTATTTCCTATATGGGATGATTGGTGTGCCATTCTAGAACGTCATTATCCATTTGGTTTGCTACACTATTGAGACTTCTAGGAACATGCATGAATGAAATGGATTCGAAATGTTTAACCAAGTGTCTAGTGTGCAGGAAATTTCTAAAGAGCCAGGGGTCGTGTACCTGGTAACTATTATTCAACTGGGAGAGAAGCAGCTGGAAGTCTAAGAAGACATCAAGGTGATGAATACACAAGTGAAGGGTGGCGAGCAGGAGACCGGCGACACCATCGTACTCAGCCTAGTTTTTGGTAGAAAAACCAACACACATTTCATCAATATGGATCAACTCATGTGATGGGGAATAAATGACCCACCCAGCTGAGGTGAAATTATGACACCATCAGCAAAACCAACATAGGAGGTCAAGGTAGGTTCCATCTAGAACAACCAAGGAAACTAACTGTGAGACTCATGGTAAAAACGATGAAAAAAAATGAAAAACTATGATACAAGGGTATACAAGTTGGTCGGATTAGGCATAGAATCTCTTGAGGTATACCCCATTGTAGGGATTCTTCAAGAGGCGACCGTCGAAGTCAGCGAGGAAATATTCCCCCTTGCCAAGACATTGATGGATGACATAAGGGCCATACCACATGGATTTGAGGTTCCCTTTTCCAGTCTTATCATTGGTTTGGTCATAGAATAGGACAAGCTCCCCCTTGCTAAAGGTGTGTGGGTGGATGTGGGATTCATAATGGGACTTTTACTGGGTCTTAGTTGCTTCGATCATTTGGAGAGTAGCGCGAGGGTCCTCAATGGTCTGTTCAAGAATAATTAGGTGTTTTTCCAATGGTGAAGTATCAGGTAGAATCTCAATGGCAAGGCAAAGTGATGAAATCTGACATCCAATGGGAAGAACTGACTCCACACCATGGATTAAATGAAAGGGGGTAAAACCGGTGGCAGTTTTAGTCGATGTCCAGTAGGCATAGAGGGCAAAAAATATCAAGTGGTGCAGTTGGTCTTGTGTTTTTCAACCATTCTTTGGAGCATGGGTTTGAGGATCTTGTTGACGACCTCAACTTGGCCATTTCCATAAGGGTAATAAGCAGAGGAATATTGGTGTTCAAATTTCAACATATCGGAGAGCTCCATCCAAAAAACATCCTCATAGTGACAACCATGGCCTGAGACTAGATGGAGGGGGACACCGAAACAAGTGATAACATCGTTAACAAGAAGAGTGTTGTAGTTTCAGCCTTACAATTGAAGGTTGGCATGGCTTCAACCCACTTGGTGAAGTAATCAATGATCACAATGATGTATTTATGGCCATCAACCAAAGGAGGGTTACAGGTCATGAAGTCAATTTCCCACTTACAGAAGGGACCGATTGTGACTATAGGATGCAACGGCACAGGAGGTGTCCTTGTCTTTGGGGCAAAGAGTTGGCAATTGCGGAAATGTTTAACTGCATGAACACAATTGAGAAAGAAAGTGGGCCAAAAATAACCGACGCAGAGAATATTTTGGGCAACAGCCAAACCGAAGAGGTGGCCTCTAGTTTCCATTATGACAGTCATTCAGGACTTGTTCGGCTTCATTATGGGTGGGGAAATGACACAGTATTGTGTCTACAGTGCAGTGGTACAAAACATCATAGATAATGATATATCGAGTAGCTTGATTCTGGGTGCGACGATGATCTTTGCGGCTTAAATAGGGCCAAAATTTTTGTGTGTGCAAGTAAAGGAGGATGCCCCCATACCACGGGTCCTCCATAGAGATGACGAATAAGAATTCATCAAGGATATTGATTGTGATAGGAGGCAAGGTAGATGAAGAGGGCAAGTCTGCCATCAAGGAAGCTAATGCCAAAGCTTTGGTATTTTTGGATGTGAGAAATTCCAAGTCATATTCTTGGAGAATGACAATCCACTTGGTGGCACAACCTTGGACAAGGCGACGACTCAAGAGATAATGCATGGGTTTGGAATCGGCCACAATTCGAGTTTGGATCATGAGACTGTAATGACGTAGATTTTGTATCGAAAAGATGACAGCTAGGGCCGTTTTATCTTCATGGGAGTAACGTAAAGGTGGTCCAAAGTTTCTGATTCACATAATAGATCACATGCTATTGATAAGCATCGTCTTCTTGGACTAAGACTCCAGTGATGGAATTTTCAGATGTCATTACATAGAGGATAAACGCCTTGGTGAAGTAGGGAGTAGACAACAAGGGATCGAAATTCAAAGATTGTTTCAATGCATCAAAAGAGGCTTGCACTTGCTCATCCCATACAAAAGAAATGTTGGTACAAGCAAGCATAAGAATCCATGGAATTTCATTGCATAATCCGGGATAAACCGACGAAGTAAATTGGCGCAAAGTACGTGGAGGGGGGAGATTCAGGATGACTTGCACCTTCAAATGGATCCACGGTAATCTCGTTCTGGATACGATGAATCCTAATAAGCGAACGGATGGGACACATAACACACACTAGAGGGGGTTCACATGGACATTATATTTGCGACATCGAAGGAATACTTGTTGTAAGTCATCCAAATTATTGGGAACGCTTCCGAGATCGAGCCGTGAGGTCGTCTAAATAGACTAGGATAATGTGAATGAGGTCGTGGAAGAAAAAGGTCATGGATTGCTGAAAAGTGGATCCAACAATTTTAAGGCCAAATGACATGACACGATATGCAAAAGTGCCCATGGTGGTAGTAAAAGCGGTTTTATACTAATCTTCTTTGCAAAACTGGATTTGGTTATAACCAAAAAAACAACCCATGAAGGAAAAGACTTCATGACCAACACATGCATCTATGATTTGGTCAATAAACGAGGTGGGGAAGTTGTCTTTGGGACAAACCAAATTCAAATCTTGGAAGTCAGTACAAACACAAATGGGTCCTTGTTTTTTATTAACGGGAATAGGATTGGAAACTCAAGTGGTATACGCGATGGGGTATATAAATCCTACAGTGTGTAGTTTTTCGATCTCAGCTTTGACGGTAGGATCCTTTGATGGGTGACTGGGTCGTTGCTTTTAAGGAATGGGGGAAACATCAGGCTATGTGTCATTGCGATGTTCAACGATAGATGGATCAAGCCCATGAATCTCGGTATAAGACCAAGCAAAGAAATCATGAAATTCCTGAAAAAGTGTTTTGTAGGTGGTGACTTCCTTAAGAGAGCATGAAGCACCGATTGTAATATCCTCAAATATCTTGGGTTTTGTTGAGATATCGACTTTGATGGTTGGTGATATATTGACCATGTTACCTTCTTCAAAGGCTTCAGGTGTCGAGATTGGGTTTTTGAACCAATCAATACTTCCATGAATGAATTCTTCCGCTTGGACAGAGAATTGGTCCGACGATGAGGAAGGTTCACTAGGGATGAAAAATGAGCGATGGTGTGGATCATCCCAAGGATATTCAGGAATTGAAAGAGATTCGAGGATCTCTTTGTCATTGTGAAAGTAGCGCCGGTATATATTGGAGGGATTTTCCATGGTCGAGGAGGAGGAAGGAGAAATGGAAGTGGAGATTGTATAAATGGTGTTGTTGGTGTACGAGGAAGAGGTCGGAGGGTGTATTTCCTTGAGGACAGTGATTTTGGACTCACGGGAGTGCTTACAAAGATTCATGAGGAGATCAGACCGGTACTCAGGCAGGTTTGGGAAATGATGGGAATAATGATCGTAGAGGCCACAAACTACACACAAGTGGTTTGATTGTAGCGATTTGTTCTTAATCGCAGGGATGGTTGGTACATTGAAAACTGGAGTGTCATCAATATCAACTACTATGTGCATGTGGGTGCAAAGGAATAAAAAATCAAGACAATTTTGCATCACATGGTAGAGGACATCGCATAAAGCACAGTAGGAGGTGGATTTGGTTTTGTCGGGACTTTTGGTGCCTTTCCCTCAGTCTTCATGGGAGCAGGGGGTGTAGAAGTAGATGCAGAAGCAATCGATTGTGTACCAAGAGGTGGGTGTGACACCTTCTCAATAGGTTGGACTAGTGTCAACATGATTTGTGGTGTCAGGGTGGGGTTGGGTGGATCAATGTTACTCCACAAGAATGCCCAAAGTGAATCCTGAAAGGTTGAGCGTAGCCATGACTAGTTTACTCACAATTCCAGAGGGTGGAAAGAGAAAGGGGATCATGTGTACGGGAAATGAACCCCAATAATTCCCTGGGGTCTGTGGTTGGGCCTGCAGTTGAGGTTGCGATGAGGTCGCAAGGTTATCGGATGCGATGGTGCACAAATCCGATATGCCAGTCGTAGAGGGAGGAGGTGAGAGGGACAAAAAGGTGCCCATTAAAGGGGCACCCGTAAACAAGACTAGACCAACGACAGATAGGGAGGGGATGGATACACTATCGATGGTAGGGATGACATGCTGTGGAGTGGTTGGTCCTTTAGGATCATAGTATGCCAATTGGTCAATATTCACAATCTTCTCATCATAGGGGAACATCAGGAGTTGGAAGACAGTAGAAGCAATGACTTGCATTGCGTACATGTAAGTACATCCAAGGTGGAGGTTGTAATCTAGCTGGGCGTTGACAACCTTGATGTCAATCAACAAATTTTTTCAGCCAACTCAATGGGGACATTCATGAGAACTCCTTGTGGTTGGGCAGCACGACCATCGTAAGCATGAAGGGCAGTGGTTGAGGGTTGAAGGGTTGGGGATCCTAGTTTATTCCAAACAAAGGTTGACATAACACAAGTGGATTCACCCTCATTGATGAATGATCAAATTCCGAATGGTGACCAGAACCTGGAAGGCTACGGATGATGGCATCCGAGGTTCTCTTTGATCCAAGTCGAAAGTGATCAACCTTGAATCAGAGGGATTGACGACACCTAGAGTAGATAATAAGGATTTGCGTTGCCAAGGACAAGTTCTTAAGACTTCCAGAGCGGACATGGCAGAGGGAGACTGGTCCAATTCATCAACGATACTGTAATTAGGAGTGGCTCTAGCAATGGGGTTGTTTGCGACATGACGCAAAGGGAACCTAGGGACTTTGGAAGTCCCATCCGTGGGGGGTCTCGACAAATGTAAGGACATATCGAGAGCAGTGAAGGTAGATACCACGGAGGGATTAATGGTTTTCGTGGTGGAGCCATAATGGTTGCGTCGAGTTTGTAAGTTGACTTCGGACGAGAATGTCATAAGATGATGGACACCGAGATTAACGGGTTGACTCGAAGAAGCAGTTGCAGTATTGTGTGGTACCAAGGGTTGGGTTGCAACCATTCCTTGATTCGGAAATGGGTTCTGAAGCACCATAGGCATAGGACCTTGTGGTGCTGGTTTTGGATACGCCAGAGTGACAACATTGGTTTCACGTTGATTTTCGACTCTGAATAGGTGCTGGATTCGATGCATATGGGGGAACTGGTGATTATAATGTCCATAAAAATCACAAATGTTACACATATGGTTAATCTATATCCAAGGGTTCCTCCTAGGTTTAGGTGGACATTGGGGGTTTTGTGGAGGGGCATTAGCTATGTTGTTGTTAGGAGGGTTGGGTTGTGGACTGCCCCCTTGAGGCTAGTTGTTTCCCCGGTTCCTACATGTCTATCTTCTTTCCCTGCCCTTGTTGGTAATTAGGGGTGGGTTGATTATAAAGGTTTTGTTGATCGTAGACCTATCCTTGAGGAACAAGAGGAGTCGGGGTCAGAGCAAGTGTAGGTTGCAAGTGGTGGGTAGTAGGCGGGAGCAACTAGAGGGGTTGCAAAGCCTACCATTTGGCCATTGCAAGCACGTGCCAGTAAATTTGGTCTGTGAACATGAGGAATAGGTGCAGGAGACAGATATGAAGGTGTGGCTCCAGACTGAGCCATTGCACGTGAAAATTCAGGGGCATAGCGAGTTTGGGAAACACTGGGGGTGTTACTGGAGTGAAGTGGCACCAAAGGAGAGGTCATGTGCATGTGGGTGTGCTAGGTGATGGAGCCAATGACTCCATCAATAGCATGGGATGCCCCCGACGTATCTCATTGTGAGGAGCCAACATGAGGAGCATCTGGGATGATGGTGTAAAGGTAACTCGATTGGGCATAGATAGGGTCGAACTGTTGTGCTTTGAGGATTGCTTCCTCCTCAATTTGTGGGTGCTCAAATGCAACATCTTTGGCGATATTGGGAGTAAGGATTTAAGAAACCAATCAAGGAATTTCTTGTCATCTAAATGGATTTTGCACAAACTATGATGATGATGCCACTCATGGATGTGATCCGTGATGTGGGTAGTGGTGTTATGTCTACAAGATAATAAGATTTCCATGCCCTTATTGTAATAGACGGGTAACTAGAAGTACTGGAGGAACATCGAAGCTAGAGAGGAAAAATCAGGATAAGTGGCATGGGGCAGCTTAATGTACCATTTGGATGCAACACTAGTGAGTGTATGCTGGAATAGTCGTAAGTGGATAGAGTCTCCCACTATGTTTTTGGAGGAACACCATAAGTGGAAGGACATAATGTGGTTCTAAGGGTCTTCTCTCACCTTTCCCTCAAACTTAGGGATGTCTAAACAAATTTTGGTAGGAATGGGAGGCCACAATGGGTTATGACAGATGGGATCATTCATCAACCACGCCAAATCGGGCAAGTTGATACTAGCCATGAATGGTAGACTAGGACCTAGACTAGATATGGGAGGGTTGGCGGGCATGTAATTACCGCGAGCAAATGGGGGTTGGTAGGGTTGACTTTCGGTAGTATAAGTAGTCACTAGGATGGTGTGAATAGCCAGAATAGTGGTGGAGGGGCCAATGCCCCCATGCATGAATGTAGGAATGGTGTGAACCATGGTGGTTGGAGTGGGGCCACAAATAGTGGGTAGCGAACCAGTAGCAGTGTGTGCGGTAGCGAGGGCCCACCAGGACCAGGTCCTCTAGGGCCAATAGAAGTGATATCCGGTATGACAGGTGGAGGGTTCACAAGTCCATTACCAACAATACCCCCCTGGAAGGGATTGGGAGGTGCACCATCCATGGGGATAGATGGGGCAGTGAAGAAGGTAGGTTCGGATTGATAGCAATATGAATCTGAGTAAGATGCAGTGTATCGCTTTGAAGGTGGTGAACGATGTGGAATATGGATCTGGCGATGGTGGTTCAAGGAACCAAATCAAGGAGTATGCCCCCTAATTATTTGGGAGTAGAGTTGTGGAGCGATGGTGGTGTGATGGTGTGCTATATGATGAATGAAGGCTCAAGGGTGTCAAATGCAAGCTCAAAAGTCCAACTACAGCCAAGTGTGCACAAGGAAAGCTGATAAATTGTGGCACAAAGGCAAAAAAAAAAGCTCTAAAACTGAACTGCAACAACATGTCACAACAGGCGAGTCTACAACAAAGTGGCCAAAAATCCAACAAGCAACACTACCTATGAAGAAAATGACGCACTAACCTATGGAGTATAAGTGCAAGCAAGCTCCTAGCTACAAGATGGAATCCCCTCACAAATCGTATCCTTTGTTGGGTGGTGAAATCCACAATCAAACAATACGAAATGGAAGAACCAAAGGCTAAGAAAATCCCACTACCGAGAGGGACCTCAGGTAAAAGAGCCCTAAGAGGCTGGAAACTAGGCTACCTCTTTCATGACATGTTCAGGATGGTTTCCTGACACTTCATCCCTTTGTTCCTCGACATGCACAAGGAGAACTATGAAGGGTTATCCTTTGGNCCCCCCCACCCCCTCGATAAACTGGTTGTGACCGTTTCAACAAATACTAGAGGATTTTGGTTCCCTAGAAGACAACAACCATGTATCAGATGTAAGTGGCAAATGGGTGTTATTTGGATGCCTATCCCCAGTGTCCTAACTTAACTACAACATTGTTTTGGTCCTCAAATGAGGTTACAATGTTCGTTGAGTTAAGATCAATTTTAGGCTCAGCTTGGGGTCATGAACCAAGCATTTATTTTAAGGTGTGAGATGTGTGCACAAGTGAAGTGTAATCTCTAAACCCCAACACTCTCATGCCAGAGACGCAGATGTTGAAAAATAAAGAACAATAATGAAAGTAAATATTTGTCAACACCGAACAACTAATTCTTTCATATAACAAAACATAAACAAGTAAATAAGCACGCAAGGAACTTCATAGGGTGTAGGAAACACATGAGGGGTCTCAACTACCAAGGCCAACTAATATGGGTTCACATACAAGGAAAAGAGGACCACAAAACAAACCAGGGGGATGTAGGCAATCATATCTAGAAGGAAACTGTCGGGAAGGGGTAGAACACAGACAAGGGGTTTGGAAAGGGACTCAAACACCTCAAAGAGTTGGAAAAATTCCAGGTCACACCTGTCAGCGGAACAGGTCCAGTCGGGTTTGCACAAAACTGTAAAACAGTCGCGATCGAGATGAAATGTCAGCAGAAAAAAAAAGGTCACACTTAACAAGGGTTTTCGCACGACAAGCCGCACTAAATTGGGTCACAGAAGCGATCAGGGTTGGTCCAAAAGCCTAGACAAGTGTGATCAGGAATTTAGGTCCAGGCCACACTTATCAGGGAAAAAGGTGCGACCTAGGTCACGCTTATCAGGCAGAAAGGTGCAACCTAGCTCGCAGCTTTCTGCTGGATAGGTGTGATCCAATCGTAACTGGAAGTTTTTAAGGAAAAATTGTTGGCTATGGCCAAGGGGGAGGCACTGTGACAGGACTGGTTCGGATCTGTCGGAGGGGGGTCAGATATGTGATGACCGAGGATACCCAAGTAGAACAAACCAACAAAAACACCTACAAAAACAGAGATCGAAGGAGATCGAGCCAGTGGAGTCGCCAAAATTGTAGTGGAGATTTCTCTCTAGCTACGTGCAAAATCACCTACCTTCGATCAGTTGGATCTAAGGATAGAGTTCATGGTGCAAGGGAGGAGCTCAACCTTGGCTATTACAATAAGAAACACATATTTTATTATTATTATTAATTTTATGATCTAACTAGTAAAACATAAATACAACATACCTTTCAATAAGATGGGCTACTGCAACTGTTTGAGGATGTGATTCGACGACTCTCACAATCATGGTATATGTTTATCTCCAACAAGGGTTGTCACTGGGAAAGAGATCAAGAGTTACATGGAGTGAACTCAACGTGCAACATGGGATGGTGTAGTGAAATGTGTGGAAAGTGAGAAAGTTCACGAATCCAAAGTTCAAAAAGTGTAAGAATGTTTGTGGGGAGACCTTCACCATGTATTTATAGGATGATCCAAGGTTTTCTTACCCATGGTATTGACCTAAGGATTTTTCATAGTGTATGGTATTTATCCATGGTTTTTGACCCATTCTCATTTTAGGGTTTTTTTGTCCTTTTTGGGAGAATGGAGGTTATGCTGCAATAAATGCCCAACTTCCCTGTATTTATGGGGGAATGAATAATGATGTTTTGGACCAATTTGGGTGGAGTTTAATTGTGAAGTTCAAAATGAAGGAAATGATTGTCGGATTATGATGTATAATTATGGTTTGCACCACAGAGAGCTATGTGGACATTTTTTGATGTTAACAATTACGTCGTAGACCGAGAGATCACATATAATAGAATATGGATGAGCATATTCCACTGCTCCAATTAAGAGATCTCAATGTATTTGACTTGGTGCATGTTCATGTAAAACATAAATAACATTGTTAGAAGGTGCATAGCATAGAATTCTGCATAGAAAGGTTTAGTAAATAATTGAAAGTGTGCTATCAAAAGAACTTCTTTCTCTCTCTAGATATTTCCCTCATTCTGAAGACTTGGGTTGGATTACTAGAATGAATTTGCTAACAACATGGACATTCATTACCACCAACGTGTGAACGAAGGAAGCACTTCTTATGCGAGTGAAGCTTGCCTCATGAGCAACAAATATGGTGGCAAACAATATTTAGAATGCTGCATAGCATTTAATGCAGTTGCAGTAGGCTTGATGACCATTGGATCTTGAGCTGATCGAGATCTAATGGTAACCAAGCCTGCTGTAGCCGCATTAAATTCTCTACAACATGCTAAATATTGCTTTCCAAATATGGTCACTTCAATGGGTGCTTACCTCATGAAAACAACAAATAAAGCTTGTCGCACGACCAAAGATTGGGCTACTTATGGGGCATTCATCTGCTACTTCATCGATGTCATTCCTTAATGGCTAATCCCTTAAACCATTTTGCACCAAAAAAACATCTTATAGTTTTCTTTCTTTCTAGATGCCATGTCATTTGAATTTTTGACACATTATCCGTGATATATATAATTCCCAAGCGATGTAAAAAGTGTCATGCTACCAACAATTTGTAAAAAAAATCGCTAAAAAGGTGAATGTCCCAAAATAACCAAATACAATAAAAAGAAGCAAATATAACTATTATGTTATATCTTCTTACTTTTTCCTAAACTACCTTCTGTGGCTTATTCCTTATGTTTTGTCTTGTAAAGAATAACATAAGGTAAGCTTATAGTTACGCGTTGTAAGTGTGATGAAAGGTGTTGTTGCATTAGAGAACGTAATCTTTAAATATTAGTTTAAAAAAAATCAAATCACAAGATACCTTCATGTGGGTTCATTATTAAATAACCGCAAATTCGACTTAGATGCTCGAAAAATCGAGCTGAGTTCCAGATCTAATTGAACTCTGCCTTCATCAAGTACCCAGATTTCGACCCAGAAAGTGCAAGGTGTTGTGTTTTTAGACAACCTCAACTGTAATTCCATCGATAGGTGTTTTTATTTGAGAAATCGGGGTGGACTACGTCATATAATTTTCCAGGATTGCATGAGGATGAGAAAAGTGTACTCTTGAGATTGATTCTATGGCAGTCGTTCAAAATTCAAAATAAACAATTATTAGAAAAAAAAAAAATGGTAGCCGATGAATGGATACCTAGTAGTTGATGCATGGATAAATCGTAGTTGATGAATGGATAACCAATAGTTCATGGCAGATAATTAGAAGAATGTGAGAGATAAAAAAAAACATACAAAATAACTGATAGTTGATAAATGGATAACTCATAGTTGATGTGTGAATGCACAAATAGCGTATAATTTAGGGTGGACTGGTAGTTGACACATAGATAACATATAATTTCATGGTACTTAACTCGCGGTCTATCGACGTTCACCAACCACATATTAAGTGGTTTTGCTAGTTGTACTCACCTTTGTCTTTTCCTATACAGTAATATACCTTGCATGTTATGATGCTTTATAATTCAAGTTAGCCAATGGTATTTTTGCTTGGGATTTTGAATAAATAGGTAATCTTGCTTCCGTATGTAACTAGAGGATCTGAAACCGTGGCATTACATTGCAGGGTTTGATGGTGCCTTTACATTGCCTCTGGTACCTATACTTGAACTACCCTTGTTTTTTTTTATTGGTGATCCTGAAAAAATGGTCATAGTCCATACGTAATATGCATATAGATTTGCCTCTACAATGGAAACAAATATTTAAACAAAATTGCTATTGCTCTCTTACTTACAATACATTTATTTGGCCAAATCTCAAGGACCTTGATTAAGTCAAAAATTTAGAATTGGAAGTAAAAATGAAAATATGCAAGCAACTACTAGATAAGGCAGTAGATGGAGGTGTTTCACCTTAATTAACAAGGGGGTGAAATGAGGGCATAAGACTTTCATAGACCTTCTAAGACCCTTTGCAAGGCTAGATCCTATCTGTCCGCTATTAAGAGCCTTTTAGTCGCGACCTTACATGAATATCTACTTTTAAGTTACCCCTCATCTTTTCTTCTAAGTTACCTTCTAGGTAAAAGCTTAGGTTCCTCTTTACCAACGATGTTGAAATTGGTTCAAAAAAAAAATGTATGAATTGGAAATATCTAGTAAAATTCTAAGTTACATAGAATATAATAAACTATTGGGATTGTTAATTCCTGCTAGCTCATTTGGTTAAGGTGCATGTCTCGACAACAAGGAGATTTGGGTTCAATTCCCCTTAGGGTAAGCTAGTTGGGAGGAGACACCCAAAACCCAACAAGTTGAAGGTTGGTGTGGCTTAGGCCACGTGCAATCCCTGAGTGATTTTGACATCTTAGATGCCCCTTGGTAATGGTTACTTAGACCGACGAACACTCTTGCAAGTTAGGGAGATTCTAAAAAGAAAAAACTATTGGGATTTGAATTGTAATTAACACCTCACATATTCAATTGTTGTAGATTTGTGTTGTGATGTCACCAACGATTTCTTGGAGCATATTACAATTTCTTGGAGAATCTTGGCTTGGTCTTTACATGTTACGGAGTCCACCAATTTCTTGGTATCCTCTTGTTCTTATAGTTTAGGTCAGTTTCTATGCTTTCCTAATATTCTTTCACTTTTACTCTTGACTTGATCTTATGCATGTGTGCATATATATGGATGTAAAACTTTTTGCTCATAGGGTTGTCGTTTGATTGTTGCTTCCAATTGGAGTTTCTGGTGTGCACAAGAATAACAAACGAGCAATTTACTTGTTTCTTTTGAGATGATAATGAGGTAGATGTGGTTAGAGTGGCCTTGAAGATATGTTGTAGCTTCCTAGCTTCTGATGACAAGCACAACTATCGGCTGCCACATAGTAGTTGCAAGGCGGTGCACTGCCACATAGTAGCTACAAGGCGGTACAACAACAATATAAGAGAAGTACCATTGTTCTAAGAAGATTACATATAATGTTAAAATTAATTTTAGAAGGAGATTACATATAATGTTAAAATCATGTTAGAAATTATTTCGCATTACTTGGTTTCATAAAAATGCACTCAACAATCTCGGCTTTAACTTAAGATTCTTAACAATAATATCCACCTTTCCTTGATATGAGGCCAACTAAGAAGACAAACTTGTTGATTGGTTGAAAATGGTCTTTGTTTCTTATTTTTCCATAAAAACCATTACCCATACATCGCAATGAAAACTTAAGATAAATTCTTTAAAGTATTTTTTGTTATCATATAATTAAACCGAAATTACAATAAACTGATTTATAGAGTCCATACAACTCGAAAGGTAAGGACTAAAAATGAGGATATATACACTAGCATAGCCACAAGTAAAGTCATCGGTGAACGTTGATAGGTGCAGCTAGGAACTTAGTTTTGTGGAGATGGCTCGCTATTAAACAAAGACTAAACATTAAACTAATTACCAAATCGTTATAGTTATCCATTTATGGTTGAACATAAACATTAAACTAATTAATATAAATATAAAATAAATATTATTTAATAAACAAAAAAACAAAAACTGATATGAAAAAAACAAAAAAAACAAAAAATGATATATGCTTATTTGAAGCTTATTTAAATATTGATAAAAGTGCATTTAAGCATAACAAGATATGACGACCATGGAATGAAGTTCGGTTGTACGCTTGTTACACTCAAGTTATTCTTGTTGATCCACTCAAGGAAGTCCAAAATATGAGATAATATCTAAACAACTATTGACGTAATTATATAAACCATTACCATTTGTGCATTGCATTTTTGGTTTGTACCATCCTTAACGTTAGGTACATTATATAAAACATATTGATTTATATATTCGTAATTATAAAACCTAACAATTAGTCCATTGTGTTTTTGGTTTGTATCATCCTTAATGTTAGGTACATTATATAAGACATATTGATGTATATATTCGTTTGCCTTTGATTTATATTAAACATGATGAAGAACATGTATAATACAAACCATGGCTTTCAATCTAGCCACACCTTTATATTTTTACATGGGAAACGAGATACTTCCTAAAATTGTTTTAAACTCAAGTCAAAACCAACTACGCCTCAAGTGGTGCTGGTGTAAAGATACCGTGGCTTGGTTAAACCATTGGGGCATTGATGAAAACAAAATTTTACAGAACATTGATAATGTAAAATATATTATTACTTCTAAGTTTAAAGAGAAATTGTGGTGTGAGGAAAATTTAGCGGATAAGAAAAAATCAAGATACTTAAGGGAGGAAACTCTGTGATGAAAAACCCTCGGTGAAGCTCTGTGGTGAAAATATTTGGTAAAATTTATGGGAACTTAATTCCTATGGCTATGGCATCTTCATCATTCATTTGGGGGCTCTAAATTAGGTGCATACTGTTAGGATTATTAATTAATCCTCTCTTTGAACAACATAGTCTATTTGTCTTTTCCTAGCTTTGGAGGTCATTACCACTTCATTAGTGCATGAGGGACACACCTACCATTCATTGTGCATGTATGCATGAGTGTAGGAGCTCCAAGGACCAATCCATATAATTTATGAACCCACTCTGAGTGCCACCAACAGTCTCCAACAGTTGACCCTAGTCGGTGTTCAGTTATGTTCAGTTATTCTCCGATTCCCATTAGTTAGTTCACTCCCATACATCCTAGTGACAGTTTTCATTATTTAAGGGAGGCAGAGCACATTTTCTTACCTACCTACATCAGTTAACTAATTGTGAACTGATTCAGTGATACGAAGTTACATCAGTGAGTTCTAGTGGTAATTTTCCCACACCGAGTTAGCTCCGGAGTCAGTCCAGGTTGGTATAATCGAATCATGTCTTAGGTATTTGAATTCTCCTATTTGTAACATCATTGTATTGCATACAATATATTGATTAATGGATGTAATATTATTCTTCCAATTATTGGTCTCATGTGTGTTTAATTTGCCATGAATTATTGATAAGTTTTTGTTGAGTTCTTCTCTCTCTTCTGCAGCCTTCTTTTCTCATTGATTTCAAGCAGGCTTGAAGATCCTACATTTCATTAAATTTAACATGGTATCGAAGAAGGTATCCAGGCCAGATCCAAACCTTGAAAACTTTCATTGATGCACCAGAAGCAATTGGGTTCCACATAAATCCTGGTATTCTTGCCTTGCTCCCTCTGGATTTTGTCCAGAGAATTCTAGCAAGGTGTGATGCACCCAGAGAAAGTGCACATGTCGAAGTGGAGATTGTTTGAATTGGTTTGATTCGAATTGAATTGTTTTTGCAAGTAAGTTAAAGATCTTATGAAGAATTAGTTGTTTCTTGAAGCTGTAAGATGGATAATTCAATAGCTTTGACACCCATAATTCTCACACCCTTCAATTAACTTGATTAGAGGGCTGATATGTATATTGTCTTATGCAATAAGGGTCTGTACAGGGTCACTGTGGGAAAAGAGGTCAAACCCCAACAACATCTTGAAAAATCGAATTATATGAACAAGCTGGATGAAGCATTTGGCTTCATGCGCATCCACATCTATAGAGAGTCACTCTTTCGCCTTGAGGGATTGAGAACACCAAAAGAAGTATGGGAGAAGCTCATATCCTTGTTTGGAAAATAGGATGAGCTGAGGGGCCATATCTTAGAGAATGAGATGATAGCACTACAACCCAACAACTTCAAAACTATACAACAATTTTTCTCAAAATTCAAATCATTGGTGATGCGATGCGAGATTGACAAGAAGGATGAGCTATTGGTGCTCTCAATTTTGAGCAAACTTGGCCTAGAATTCTTAGTGTTTGTATCTACCTTTCACTCTAGGATACTGACTACTCCTAATTGGAGAATTCCATCCCTTGATGCCTTTACAGAGTCTCTAATACAAGAACAAGAAAGGCTGATACAAATGGGAGCCCTCAAAGCCTCTCCAAATCAAGCTCTCTTGGATGGTGAGACAAAGAATGTGCAAACAAGGAGGAAGCAGAAAGGAAAAGAAAAAATGAACACTGAATTCAAACATAAGGAAGAGTTTGATCTAGTAGATGGAGCCTCGGGCTTTAAGAAGGGGAAGCATCAAAGGTTTGATAAGGGCAAGTGCTCCTACTATAAGAAAGGAAACCATATAGAGAAATATTGTTTGGAGAATAACATAGATCATATGTCAAAACTCCTTGAGCAGCACAATATTTCCCTCCCTGAAGGCACAAGGAAGGTTGAATTTGGAGACAAGACTGAAGATCGTGATGAGAGATGCCATGCACTGAAGACTAGTTTTTCAAAATCATATGCCTTCCTCATTGATTCAGGAGCCTCCAATCACATGGTTGCATACAAAGAATCATTCTCTTCATTAAAACTTATTGATGGTCCAAGTATTCACATGGGATATGACACTCAAATTCAAGCTGAAGGAAAGTGTTCAGTCATGTTAGAGCATGGAGTGTTTAAGAATGTACCCTATGTGCCATCCTTTGCTACAAATTTGTTGTCTATATACCGGATGACTCATACAAGATCACCAAAGTGAGGGATATTTTGTCCTAACTCAGTGGATATCTCAGATATCTCAATTGGGAATCTTATAGCAAAAAGTGTTGCAAACCATGCCTCCAAGGCATATGAATTCTCACACTTTCTTCCATACTCAGATCTAGTGCCATCTCAGCTGCCATTTGAAAGGCAAGGTAAATTCATCCTAGATAAACCTTTTGCATATGATAAGGTTTCCATTAATGTTTCAGATTCAGAATCCTAAGTAGAGGACCAGGTTTAATTAGTTTATGGAATTGAAGATGAAGTTCAATCGGATCCAGATCCAAATCCAGTCCCTACTCCCAATCCTAGGCCTAAATGGGCTCATAAGGTTATTGAGGCAGCTGGGAACATGAATGGAGAGTCATCTAACATGAGAATAACAATATCTAATTTTCAAAAAGAGAGCCTTTCCCTATGTTAAGGAAATTCACTTCTTCCAAAGAAGTGCTACAAACTCCCAAAGAGATGCTACATGATGTTAAGGTCTGATAAACAATTATTCTCACTGAGGATCAAATTGGATCATGTCACTCTTCCTTTATAAAGAAGAGACAAAGGCGACATTTCTTCTCCTATCTCTCATCGGATTGAAAGAAGGTGGAGAGGTTCACATGCACAGTTCCAGGAAACTAGCGCACACAAGAACCATCACACCGCATTACTGCTCCACAAAGATGCATATTGTAGAAAAATATTTTCACAAGTTTTTACTCAAGAAGATTTTTTTTCTCTAGTATGAAATCTTGATCCTTGTTTTTTTTTTTTAATTTGAGGGGGGGGGGGGTGTTCCCATGAGATTTTCCCCATTTCCTCGGTTGTTAAACAATCATTTTTTTCATTTAGATTGTATGGGTGACCTTTGATCTTAGTTGCCAGGGCCCAGGTTGTCCAAGTTAGGATTAAGGGGGGGGTGTTAGGATTATTAATAATCCTCCCTTTGACCAACATAGTCTATTTGTAGTTTCCTAGCTTAGGAGGTCATTAACACTTCACTAGTGTATGGGGTACACACCTAGGGGGCACCTACCACTCACTGCGCCTGTTTGCATGGGTTTAGGAGCTTCAAGGACTAATCCCTATACTTTAGGAACCCACTCTGAGTGCAACCAACAGTCTCTAGTAGTTGACCCTAGTCGGTGTTTAGTTATGTTCAATAATGTTGTGATTCCCATAAGTTAGTTCACTCTCAGTCATCCTAGCGCCAGTTTGCATGATTTAAGGGAGGTATGGCGCATTTGCTCACCTACCTACATCAGTTAACTGATTATGAACTGATTCAGTGATCTGGAGTTGCATTAGTGAGCTCTAGTGGTGATTTTCCCACTTCGAGTTAGCTCTGGAGTGAGTCAAGGTTGGTAGATTCGAATCCTATCTTAGATATTCAAATTATCCTCTTTTGTAACACCATTGTATTGCATACAATATATTGATTAATGGATGTAATATTATTCTTCCAATTATTGGTCTCATGTGTGTTTAATTTTCCATGAATGATTGATCAGTTTATACTGAATTCTTCTCCCTGTTCTGCAACCTTCTTTTGTCATTAAATTCATGCAGGCCTGAAGATTATATGCATCATTAAATTTAACACATACGTTCTTCCCCTCTCTATTTTTTTATATTTTATATTTTTAGGTTTAGTTTTTAAACCTTCAGTAAAATTTAGGGGAATTATACGGTGAAACCTTCCATAAATGTTTTGGGCATTATGCAACGAAACCTTTGGTGAAAAAACCCTTGGTAAAAGGCGAAGCTCCAAGGTGAAAACCCTTAGTGAAGCTCTGTGGTGAAAACCTTCGGTAAAATTTATGGGCACTCCACTCCTGCGGCTATGACAACTTCATCATTTATTTGGGGGCTCTAAATTAGGTGCATACGTTCCATCCCTCTTTTTTTTTATATTTTATATTTTTAGTTTTAGTTTTTTCTATATAGACTTTTACATCTTTACATAAATATGAGTAATTCACCACATTTACCAAAAACTGTTAAAGGAAGACCTAGCACAGTTACCCTACAAAAGCTTTATGAATTTATGGAGTCAGTAGAGAAACATAGGAAAGAAGGAGAGGCTAAAATTTATAAATATACAGAATCCTCAGAGAAATGTAGGGAAGAAAGAGAAGCTAAACTCCAAATAGAGTTAAAATCCACGCTCCATAATAAATTTACATATTTTCAAGAAGAGATCCAAAAACAACTAGACGATAAGATAAAAAAATTGGAAAACAAGGTAGAGATAATAGATATCAGACTACATGCAATGGAAATTCACAAAACACCCGAACAAGGAGAGCAAGATATAGTAGAAAATATTAAGTTAAAGGATAGGATTAAAGAGTTAAGAAAAAGTTTACCACAACCTAACCCTAAATAATATAGAAGGTAAAATAGATATCAAACCCATTAAAGAGGAAATGAATAAGCTCATAGCCTTAAACCACGAGCATAACAAAAGAGCTTTAAAACTCATAATTTTTGGTTTAAGGGAGGAGGCAGAAGAGGATACATTAGCCATTGTTAAGACAGAACTTCACAATAGGTTACAAATTTAAACTACCAGTCTCATAGAAGCAAACAAGTTGGGGAAATTAATTGATAATAAAGAAAGGCTAAAATGGGACAAGATTAGCTCCATCGAACAAAAATACAATATAATTAGTAAGAAATCAAGTTTAAAAGGCTTGGGGATATTTATAGATGAAGACCTCATTCCAGAGGACCAAGCCGAATTAAGAAAGAAGGTCCAAAAGGTAAAAGAAACTAGGAAGGAGGGAGAATGAGCATTAATCAGAAATAGGAAAGTTGTTATTAGATATAGAAACCAAATAGATAGTAATAAGTAGCAATTTTGACACACTCCGGATATTCTCCTGGAACTGTCAAGGCTTTCCATGGAGAAAAGGCCCTAAGTTAAGTTGGATCATGAGAAAAATTGATAGAATATTATTGGTTGAAACTTGGGAACACGAGGAGTCCAAGGTCCTTGATATAGACAGATATGTCCTATGGTCAATATTGAATAAACGTTCATGCCATAGAGGCATTGGGGGTATAACATGTTACATTAGAAAGAACATATCCCCACATGTTAGGCTTTATAAGAAAGACCCTTACAACCATTTTATTTGGTTAGAGATCACGGACATTAATGATGAAAAAACCTACATAGCCGTATGTTATTTTGCCCCTATTAATTCCAACTTCTATAAAAAACCAATTTAGATCAAAATTGTCCTTATAATGGTTTAGAACATGATATTTCTAGTTTAAGGATGGAAATATCATTTTGATGGGTGACTTCAATGCTCGAACTTCCAGTAACCAAGTTATTCTTTTAAGCAATTATTCCAACCCTAATCCTCTTTGGTTAGACAAATACCTTGAGATAGCTAATAGGTACAAAATAAGTTCTAAATATCTACACGAAAATTTATTTGGTTCTGAGCTGGTCAAATTTTGTAGTCCTCAAGATCTTATCATTTGCAACAGTCTCACAAAATGACCAAAATCTAGTCGGATTACTTGTATCCATGGGCTTGGAAGTAGTGTGGACTTGTATTCACGGGTTTGGAAGTAGTGTGGTAGTGTGATGACTTGAACCCTACCCTTTTTGACATTTACATTGATAAGCTAGAAAGGTGTTTAGAAGAAGCAGACTGCGTTAGTACAATATTAGTTGAGATAGTTATCATCCTCCTACCTTTTGCTGATGATATTTTTCTTATGACAAGGCATCATTATGATCTCGATAAGCAATTAAGAATTCTTAAATATTTTTTCTCTAACATGGGTATGACTATTAACACTGACAAGACAAAAATCATGATTATAAAATCTAAGAAAGACACCTATGCAAATTTTATTTATGATAATAGACTCTTTAGAGGAAGTGACTTCTTACAATTATCTAGGAATTGATATTCATCACAAGTTCAATTAGAACTATAGCGTCGAGGAAAGGATTAATGGAGGGAGAAAAGCTTATTTTGGTCTTGAAAATAACTGTAAATCAACTAATCTAGTCATGTGGGATAAACTAAGTTCTTCTTTGAAAATCTTGTCACCCCTGTTATCTTATATGGTTTTGAAGTATGGGGCTGCAACATTTCTAGAGAATCTTGGAGGAAGATTGAGCAAATCTAGAAGCGGTTTGTAACTTAAATAATCTCAAAATTAAAAGCAATACACCTTATCCTATTCTCATCATAGAAGTGGGTCTTTCCCCCATCAAGAGCATGGCTATGACTAGGTACCTGATGTACAAGCATAAGATAAATAACATGGGAAACGAGAGACTTCCTAAAATTGCTTTAAACTCAAGTCAAAAGCAACTTCACCTCAAGCAGTGCTGGTGTAAAGATACCATGGCTTGGTTAAACCATTGGGGCATTAATGAAAATGACATTTTGCAGAACATTAATAATGTCAAAGATATTATTAGTTCTAAGTTTAAAGAGAAATTGTGGTGAGGGGAAAATTTAGCGGTTAAGAGAAAATTAAGATACTATAAGGAAGTAATTAATCCTAATTTGGAATATTATAAGTATCTCTCAGTAGTAAATAGCTCACGAAATAAAATTAATATAGCCAAGATTAGAACAAACTCTCATGAACTCCATAATGAAACAGGGCGTTGGTCTATTCCTAAAACTCCATGGCCTGAAAGGGTTTTCCATCTGTGTGAGTCTATGATCGTTGAGGATGAAAATCACTTTCTCTTAGAGTGCCGTGCTTACACCCACATTAGATCTGAGTTTCATAGTATTTGCTTCAATACAAACCTTTATAACCTCCTAATTTGCCAAAACTATAGTGAACTTGGAAAGCTTCTTGGCAAGCTTTTTGAGCACAAGAACACGATTTTAAAGTAAACCAAGTATTATCCTTCTTAAGGTTTGATAGACCAAATTTGATCTCAATGAACGTTAATCATCATCATCATCATCAAAAAATCATCTTATAATTAAGCATTTTAAATCTATAAGATTTACATTTCCATGATGGCTACATGGTAATAATAATAGTTAAAGTTGTATATATTCTTAAATTGTGATATATATATCTATAGTTCACCATTGTCAAAGGTTTATATTTATTGGGAGATTATTCTGGAGAATCAAGGTATAGGTAAAGGGGTCTCAACAAAAGCATCATATCACTTATAAGAATTAAACCTAGGTGGAGAAGGTAACAATCATTCCTCCCAACCACTCAAGCTATATCCAATGGACAATGATATAGTTTCTCTTAATATAATACAAAGTGGTTTTCATATTAATATAATAATTAATTGTAAATTAATATATGTATTTTTTTTACAAGTGAGATGTGTTCTGTAGATATATATGTGTAAATAAACAATGACCTAGACTATGTTTAATATTTTGGAATCATTTTTAAAACTTTAAAATCTTGCCTCTTTTTTATTATAAAAAAAATAAAAAAAAATAAAAAAATAAAAATGTATATCAATATATAATGTCTTAAGCAATATGTAACAATCAAAATGTCTGTCCTAAGTTATAAGTGTTATTTAAAGAAATATAAAATAGTTTAGTGATATGTAATAACAAAAGTAATATCCATAAGTGTTATTTAAAGAAATATAAAATAGTTTAGTGATATGTAATAACAAAAGTAATATCCATAAGTGTTATTTAAAGAAATATAAAATAGTTTAGTGATATGTAATAACAAAAGCAATATCTTAAATGTTATTTAAAAAAAAAATGAAAAAAAAAGCAAATTAATGGATACGAATTTATAGTTATACAAACAATGTTAAGATACCACAAAATAGACATATCCGAATTATTGTTTTATTTTAGACATAAATACTTACACAACACATCTCATAGAAAAATAAAAAATCTAACAAATTAAGCACGTATTTCTATTAAAAGATGAAAAAAATTAAAAAAATAAACATACTCATTACAATAGACATATCTAATTATTGTTTTATTTTAGACATAAATACTTACACAACACACCTTATAGAAAAATTAAAAAATCAAACAAATTAAGCACCTATTTCTATTAAAAAATGAAAAAACTAAACAAATAAACATACTCATTACATATAGTAAATGTGAAGTAAATTATTCTTCATATTATCTTTGTAGACAAAACACATTTCATAGAAAAAATAAAAAATCAAACAAATTAAATACCTATTTCTATTAAAAAAAAACAAATAAACATACTCATTACACATAGTAAATGTTAAACAAATAAACACACTCATTACAGAGAGTAAATGTGAGATAAATTACTCTTCATATTATCTTTGTAATTTTTTTTTATTGCATACTCTATTACACATAGTAAATGTGAAACAAATAAA
This sequence comes from Pseudotsuga menziesii, assembly GCA_001517045.1. Classification (NCBI taxonomy): domain Eukaryota; kingdom Viridiplantae; phylum Streptophyta; class Pinopsida; order Pinales; family Pinaceae; genus Pseudotsuga; species Pseudotsuga menziesii. The sequence continues at coordinate 342,363 of LPNX010937184.1, read as the reverse complement.
CATCCTCATTACACATGATCAATGTGAAGTAAATTACTCTTCATATTATCTTTGTAGAATCTTTTTCTTACATGCTCTATCCAAGTAGGGGAGCATACACATCTTGAATATAAATTTTTAAGATTCCTTCAAAGTTTTTGATGTACTTGAACTAGACCCATTCATCCTATATTTTGGTCATGAATTTTTGAACTTTGAATATACTCTTTATTTTAACTCTTCTCAAATTTCTTTTACCTCTTTATTTGTATTTTTCTCAAATTTCTTTTACTCACTAACGTATGTTTCTCTTTATATGACCTTAACTTATAAGGGAAACTATTAATTTATCTTCAAAATATGAATAAAGATTTACTATCACTAAGAATATCACTTATATATTACTATTTCAAGTCCCCAAATTTTCCAAAGATTGAGAAGAAAAGTGCATGTCAAATGTATTCCTAATAGTACCAAATTTTCCGAAGTAAAATTTTCAAACAAAATTTTCCGAAATAAAATTTTCAAACAATTAGAAAAAAATGGTATGCAAATAAAGCTTTTATTTCCTTTCCTTTTTCGTTTATGCAATCTTTATCTACATTAATTAAAAGTTCAATTTTGCAATGTAAAGCTTAAAACACTAGATGACTCTCCACAATATTCATTTGATTGTGAAAGAATGAAACTTTATGGTATTCACCTAATTGTGAAAGAATGAAAGCTCATTCTGGCAAAAGTTTAAAACATGAGGTGACCCTCCATGTGAAAGAATAGGTAGTCATTTCATTGTGAAAGAATAGGAACCCTCCATATATGGGATATATGCAGTTAATATATCCTCAACCATTTTAAATGTTTCATCGTTATCATAAAAACAAATGTGATGTCATTGATAGGTTTAATGTTTCATTGTTATCGCACCAATGTGATGTTATTAATAGTTTTTACTTTTATAAAGTTTACGAGAGTATGGGTTAGATTATGTATGCATTACTATGATGCGGTTTATTTGACCCGTGTCAAGTTAGATAGACTTAGTAGTAGAATATTCATGTAAATGTCTTGTACAAATTCTTAGTATGGGGCTAAGGCCGAGGCCCAATTAGATGATAATGCACATAGAACATGATGGAGATGGACACAGAAACGATGAAGGTCATGGGGCATATGTTGGAACATGACGAACATCAAGAGACATAGGATTGGAAATAAGTTGAGACATGATGGACATAATACTTGTTTGAGTTTTGATTATGTTTCTTGGACGCCATGTGGTGATGTCAACATGGCGCACAAAAGTCTCTGTAAAAATAAATATGAAACATAATGGAAAAGGTCATGATGGTTATGCAGGTTTTAATTGGAGGAGAACGTCTAAGACGTGCAAATTTCGATGAGAGGGGAACATGAAAAGAAATACACAAGGAAATATTCATTTATATGTGTCATCCTCAAAACTCACTATTTGTTTTTGGCGTTAGCTTTCTGCCCGACCATTTGCACCGATCGGACGACTAGCAGTGCGTGACGTGACAGCTCACGCGAGCCCGGTCGTCCGATCGGTGCAAATGGTCGGGCAGAAAGCTAACGCCTTTGTTTTTCCAAGCATCCAACAGAATAATTATGAATTTGCGTAAAGGAAAGTATTATCAGGAAATCCCAAAACATATATAATCTGTAAAAGAATAATCATGAATTTGCGTAAAGGAAAGTATTATCCAAAACATATATAATCTGTTATAGAGTTATAAATTAGTTTACTTATTCTATTTCATCTGTCGTTATTCTACTAAGGTGAATGGCAATCCATCACTAAAATCAAATTTAATATGGGATTGTAAGTTTGTGATTTGGAGCAATCTTAGAGTAACATCAATCATTTGGTAATTAGGTGATGATAACAGATTTAAATAAGGAAAGCATCGGGATTTAATATGAGATTGTAAGTTTGTGATTTGGAGCAATCTAGTAATATCAACCATTTGGTGATTAGGTGATGATAACAAATTTAAATAAGGAAAGCATCGAAATTTAATATGAGATTGTAAGTTTGTGATTTGGAGTATTTTTAGAGTAACATCAATCATTTGGTGATTAAATGATGATAAAAAATTTAATATAAGGAAAGCATTGCAAGTATCTTTGAGTAAATTTTTTTTTTATTATATAATTTATTTTATAAAATTCTCTTTTATTTATTTATAGTGGAGCAATCTTAGAGTAACATTAACCATTTGGTGATTAGGTGATGATAAAAAAATTTAATATAAGGAAAGCATCGAAAGCACCTTCGAGTAAAGTTTTTTTTTTTTTATGTTGTGATTCCCATCAGTTAGTTCACTCTCAGTCATCCTAGTGCCAATTTGCATAATTTAAGGGAGGTAGGGCGCATTTTCTTACATACCTACATGAGTTAACTGATTGTGAACTGATTCATTGATATGGAGTTGCATAAGTGAGCTCTAGTGGTGATTTTCCCACACCGAGTTAGCTCTAGAGTCAGTCAAGGCTGGTAGATTCAAATCCTATCTTAGATATTCAAATTCTCCTCTTTGTAACACCATTGTATTACATACAATATACTGATTAATGGATGTAATATTATTCTTCCAATTATTAGTCTCACGTGTGTTTAATTTGCCATGAATTATTGATAAGTTTATATTGAATTCTTCTCCCTGTTCTGCAACCTTCTTTTCTCATTAAATTCATGCAAGCTTGAAGATCCTATGCTTCATTAAATTTAACACATACGTTCCTCCCCTCTCTATTTTTTCATATTTTATATTTTGAGATTTAGTTTTTAAACCTTTGGTAAAATTTATGGGCATTATACGGTGAAACCTTCCATAAAATTTTTGGGTGTTATGCGAAAGAATCCTTGGTAAAAGGAGAAGCTCCGAGGTGAAAACCCTTAGTGAAGCTCTGTGGTGAAAACCTTCATTAAAATTTCTGGGCACTCCACTCCTGCGGCTATGACATCTTCATCATTTATTTGGGGGCTCTAAATTAGGTGCATATGTTCCATCCCTTTCTATTTTTTTATATTTTATATTTTTAGTTTTAGTTTTTTCTATATAGACTTTTACATCTTTACATAAATATGAGTAATTCACCGCATTTACCAAAAACTGTTAAAGGAAGACCTAGCACAGTTACCTTACGAAACCTTTATGAATTTATGTAGTTAATAGAGAAACGTAGGAAAGAAGGAGAGGCTAAACTTTATAAATATAAAGAATCCTCAGAGAAATGTAGGGAATAAAGAGAAGCTAAACTCCAAATAGAGTTAAAGGTCGTGTTCCATAATAAATTTACATAGTTTTTTTTTTATGTTGTGATTCCCATCAGTTAGTTCACTCTCAGTCATTCTAGTGCCAGTTTGCATAATTTAAGGGAGGTAGGGCGCATTTTCTTACATACCTACATGAGTTAACTGATTGTGAACTGATTCATTGATATGGAGTTGCATAAGTGAGCTCTAGTGGTGATTTTCCCACACCGAGTTAGCTCTAGAGTCAGTCAAGGATGGTAGATTCAAATCCTATCTTAGATATTCAAATTCTCCTCTTTGTAACACCATTGTATTACATACAATATACTGATTAATGGATGTAATATTATTCTTCCAATTATTAGTCTCATGTGTGTTTAATTTGCCATGAATTATTGATCAGTTTATATTGAATTCTTCTCCCTGTTCTGCAACCTTCTTTTCTCATTAAATTCATGCAGGCTTGAAGATCCTATGCTTCATTAAATTTAACACATACGTTCCTCCCCTCTCTATTTTTTCATATTTTATATTTTTAGGTTTAGTTTTTAAACCTTTGGTAAAATTTATGGGCATTATACGGTGAAACCTTCCATAAATATTTTGGGTGTTATGCGAAAGAATCCTTGGTAAAAGGAGAAGCTCTGAGGTGAAAACCCTTAGTGAAGCTCTGTGGTGAAAACCTTCATTAAAAGTTATGGGCACTCCACTCCTGCGGCTATGACATCTTCATCATTTATTTGGGGGCTCTAAATTAGGTGCATATGTTCCATCCCTTTCTATTTTTTTATATTTTATATTTTTAGTTTTAGTTTTTTCTATATAGACTTTTACATCTTTACATAAATATGAGTAATTCACCGCATTTACCAAAAACTGTTAAAGGAAGACCTAGCACAGTTGCCTTACAAAACCTTTATGAATTTATGTAGTTAATAGAGAAACGTAGGAAAGAAGGAGAGGCTAAACTTTATAAATATAAAGAATCCTCAGAGAAATGTAGGGAATAAAGAGAAGCTAAACTCCAAATAGAGTTAAAGGCCATGTTCCATGATAAATTTACATAGTTTCAAGAAGAGACCCAAAACAAATAGACGATAAGATAAAATATTCAAAAACAAGGCAGAGATAATAGATATCAGACTACATGCAATGGAAATTCACAAAACACCTGAACAAGGAGAGGTAGATATAGTAGAAAATATTAAGTTAAAGGACAGGATTAAAGAGTTGGGAAAAAATTAACCACAACCTAACCCTAAATAACATTGAAGGTAAAATAGATATCAAACCCATTAAAGAGGAAATGAATAAGGTCATAGCCTTAGACCATAATAATAACAAAAGAGCTTTAAAACTCATAATTTTTTGTTTAAGAGAGGAGGCACAAGAGGATACATTAGCCATTGTCAAGATAGAACTTCACAATAGGTTACAAATTTACCGGACTCATAGAAGCAAACAAGTTGGGGAAATTAATTGAGAATAAAGAAAGGATAAAATGGGTCAAGGTTAGCTCTATCGAACAAAAATACAACATAATGAGTAAGAAATTAAGTTTAAAAGGCTGAGGGATATTTATAAATGAAGACCGCCGAATTAAGAAAGAAGGTCCAAAAGGTAAAAGAAACCAGGAAGGAGGGAAAAGGGGCATTAATCAGATTCAGGAAAGATGTTATTAGATATAGAAACCAAAATGATAATAATAAATAGCAATTTGACACACTCCAGATCTTCTCCTGGAACTATCAAGGCTTTCCATGGAGAAAAGGCCCTAAGTTAAGTTGGATCATGAGAAAAATTGATATTATATTATTGGTTGAAACTTGGGAACACGAGGAGTCCAGGGTCCTTGATATAGACAGATATGTCCTACGGTCAATATCGAATAAACATTCATGCCATAGAGGCATTGGGGGTATAACATGTTACATGAGGAAGAACATATCCCCACATGTTAGGCTTTATAAGAAAGACCCTTACAACCATTTTATTTGGTTAGAGATCACAGACATTAATGATGAAAAAACCTACATAGCTATATGTTATTTTGCCCCTATTAATTCCAACTTCTATAAAAAAACCAATTTAGATAAAAATTGTCCTTATAATGGTTTAGAACATGATATTTCTAGTTTAAGGAAGGAATGCAATATCCTTTTGATGGGTGACTTCAATGCTCGAACTTCTAGTAACCAAGCTATTCTTTTCAGCAATTATTCCAACCCTAATCTTCTTTGGTTAGCCGAAGACCTTCAGCTAGCTAATAGGTACAAAATAAGTTCTGAAGATCTACGTGAAAATTTATTTGGTTTTGAGCTTGTCAAATTTTGTAGTCCTCAAGATCTTGTCATTTGCAACAGTCTCACAAAATGACCAAACTCTAGTCAGATTACTTGTATCCATGAGCTTGGAAGTAGTATGGACTTGCATTCATGGGCTTGGAAGTAGTGTGGTGGTGTCATGACTTAAACCCTACCCTTTTTGACATTTATATTGATAAGCTAGAAAGGTGTTTAGAAGAATTAGGTTGTGTTGGTACAATATTAGTTGGGATAGTTATCATCTTCCTACCTTATGTTGATGATATTGTTCTTATGACAAGGCGTCCTTATGATCTCGATAAGCAATTACAAATTCTTAAATATTTTTGCTCTAACATGGCTATGACTATTAACACCGATAAGACAAAAATCATGATTATAAAATCTAAGAAAGACACCTATGCAAATTTTATTTATGATAATAGAAATCTAGAGGAAGTGACTTCTTACAAGTATCTCGAAATTGATATTCACAACAAGATCAATTAGAACTATAATGTTGAGGAAAGGATTAATGGAGGGCGAAAATCTTATTTTGGTCTTGAAAATAACTGTAAATCAACCAATCTGGTCACGTGGGATAAAAATAAGTTCCTCTTTGAAACTCTTGTCATCCTTGTTAACTTATTTGGTTGTGAAGTATGGGGGTACAACCTTTCTAGAGAATCTTGGAGGAATATTGAGCAAATACAGAAGCGGTTTCTAACTTATAACCTCAAAATTAAAAGCAATACGCCTTATCCTATTCTCATCATAGAAGTGGGTCTTCCCCCCATCAAAAGCATGGCTATGACTAGGTACCTGATGTACAAGCATAAAATAAATAACATGGGAAATGAGAGACTTCCTAAAATTGCTTGCTTTAAACTCAAGTCAAAAGCAACTACACCTCAAGCGGTGCTGGTGTAAAGATACCATGGCTTGGTTCAACCATTGGGGCATTAATGTAAATGATATTTTGTAGAACATTAATAATGTCAAAGATATGATTAGTTCTAAGTTTAAATAGAAATTGTGGTGTGAGGAAAATTTAGCGGTTAAGAGAAAATTAAGATACTATAAGGAAGTCATTAATCCTAATTTTGGAAATCAGAAGTATCTCTCAGTAGTAACTAGCTCATGAAAGAAAATTAATATAGCCAAGATTAGAACGAAATCTCATGAACTCCATAACGAAACAGGGCATTGGTTCATTCCTTAAACTCCATGGCCTGAAAGGATTTTCCATCTGTGTGAGTCTATGAGCGTCAAGGATGAAAATCACTTCTTAGAGTGCCTTGCTTACACCCACATTAGATCTGAGTTTCATAGTATTTGCTTCAATACAAACCTTTATAACCTCTTAACTTGCCAAAACTATAGTGAGTTTGGAAAGCTTTTTGAGCTCAAGAACAAGTTTTTAAAGTAAACCAAGTATTATCCTTCTTAAGATTTGATAGACCAAAGTTGATCTCAGTGGACATTAATCATCATCATCATCATCACAAAATCATCTTATAATTAAGCATTTTAAATCTATAAAATTTACTTTTTCATGATGGCTATATTGTAATAATAATAGTTAAAGTTGTATATATTCTTAAATTGTGATATATATATATATACACACACACACAGGCTTCCAACATCAAGGTGGAACTAGCAGCACTTTGGGCTATTTTAAGAATAGCCTTAGAAAAAAATGTACAAAGGTTACAACTATTCAGAGACTCCAAAATGGTTATAGACTAGGAAAACGGGAAAATTCAGATTAAGGCTCATCATCTACAACATATTTTGAGAATAATCAAAGAATAAAAAGCATCTTTTGAGACAATCTCCTTCACACATGTTTATCGGGAGCTTAACGCGAAAGCAGACAAGCTATCCAAAGAAGCTCTAGCTATACACCTGGGGTTAATGGAGATTAGGGAGATCAAAGATGAACAGACTGTAAACCATTTAGTTTTTCTATAAAGCATTATGTTTCAATATGTGCAAACTTGCAATGGATTTTTGCGAAAAACATTTTTTGTGAGTTCATGTAAAAGACAAGGATGTAAATTTTTTGTATCTTTGGCGTCTTCTAATGAGAATCCCTCAGGGACAATTCATGATCACTCGTTTTTTAGAGTGATGGATATTTTCCTATTGGGAATATATTCACCGTTGTCAAATGTTTATATTTATTGTGAGATTATTTTGGAGAATCAAGGTATAGGTAAAAGGGTCTCAACAAAAGCATCATGTCACTTACAAGAATTGAACCTAGGTGGGGAAGGTAACAATCATTCCTCTTAGCCACTCAAGCTATATCCAATGGGCAATGATATAGTTTCTCTTAATATTATACAGAGTGATTTTCATATTAATATAATAATAATTAATTGTAAATTAATATATATATATTTTTTTACAAGTGAGACGTGTTGTGTAGATATATATGTATAAATAAACAATGACCTATACTAAGTTTAATATTTTGGAACCACTTTTAAAACTTTAAAATCTTGCCTCTTTTTTATTGTAATTTTTTTATTTAAAATGTATATAAATGAATAATGTCCCAAGCAATATTTAATAATAAAAATGTCTATCCTAAGTTATAAGTGTTATTTAAAGAAATATAAAATAGTTTAGAGCAATATGTAATAATAAAAATGTCTATCCTGAGTCATAAGTATTATTTAAAGAAATATAAAATAGTTTAATGGCATGTAATAACAAAAGTAATATCTTAAATGTTATTTTAAAAAAATGAAAAAAATAAGCTAATTAACAAGGATGATTTATAGTTACACAAACAATATTAAGATATCACACAAAATATGTATATTTAATTATTGTTTTATTTTAGACATAAATACTTACACAACACACCTCATAGAAAAATATAAAATCAAACAAATTAAGTACTTTTTTTTATTAAAAGATTAAAAAAATTAAACAAATAAACATACTAATTACATAACATATAGTAAAATTGGCACATCTAGTTATTGTTTTATTTTAGACATAAATACTTAGGCAACACACCTCATAGAAAAATTTAAAAAAAAAATCAAACAAATTAAGCACCTATTTCTATTAAAAGATGAAAAAAACTAAACAAATAAACATACTCACTACACATAATAAATGTGAGACAAATAAACATACTCATTACACGTAGTAAATGTGATGTAAATTATTCTTCATATTATCTTTGTAAAAAAAAATTCTTACATACTCTATTACACAAAATAAATGTCAAACAAATAAACATACTCATTACACATTGACTATGTAAAGTAAATTACTCTTCATATTATCTTTGTAGAATCTTTTTCTTACATACTCTATCCAGGTAGGGAAGCATACAAATCTTGAATATAATTTTTTAAGATTCCTTCAAAGTTTTTGATGTACTTGGACTAGACCCATTCATCCTATATTTTGGTCATGAATTTTTGAACTTTGAATATACTCTTTATTTTAACTCTTCTCAAATTTCTTTTACCTCTTTATTTTTATTTTTCTCAAATTTCTTTTACTCACTAACGTATGTTTCCTCTTTATATGACCTTATCTTATAAGGGAAACTATTAATTTATCTTCAAAATATGAATAAAGATTTACTATCACTAAGAATATCACTTGTATATTACTATTTCAAGTCCTCAAATTTTCCAAAGATTGAGAAGAAAAGTGCATGTCAGATGTATTCCTAATGGTACCAAATTTTCCGAAATAAACTTTTCAAACAATTAGAAAAAAATGGTATGCAAATAAAGCTTTTTATTTCCTTTCCTTTTTCGTTTATGCAATCTTTATCTACATTAATTAAATGTTCAATTTTGCAATGTAAAGCTTAAAACACTAGATGACTCTCCACAATATTCATTTGATTGTGAAAGAATGAAACTCCATGGTATTCACCTAATTGTGAAAGAATGAAAGCTCAATTTGGCAAAAGTTTAAAACATGAGGCGACCCTCCATGTGAAAGAATAGGTAATCATTTCATTGTGAAAGAATAGGAACAACCCTCCATATATGGGATATATGCAGTTAATATATCCTCAACCATTTAAATGTTTCATTGTTATCAAAAAAACAAACGTGATGTCATTGATAGGTTTAATGTTTCATTGTTATCGCACCAATGTGATGTTATTAATAGTTTTTACTTTTAAAAAGTTTACGAGAGTATGGGTTAGATTATGTATGCATTACTATGATGCGGTTTATTTGACCCGTGTCAAGTTAGATAGACTTAGTAGTAGAATATTCATGTAAATGTCTTGTACAAATTCTTAGTATGGGGCTAAGGCCGAGGCCCAATTAGATGATAATGCACATAGAACATAATGGAGATGGACACAGAAACGATGAAGGTCATGGGGCATATGTTGGAACATGACGAACATCAAGAGACATAGGATTGGACATAAGTTGAGACATGATGGACATAATACTTGTTTGAGTTTTGATTATGTTTCTTGGACGCCATGTGGTGATGTCAACATGGCGCACCAAAGTCTCTGTAAAAATAAATATGAAACATAATGGAAAAGGTCATGATGGTTATGCAGGTTTTAATTGGAGGAGAACGTCTAAGACGTGCAAATTTCGATGAGAGGGGAACATGAAAAGAAATACACAAGGAAATATTCATTTATATGTGTCACCCTCAAAACTCACTATTTGTTTTTGGCGTTAGCTTTCTGCCCGACCATTTGCACCGATCGGACGACCAGCAGTGCGTGACGTGACAGCTCACGCGAGCCCGGTCGTCCGATCGGTGCAAATGGTCGGGCAGAAAGCTAACGCCTTTGTTTTTCCAAGCATCCAACAGAATAATTATGAATTTGAGTAAAGGAAAGTATTATCAAGAAATCCCAAAACATATATAATCTGTAAAAGAATAATCATGAATTTGCGTAAAGGAAAGTATTATCCAAAACATATATAATCTGTTATAGAGTTATAAATTAGTTTACTTATTCTATTTCATCTGTCGTTATTCTACTAAGGTGAATGACAATCCATCACTATAATCAAATTTAATATGGGATTGTAAGTTTGTGATTTGGAGTAATCTTAGAGTAACATCAATCAATTGGTGATTAGGTGATGATAACAAATTTAAATAAGGAAAGCATCGAAATTTAATATGAGATTGTAAGTTTGTGATTTGGAGCAATCTAGTAATATCAACCATTTGGTGATTAGGTGATGATAACAAATTTAAATAAGGAAAGCATCGAAATTTAATATGAGATTGTAAGTTTGTGATTTGGAGTATTTTTAGAGTAACATTAACCATTTGGTGATTAGGTGATGATAACAAATTTAAATAAGGAAAGCATCGAAATTTAATATGAGATTGTAAGTTTGTGATGATAAAAAATTTAATATAAGGAAAGCATTGCAAGTATCTTTGAGTAATTTTTTTTTTATTATATAATTTATTTTATAAAATTGTCTTTTATTTATTTATAGTGGAGCAATCTTAGAGTAACATCAACCATTTGGTGATTAGGCGACGATAAAAAAATTTAATATAAGGAAAGTATCGAAAGCACCTTCGAGTAAAGTTTTTTTTTAATATAATTTATTTTATAAAATTCTCTTTTATTTATTTATAGTGGAGGTAAGTTAGCAGAAGTAGAAGTGAGTGGATAGAGGTTTTAGTGGATTCTTTTTTGTTGGTAATGCGTAAATCATTATGGTGCACTAGTAAGTTTTGGTATCAAACACATCGGTGTTCAATGGATACAAGTGCACTAGAGAAACATGTCAAAAATACATCGGTGCTCTACTTTGACCCAAATGCATCGGTGCTCCACATTGGTATAGGTGCATTGGTGCTTTGATACCAATGAGAACCAGAGAGCTAATATCCCCAAAAGACATAGGTGCTCCTATTTGATAACGATGCATTGGTGCTCATCTTTTGGTATGGGTGCACTAGTGCTCACTTTTTAGATATATGTGCATTAGTGCTCATGTTTTAGCTATATGAGCACCAGTGTGCATTTTTTAGGTTTTGGTGCACCAGTGTTCTTTTTTGAGGTTTTGAAGCACCGACACTCATAATATGCTGAAGTGTTGAACATCTATTCATTTTTTTCAATTATTAAAGAAGCGAGATATAAATAAAGACGACTCTTAAAATGAGTAAAAAGTGAGGGTTTGTTTGATTTCTTCATCTCATATGAGAGAAGAGGAAGGGGAAGTGTCTCCATATGAGAGTGCAAATACAAATACAAATAGCCATGAATGCAAGGAAAGATAAATATTATTGCAGCCAAGTAACCATTTTTCCCCTCTTCATTAATTTATTCTATTTTATTACATTTATCACTATTGTTCCTAAATTTTTAGTTAGTTTTGCTATATTTTTTTAGTTAAGTTTGAGGGTTTTGTCTCTATTTAGCAGGTTAATGGTGGAATTTTATTTTAGGGTTTTACATCAACATAAATGGATAGAAAATGAGGGGAAAGTTCAACCAAGAAACAAGTAGATTTTTATGCATCATGGTTTCCTATCCCTATAAGTGATTTTCTTCATGTTATTTTTAATTTCACAATACTGTTTTTTATTTATTAGTTGTTTTTTTTAATTCATTTTAGGGTTTTACTTTTATTTGCATGTTATTTGTGGGTTTGTTTTAAGGATTTACATTAATGAATATGGATATAAAATGAGGGGCAAGCTCAACCAAGAAATGTGCACACATTTTTGCAACATGGGTGCATGTACAAAAGGGTTTTCACCTCTCTTTATGTGAAATTTTATCAGTTTCTTTGACCTACATGGTGTTATTCTTGGTGTTATTGGAGCACCATTGCAACCCTTTTTTCTAAGAGCGCCAATGCTCTATTTTTGTGTTGGAGCACCAAAGCTACCAATGCTCTTCCTTTGTCAAAGAGCATCAATTCTCCACTTTGGGCATATTACTTCTAGTGGATGAGTGGTTTTGAAGAGCTTTCATCAAACATTTTCCATGTAACTATTTTTTAATTTTGTAATAACAACACATCCACTTAGTAAGTGGCTTGAGTGGTTTGATACTCACTGTGGTTTTGTATAGGTGGTTTCACTACCATTACTATACAACAATGCTTAACATTTCAATATTACTTATTGTACACAAATGCTTAACTTTTCTAATGTCTTACTTCATGTACTTCCAACTATAATTTATTTTTTGAAATAATAAAAAATTATGATTTTTTTAATTTTTTCAAGTAGTTTCATTTTATTTAAATGTAAACTAGAGATTTATTAATAATTAAAGATAAGAAATAATACTTGAAATACTTAAAATAAATGTTTTCACTACATTTTAATAATCATGTATTTATTAATTAAATTCAATTGATAAATAGAAAGCAAACACATAAATTATTTTATGCAAAACAAATTAATTGTAAAAATGATTAAAAATATTAATAAATTAATAATTACAAATATTTTTTGATAATAAATAATTGATTTTTTATTTGATATAACCAGTGTTATATTTAATCATTGTGGCATTGGTGCTCCTTTTAAACCTGGAGCACTGTCAACAACACTTCACTTTGGTTTGGGCACATTAATGCTCCCCTTTGATCCTAGAGCACTGACATAGTTGCTTCACATTCGTGTGGGTGCACGAGTGCTCATCTTTTAGGTATGGGTGCACCAATGTTTTTTGTAAGGAATAAGCAAACCGATGCTTCTCTTTAGAAATCGATGCATTGGTGCATCTCTTTAGAAATCAATGCACCAATGCTTCTCTTAAAAAAATAGGCATGCTGGTGTTTATATTTTAGAAATAGACGTACCGATGCCTTAGAACACCAATGCTTTCATGATTAAATATACGCACCAATGGACATTAGATAATATAGAGCATCGAAAAAGAAAACCTCCGCTATAACCCCCACCCACTTAGAATTTTTTAGTTCTACTAAATATCTATTATAACCTCCGTTACCAATAACAAATATTGTAAATATTGTAGCAGATTTGTTTTGGACAAATTTTGTCAATCTTGTAACACAAAATTCCCCTACTACAACACTCATTAAGAGGTCTTTCCCTTGTATTGATCCGTGGTTGTAGCCTAGCAAAAGGTTTGGTAGGATAATAACCTATATGGCCTCATATATGTGATGAGAGTGAACTAAATTTGATATAAAGCCTACTATTCCATGACTTTTATAAGAAAATTTAATGGCGTGGACACTTTTTTCCTACACTATTACACTTATCAAGACATATTTCCCAAGGGAATGAGTTTTAGAGAAGGAAAATGTTTGAATTTGTGTTGCGAATGTATTTGTCGAAATATATTTCCCAAGGTAATGAGTCTTAGAGAAGGAAAATGAAAATGCTTAAGTTTGTGTTGTAAATTATTAATACTAAAAAGTCTCACATAAAAAATAATTATATATTCATAAAGTTTATAAAGATGTTAAAAATAATCATTTATTAAAATATATTTATAATTTAATACAATAAAATATATATATATAAATTAATAATATAATATTGAAAAATATAAAAATTAACAATCTTATCTATATTCATATTTTATAACTTAAAATATAAAGTTATAAATTAGTTTACTTATTCTATTTCATCTTCTACTAAGGTGAATGGCAATCCATCACTAAAATCAAATTTAATATGGAATTGTAAGTTTGTGATTTGGAGCAATCTTATAGTAACATCAACCATTGGTTGAGTAGGCGACGATTAAAAAAAATTACTATAAGGAAAGCATCGAAAGCACCTTCGAGTAAAGTTTTTGTTTTATAATGTATTTTACAAAATTCTCTTTTATTTATTTATAGTGGAGGTAAGCTAGTAGAAGCGAGTGGATAGAGGTTTTAGTGGATTTTTTTTGTTGGTGTGCGTAAATTATTATGGTGTACCAGTGAGTTTTGGTATCAACCACGTCGGTGCTCTATGGATACAAGCACACTAGAGAAATAGCATGTCAAAAATACATCAGTGCTCCACTTTGGCCAAGATGCACCAGTGCTCCAAATTGGTCTAGGCGCACTGGTGCTTTGATACCAATGAGAACCAGAGAGCTAATATCCTCAAAATACATAGGCGCTCCTATTTGATAATGATGCATTGATGCTCATCTTTTGGTATGGGTGCAGTACCGGTGCTCATTTTTTAGATATATGTGCATTAGTGCTCATGTTTTAGATATATGCGCATCGGTGTGCATTTTTTAGGTTTTGGTGCACCAATGCTCTTTTTTGAGGTTTTGAAGCATCGACAGTGATAATATGCCAAAGTGTTGAACAACATTTTTTTTTAATTATTAAAAGAAGCGGGATAGAAATAAAGACGACTCTTGAAAGGAGTAAAAATTGAGGGTTTGTTTCATTTCTTCATCTCATCTGAGAGAAAATGAAGAGGAAGTGTGAATGCAATACAAATAGCCATGAATTCAAGGAAAGATAAATATTATTGCATCAAAGTAACCATTTCCCCCTCTTCATTAATTTATTTCTATTTTATTACATTTATCACTATTGTTCCTAATTTTTTAGTTAGTTTTGCTATATTTTTTGGGCTAAGTCTGAGGGTTTTTTCTCTATTTTGTAGGTTAATGGTGGATTTATTTTAGGGTTTTACGTCAACATAAATGGATAGAAAATAAGGGGCAAGTTCAACCAAGAAACAGGTAGATTTTTATGCATCATGGTTTCCTATCCCTATTAGTGATTTTCTTCAAGTTATTTTCAATTTCACAATATTGTTTATTTATTTATTAGTTGTTATTTCTTGTTTTTTTTTAAATTCATTTGAGGGTTATAATTTTATTTGCATGTTAATTGTAGATTTTTTTGAGTATTTACATCAATGAATATGGATAGAAAATGAGGGGCAAGCTCGACCAAGAGATGTGCACACTTTTTGCAACATGGGTGCATGTTCAAAAGGGTTTTCACCTCCGTTTATGTGGAAGTTTATTAGTTTCTTTGACCTAGATGGTGTTATTCTTGGTGTTATTGGAGCACCAATGGTACCCTTTTGTCCAAGAGCACCAATTCTCCATCTTTGTGTTGGAGCACCAAAGCTACTAATGCTCTTCCTTTGTCAAAGAGCATCAATTCTCCACTTTGGGCATATTACTTCTAGTGGATGAGTGGTTTTGGAGAGTTTTCATCAAACATTTTCCATGTAACAATTTTGTAATTTTGTAATAACAACACATCCACCTATTAAGTGGCTTGAGAGGTTTGATACTCGCCGCAATTTTGTGTAGGTTGTTTCACTACCATTACTATACAACAATGCTTAACATTTCAATATTACTTATTGTACATTTTCATAATAGTATTCCTAAGATTATTTCTAATGTCTTACTTCATGTGCTTCCAACTATAATTTTTTATTTGAAATAATCAAAATTATGTTTTAATTTTAATTTTATGCAAGTAGTTTCATTTTATTTAAATGTAAACTAGAGATTTATTAATAAAAAAATATAAGAAATAATATTTGAAATACTTAAAATAAATGCCATCGTTACATTTTAATAATCATGTATTTATTGATTAAATTCAATTGATAAATATAATGCAGACACGAAAAATATTTTATGCAAAACAAATTGATTGTAAAAATGACTAAAAATATTAATAAATTATTAATTACAAATATTTTTTGATAATAAATAATTGATTTTTTATTTGATATAATCAATGTTATATTTAATCATTGTGGCATCAGTGCTCCTTTTAATCCTACAGCGCTGACAACAACACTTCACTTTGGTTTGGGCGCACTAATGCTCCTCTTTGATCCTAAAGCACTAACATAGGTGCTTCACATTCATCTGGGTGCACGAGTGCTCATATTTTAGGTGTGGTTGCACCAATGTTTTTTTAAGGAATAAGAAAACCGATGCATTGGTGCATCTCTTGAGAAATCAACGCACCAATGCTTCTCTTAAAAAATAGGCATGGTGGTGTTTATATTTTAGAAATATACGTGCCGATGCTAATAGTTTAGAAATCGATGCACTAGTGCTCAAAATGGCCTTAGAGCACCAATTCTTCTATGATTAAACATACACACCAATGCACATTATATAATATGGAGCATCGAAAAGAAAACCTCCGCTATAACCCCCAACCACTTAGAATTTTTTATATCTACTGAATATCTAGTATAACCTCCGTAGAACCTCCGCTACCAATAACAAATATTGTAGCAGAGGTTTTTTTGGAAAACTTTTGTCAATCTTGTAACACAAAAAACCTCTACTACAACGTCTGTCAAGAGGTGTTTACCTTAGAGTGATCTGTAGTTATAGTTAGCAAAATGTTTGGTAGGATAACAACCTACATAACCTCATATATGTGAAAAGATTGAAGTAAATTTGATATAAAGTCTACTATTTCATAACTTCTATAAGAATATTTCATAACTTCTATAAGAAAATTTAATGACTAGGACACTTTTTCCCTACACTATTACACTTATCAAGACATAATTCCCAAGGGAATGAGTTTTAGAGAAGGAAAATGTTTGAGTTTGTGTTGTGAATGTATTTTCCGAAATATATTTTCCAAGGTAATGAGTTTTAGAGAAGAAAAATGTTTGAGTTTATGTTGTGAATTATTAATATGAAAAGTCTCACCTACAAAATAATTATATATTTATAAAGTTTACAAAGAAGTTAAAAACAATCCTTTATATTTTGATGTTAAAAATAATCCTTTATTAAAATATATTTATAATTTGATAAGATAAAAATGTATAAATCAATTAATAATATAATATTAAAAATATATAAAAATTAACAATCTTATATATATTTATATTTTATAGATTAAAAAAAAATACATAATATTAAAAAAATAGAACTAATATAAATATATAAGAGTTATACCCATCAGGGATGGAATTTGACGGGTAAATTTCTGTTATGGGCCAATTTACCCGTCAAATACAACTAAGATTTTAGAGAAACCGTCAAAATCTGGCTTAGAATATAAAAAACCTTTCAAATTTTGGTAGTTACCAGCAATTTTGACGGGTGTCCGGCATTTGAAATTCCTACCCTGATACCCATTTTGCTATCTAAATGTTTAAAAGATTTGAATCTCAACTTATTTTATTTCTGTAATTGATACCACTTCTTTTTTATTGTTGCACTTCGGTCATTGCTAAATTCGCTCCCTGGACCAGACGAGAACGATCAACGAACAACCTGAAAACCTCTGCGATCAATGATCTGCGTGGAGATCAACCTCTAACGATCAGTGAGGAGATATGTTCCATAACTGCCACGCACAACACAGGTTGGGGATCGAGAAGTGTTGCTTCACGCAGTTGGAACTTGTGAATCTTCGATAGATCTGCATCATGATCGAAATCGGGGTCAACTCAGCCGGTTTCAGGAGATATTCCCTCTTCCAGGGAAGCTTTGGAATGGATCCACCCCTGGATCTGAGTCCAGAGGAGCATTGAAGAATTTTAGATGAAGCATTCAAGGCTTTGGTGGCTACCACATCTCCCCCACCTTTGTTTGCCCCAGAATCCAGTGATGTGAACTTTGTTAAGCGTGCAGTCACTCCTCGAATCCAGATCACGTCAGCAGCTTCAAGATTGAAGTCCCTAACTCTGAGTGAGAAAGGTCTAATAGGTCAATTTACAAGAATTTGGCCTACGCCAAAAAATATGGACGTATGGATAAACAAAAACTGGATGCCCTTGATCTCTAGGGATCTACAACAATGTTTCTGCGGAAAGGGATTTTTTACCTTCTAGTTCGAAAACAAAGTTGATAGAGATCTCATATTGAGGAGCAGACTCTACTTCATGGGTCCTTGTGGCTTATATCTAAACCGTTGGAGCCTATCATTTGACCCATAAAAGGATGTGCCATCGGTGGTCCCGGTTTGGGTTCGCCTCCCACATGTTCTCTTGCATTGCTGGAATGATGAAACTCTACAAGCAATAGGGAACACTCTTGGAAATTACATTGATAAAGAGGAACCAAAGGGTCTTTTGTTTTCCTGTGCAAGGATTTGCATAGAAGTAGATCTGGAGAAAGGCCTTCCAAAAGCTGTAAATATATACATGGATGGATAGGAACACATGCAAAAGGTAGACTACGAATAACTACCTTTCAAGTGCAAGAAGTTCCATGAGTATGGTCATTTTGTTAAAAACTGCCCAAAGGTAGTTCAAGAAACCTCAGAAAAATTCAAGAGGAGGGATGGCAACAAACAAAAAGGGGAAGAAAAATGCCACCAGTATGAAGTGAGGTGCAACCAAAGATAAGTAAGGAAATTCCTAAAGAAGGAAAAGAAGTCTAGACCAGTAACCAATTCCAGGCACTACTCATGGAAGAGGGACAAATCCCACCCTTGGAAATAATATCAGCTGAAATAGAAGAAGAAGAAATCCATGCAACCACGAATGTCCCTCCTCTATCTCCCAGAAATGAAAGGAACGAAAAATCTCCTGAAGGGTCTACAACACCAGGGGGTACTTGGGAAGAGATGTTAAAACATATGAAAGTCACGCCACAGGGTTTCTCCCAAAACGATCTCCTTCACAAGGATCTCATGAATTGCATGGCGTAGCCTTGCAACCAAACACTAAGGGAAGAAAGACACAAAGATACCTTAGAGAAAAAGAAGTAGAAAGAGAGTTAGAACTAGGGATACACAGAAGTCTCGAGGAAATGAAACTTCTCCAGTATCCTAAAAATCCAGGAGGGGAAAAAATAGATGGTAGATCCCGAGCAAGATCTCAATCATTAAAGAAATGTTGAAAACTGTCTCTTGGAACTGCAGGGGTCTGGGAGGCTTAAACAAAGTAGAAGAAATAAAAGAGATAATCAAATTCGACAGGCCAGACATACAACTACTCCAAGAGAAAAAATGCCAGATGTGGAGGCTATGGCACTTTCATGTCTTTTTTGGAAAAATAGCAAAGGTAAATCCATAAGCTCCAGAGGAGCATTTGGGGGAATCACCACCATAATATCAGGTAAATTTTTGGTCAAATCAATTAGGTTAATCCATAACTGGATATTGACAAAAATTCAGGAAAATGAGGACTTAACTTCTTTATACATCTGTAATGTATATGGGTTGATGCAGTACATGGACAAGAAAACATTCTAAGAAGATCTCAACACAGTAAAGGAGGATCTGTGAGGAAAATACCTCATCATTGTTGGGGACTTCAATACCACTAAGTCACAATATGAGAAACGTGAAGGAACAAAGTTTAGGGACCCTTTTGGGGAGAACATGGAGGACTTGATGGTGGATCTGGATCTGTTGGACATTCAATTGAAGAACAAAAGGTACACATGGAGCAATAGAAGAACTAGAATTGGACATGTAGCGGAAAGGCTTGACAGATATCTGGTAAGCTCCACCTTCCTGCATAAAGACCTCCCAACCTCTCTCGCTCTCCCTTCAGCAGTCTCAAACCACAAGCCAATTTCTCTGATTTTATCCCCTCCAATCAATCTTGGAGCCATTCCTTTCAGATTAAACTCGATCTGGTTGCACGATGAAAAAATTATGGGTTTAATTCAAAAGAAGTGGAACCTTCAATAATACAGATCACCCAGCTACATTTGGGAATCAAAACTAAGATCAGTGTGATCTTCCTTAAAGAGACGGGTTAAAGAAGGTTTTAAGAATCCAAACAATCACAAAATAAAACTTCAAAGTGATTTAGCCGCTATACAATCCCGTATGGAAGTGGACGAGGTGACTCCAACGTATCTGAAGCAGGAGAAAGAGATGAACATAAAATTCTAAATGGTGCAAGGAAGATAGAAGAGGTTTGGAGAATAAATTCCAAACAGATTTGGATGAAAGGAGTAGATAGAAACATTGAGTACTTTCATAAGCAAACCAAGGTTCAACAAATTTACAAAGCCATCAAGTATTTGAAATATAGTTATGGAAACAAGATAACAAGGAAGGAAGAATTAAAGGAACATGCTTTCACTCATTTTTAAGAGCTCTACGCGGACACTGGAGAGACAGATCCAGAAGCACAAGCGAACCTCCTCCTTGGTATACCCTCGCTCATCAAATATGCAGAGAATAGAGATTTTGCAAAACCTATTATGGAATATGAGATAAGAAATGCAATCTGGTCACTCCATGCTGATAAAGCACCTGGACCAGACGAATTTACAATAAATTTTTACAAAGCAACGTGGGATATTATAAAAGAAGATCTGAAAAAAATGCTAAATTGGACAAGTAAAAAAGACAAGATCGATTGGGCCACTAACTCATCCTTCCTGGCCTTAATTCCAAAAGAAAAGATTCCTCTATCTCTTGATAGATTCAAACCAATTTCATTATGCAACACTTATATAAAATCCTGTCGAAAATATTGGCCACTAGAATGAAAAGCATAATGGGCCGCCTCATCTTAGATTTGCAAGAAGGTTTTGTAGTGGGGCATCAGATTCTTGACAATATTATTATTGTTCAGGAATCTATATACTCAGCATGGAAAGAAATAAACAAGGCATGGCTATTAAAATGGACATGGCTAATGCATTCAACAAAGTAAATCATTTTTTCCTCTTTGAAATCATGTCCAAGTTTAGATTTTCTAAAAGATTTGTAAGATGGGTAAAAGTCTGTATAAGAAACCCGTGGATCGCACCACTAGTAAATGGTAGACCTACCAAATTCTTCCAGGAAACCAGGGGACTCCAACAAGGCTTCCCTATGTCCCCATTCCTTTACCTCCAGGTGGTTGAATCTATGAGCAGAAAGCTACAACATTTGTAGGATTCTGGTGATCTAAAAGGTTTGAAGATAGCTAGAGGAGTGAAAGTTGTCAACCATGCGCAGTTTGCAGACGATACCATTCTGTTAGGATGATCATTTAATACAATTGCAAAGAGATTCAAATGTCCTCTATCTACTTTCCTGAAGTATCCAATGGCAAAGTGAACTCAACCAAGTCAAAAGTATATGGTTGTAAATTCCCCACTCCCCCCCCTAAGAACTTTGGAAAAGATAGCAAGGACCCTTGCCTTTGAAGGAAATGCAACATGGAATTCCTTCAATTACCTTGGGATCCCAATATTCAAAGGGAAAAAAGGGTTGCTGATTAGCAAGGGATGATTGACAAGATCAAGAACAAAATTAACTCATGGGGGACAAGGTCGCTTAATCCGATTGGAAAGCTTATCCTTATCAACTCCATTCTTTCTTCCTACCACATTTATGCATGCTTGATCTCTCTATCCCCAAACAAAATAATGAAAGAATTTTTAAATGAAATCAGAATATTTCTTTGTCAAGGAGGCAAATCAAACAACTCAAAAAAATTTCACTTGGTGAATTGGGAAACTGTTTGTAGGCCAAAAATATATAGAGGAGTTGGAATAAGAGATTCAAGAAAAATGAATTTAGCTCTTAGGGCCAAAATCCTATGGATAATCATATAAGGAAAAAGAGTGTGGTGGAAGGAAATTATGCAATAAAATATATCTGAATGGAACCAGAAAGAGATGCGTGGAAAAGATCAACCTTGACAGAAAAGTTTCACCGGTATGGGAGTTGTGTAAGAAGGATGTGTATATATTAAATGAGCTCTTATATTGGACACTAGGAAACAAGAAGGAAATCAAAATCTAGAAAGACAAATGTGGAAACACATCCCCTTACAATTTCTTGCAGGCGTTCTCAGAGTTAAAGCAATGATTGGATACTATGAATATCTTCACCCTTCACGACCTCTTAGTTTGGATAGACAATGGAAGATGGCCCGGTTGGCTCGATCTGGAGATCAACCAACTCAAACCAGATTACCAAGCACTCATTTCGATGTTGTCAACTCCTGTCCACCACGAGCTGAAAGATGAAATAGGACGGGGCAAATTGGGATGCTACACATTGAAGGAAGGATACAACGCAATGTACGGTATTCATAGTAGATGCAACATCGATAGGAAGTGGAAAAATATATGGAATAAAGATGGTCTTCCTAAAATTAATGTGTACTTTTGGATACTATCTCATCGCAAAATGTTAACAACAAAGAATATAAGAAAAAGAGGTATAGAAGGTCCTTTGCGATGTATTCTCTACAAAGAATCAGAGATATTTCTCGAACATCTTTTTTTAGAATGTAAATTCTCTAGAGAGGTATGGCACCAAGTATACAAAGATCTGCACTTCGACTTGACTCTGCCAACAAACTAGAATGATATATTTGCTTTCTAGAAGGACTACTATCACAGATCACTTTTCAACAAACCAGATTTTGTGAGGGCTTGGGAAGCTCTTCCAAGATATATCTGCTGGAAGATATGGACAACAAGAAATAAAGAGATGTTTGAGGAAAAAAAGCTTCCCGAGAAAAGTTGTAGCAACTGCAAAGACACTTTGGGCAGAAGTTTTATCCATGAGGGGAATGCAAAGCATTAGCAAGGAACCATTGACAGCAGAAGAAAGAGTTTGGGCCTCCGATTTGCTAGTCCTCCCGCCCCATCTACCATGGATTCAACCCAAAAAATACCAATATTGCAAGATTGGAAAATAAGAATGAGCTCTGAATAATTCAAAAGCTAGTGGAAGAAACTTGGTTGTAGTTCTTTGTTCTTTGACGGAGCCTCGAAATGCAACCCTGGGATGACAGGAACAGGGGGAGTCTACTTCAATTGTGAAGGAATCAAGATGAAAGAGTACGTTTGGGGAATCAACATGAAGGCTAACAATGGGGCATAATGGTTAGCATTAATTAAAGGCCTGGAGCTGGTAAGGAAAGATGAAATTGAGGAATTGGTGGTCTTTGGTGACTCGAGTATGGTCATTGGGGAAGTGTGGAAACTGATGAGGAATCAAAAGAATCTAGTTACCAAGACTCATCATCTCCTAAAATGTATTGTAAATGATTACAAAGCTATCAACTTCCTTCACGTTCTGAGAGAAAATAATAAACAAACGAACATTATGGCTAATAAGGGAGTGGGCCTAGATTGCGGTGACTTAGTATGTGATCAACATGCCTACGAGAGAAACTGGATACATTTATAGTGTACCTCTCCACTACATTTCTGGAATGTTTTTCTTTTGTATTTTCCTGCTTAGGAAGTTTGTAAGGAGTTATAGTACTCATAGAATATGAAATTATAATGAAAAAAATAGGCTAGAAAAATATGCACAAAAAGCATGGAAGTGGTCTTCCTTTGGAAGTAGTCTATGTCGAAATCCATGTAACATCTGATTTTTCATTTTATATAAAAGCTCTCTAACCATTTTTGTTAAAAAAAAAACTTATTTTATTTTTGTGATTTTACTTAAATAATTTACAACTAAAACTTATTTATGCTTATAAAATAAAAATCATCACACATAACATAAAAACCACCATCATAAAATTAAACTTTAATAAATTATCACCATCATAAAATTAAACTTTTGTAAATTAATTATCATAAAATTAAACTTTTGTAAATTAATTATTTTGACAATGAAAAATCTATTTCATCCAAATAAAAATATCCACTAAACTACCAACAACACCCATCTCTTTCCTTCCTTTCAATGTTAAATATTGCCTTTTTAATGTGCTAATATGCTCCCAAGGCACCTCCAAATCTACTTAAAAAAAATCCATAATCATTTATATTCAATTTTTTTTTTTTCAAATCTTAAATTTTTTTTTTCTTAAAAGACGTTTCACCATACACAACACCCATCCTTAAGGAAACAATAAGATAACGTTTCATTTAAATATGAGAGTTTTTCATTTTGGATTTGAATTTTTAAAGGAAGAGAATATTTAAAAAAAAAAATAATGATCTTTAAAACATTTTTTTTCTTAATACTAGATATTTTTTTCTTAATACTAGGTGCCCTACAACAGTTTGTAAAAATGGGATATGGGTAAGCTTATGTGTGATTTGAACTTGTAACCTCCTTTACAACATGTGACTTTATATTAAGCAAATCACCAATAAACCACACCCATGCAAACTTCAAAGTAGGATAACATAGATGTCAATGTTATGTATAATTAAATTGTCATGTTTTTATTATCATTAAAGTATAAGTAAAATAAGATGTTTTAGGTTGGAAATTAGTGTATAAGTATTTTATAATAATAAATTAAAATAATGAAACAAAATCAATTTTAACAAATAAAAATCGTATAAGTTTGATTTATTGTTTTCACATATAAGTAAGGTTAGTTAATTTATTTATTAAGGGTGATTAATTCAAAAATTTTGATTGCATTGTAAGTTGCAAGTGTATTGTAAATTTATTTTATTGTTTTTACATCTAACTAAGATGAACTAGTTTTTGTCTTAGGGATAATTAACGAAAAAGTTTGGATTGCACTCGTAAAAACTTAATTGCTGGAAGTAATCTATTTATTTTTCATTTTGTATTTTCTGATGGTTTTTGGTCGGAATCCAATAATTTATTTTGGTAAAATATAAATGTGGAAGCATTCAAATTGTGTTTTTGAATGCATAAATGGATTCAACACCAATTTCCACAACTAATATATGTGACTCTATTTTTTTTTTGAAGATTTCCGAATAGTGTTTAAACAAAATAAACCAAAAAATATACAACAACAAAAAAGTAAAAAACTTAGATATTTAAACTACTCCAATTGCATGTCACCTTTGTGCTCCACAAATTATTTGGTTAGGAGTTGTGATTGTGTTTTGTGGTCCTTATAAGAATATGAGTCATATACATATAAGTATAGTTTAACCTATAGAGCTTACAATTAAAATATTTAAAGGTGCATATTAAAAATTAATGATTTATGAACAAATTACAACATATATCAAAACCATAAATTAAACTTAAAAATGATCAAATCGATATGTTGAATCTTCCTAACATTGAACAGACTATAACTATTTCAATGAAATTGAGATTCAATATTAACTTCAAAATTACAATTTAACATAAATTAATGAAAAGAAAGAAAGAAAAAAAGCTTACATCGCAATATTGCAAGTGTTTATAGACATAACAACATGTTCGATTTCAATACACTTTTTTTTCTCCAACACATAAGAGGGATGGAATTATAAACGCCATTATAACACTATATGGAAAAAAGGGATCAAAATTATGTAAATTATTATCTACCCAACCAAAGTGCTAACTTTATAGCGTTACCATTGCCTTAGACTTTTCTCTTGACCTCCTACAAAAATAAAGTGCATAAAAAGTAAGAAAAAAAACAATGTAAATATGCCCATCAAATGAATGAGCTACATTCATGCCCAATTTCATACCTTGACCAACCACATATAATTGAAAGAAAATAAACCACACAAGCCTCAAATACACATATTCCTTCTATTTATGTACCCCACCATTATAATATTCTTTTTCATTAAATAAAAATTGTAAATGGCTAGTTCTTATGTCTACTCAATGTATAAATAGCCATCCATATAAATTCAAGTAGATACCTAAACAACAAAATGAGATTCCAGTCTTAATTTCTTGGATTATTCAATCAAAGCAATTAACATGAGACTATTAGCCCTATAATATGATGCCCATGTCTACCCATAAAATTCCTCATTGTGTGAGAAGGGGTTTCATATTATGGGGTTTTCTATGGCATGCAACTCATTTTCAAGATAATGGGGCAAGGTCAAGCTTGTCAAATCTAAGAGTATTTGAGCATGAAGGTTCATGTTCATAGGGGTTTGAATCTCTATGGGTATTAATTCATGGAAGGGAGACAAAGTGTGAATATATGTCAGGCCAACGAGGATGTGACACGAGGGATTCTTAGACATGGCCACTAATCTATAGAATGCCATAACTACAATTGAAAATCCCTAAAAAAAATATACTCCAAACAATCCAATACATTCAAGTACAATAATTATAAGCATTGGAGCAATTTTGAGGTCTAGAATGGGCCTCCTAAGGAAAATAATAAAATAGTAATTAAAAGAATAAAGTAATATTTATGAATTTTTGAGGGAAAGAGATAAAAAAATATTTTGTTTGTTTGTATTTTCAACATATATCCATGTCATTTTACTCAAATTTCAACCGGGAGCACTCTTTGGATGCATAATTAAGTTCCACATCCAACGAGTACCCACACTGCATTTTTTTTACGGACCTCGCTGCCCAAAAAACAAGAAATTCCTAAAAAAAAAGTGATGATAATGATGTTGTCATCATCACGTTTTTTCAGGTATTTCTTGTTTTTGGAGCAGTGGAGTCCGTAAAAAAATGCAGTGTGGGTACTCATTGGATTCAGAATTTGATTATGCATCCAACGAGTGATCCTACCCGAAATTTGAGTAAAACAACATGGATATATGTTGAAAATACGAATTAAAAAAGTATTTTTTTTAATGTCAAATATGCCATGTCAACCATTATGGTTGACTATTTTCATGAATTCTATTTGTTTTTTAATTCAATGGATCACTTTCTTATGAGGTGGCTCGTTTTCTTATAAGGCCCATTTTAGACCCTAAATTTGCTCTATGTAAATGTGTGTAATAATTTCTCAATTGATTATTTATATATACTTCTCACTCATAGCCAATGTAGGCCCACTAGGGTGTCCTACCATTTAAATATCTATTTTATTTGTGACCTTGTATATACCCTTTTAACACCATTACATACATTGCATTACACCTACATGTATATTTTCAAAAAAATTACATACTTACAATTTGTATTTATCCAACCCTCCTTAATTGAACTAACAAACCTCCTCACCACCCACTCCTCAATTTCCTACTCTATTGCTCCATGCCCACCCTCAATTGCCTTAACACCCATGGATTGGCCCCTTGATCCTTATTGTGACAATGTTGAGAGTGTGTTAACTATCAAACCTACACAACAATATTAACCCTTGAACTTGACCGTACATGTTGGTTATGAGGGTGATGAATTATAAAGAAGTTTACTTAAATCGATAAAATGTACCTATGAAGTCATAAGAAAATGCCCATTAAAATTGTAATTCTTCACAATCTAAAGTTTACACCTCACTTCTATGAGGCCACATATCTAATTCATAGATTTTTTAGTGTTATTGTTGAACTTAATTTCTTCAACAACCTTAGAAGAAGAAAAAATATGTCCAACACTACTAGGCAAACATAAGAATGTATGAATTGTAAATATTTCAAGTATATATTAGTTTAGCAACCCTCAATACAAAAAAGATTGAGAATTACTTCATTACAACTTAAATATAACAACAACAAATTGAGTTTGACAGTTTCATTAAGAAGGATAAAATGACATACCATTCTACCCAAATTTCCCAATAAAAAACATATTAAAATAACCATGAAACTTTCTCAATACATGATAAAAATCATATCTAAAATTAGATATGCAATCATAAATTTAGAATGACAATGGTACTCATATTATCATAGTAACAAAGATGAAGTACAATACCTCAACTCATCCCAAGTTTGCACAAAAAGTAATTGATCTCATCCCAAACAAAGACTCTTCAATGCATCCCAAACTCCATCTAAACTCTTTCTATGGAATCCACAATCACTACAAACCCTAATTGGCAATACACATACCAATCATGGAAAATCTCTCACTTGCATCACAATCCAATCCTTAGAGGTTTCAAACAAGACAACATGACACCAACTGAAAAACCACAAGATCTCCCACTTGCATCACACAAGTTATTGAGAAGATTCACACACTTGTATCCCACAAGCTACAATACTCTATACTTGCATGTTACAAACCAAGAAATCATAGTGCTAGCATCCCACAAGCATTAATGATTTATACAATATTAATGCATGGTATTGTAAGATTCTCCAATAGATAACATCATACCAGCTATCAAATCTAAGAGGTAAATTAGTTTTTCTTAATAGAGACAGTAGACTGAGGCGAGGGAGGACAATAATAAACATATACTATTTACATAAGAAACCATTGTCTAAATCAACAAACAAAGTCCCAAAGGGAATTCTCCTCAAAGCGATGTGTCCATATGTCACACTAGGTTTTCTCCAACCCTTAATGTAGTACTCTCTCCAAGCTAGTTATCCACATGTCAAGCACTCCTCCTACAATATGGTGCACGCTATAATAAATGGATATTCACCTCAATGTTTTCATTGTCAAATTGTGTGTAATGTGGTTATATGCTCCTAGGGATAAGCACCCAACTTTCAACTACTTAACATCCTCCTCCAAAGTGATTTTTCCACATGTTCCAAGCACCCATCCTCTTTGGTAGGTGCACCCTTGTAGAAGATGTCAAATATGCCACATGTGCCAACTACCACATCAAGAAGTGAACCTCCCTAGATTTGATCCTAAGACAAGAATACAAGCAATATAATGTCTCCAAATTTAAATAAAAAATAAACAAAGGGAATAGGATTCCACAATCCCTTCACATCCTTATATCCTAGCTAGGTGAAAACACTTTCGGTGCAACCAAAATATAACACTCTTGCAATGAATTTTTTCTTATTCAACACCAATATTCCCCCTATTTATCTCAACTGTACCTACAATCCAAGTTTAATGCAATCTTGGAATCAATCAATGATCCCACCAAAGGTTTTGGAACTATCTTCCAAAAATCACTTTTAAGGATGGAGTTATCTTCCTTTGTCATGACACCTCTATATTCCTACTTTGTATATGTCTCCTAAACTTGAAGGCTCAACTAGGCGGCTTCACAATATCATGTACTAGAGCTAATGGATCAACAAGTAACCTATTTTTTTTGGCATTCTCACACACCTCTAGACAAAGTACTTGAACTTGCTAAACTATAGTCTTTGATTGTGCATTGTTGATGTTCAAAAGCAACAATACACTAGAAATATGTCATACAAGACACCAAAATAATGTTCTTTGTTAAAATTGAAACAACGAATACATTGTTTAACTCAAGAACATAAATTTAAGGCATCCACAAAGATATGGAGTTCAAGCCTTCATAAGATAAGTGGCATCATCACCCAACTCCATGCATATTCCTCCATGTTACTCTTGAAACCTATTGGAGTTCTTCCTTATATCATACATCATGACTCAAAGTACTACTATTCATATTCCATATAGAATTGAACATAATGTTTTTTGAAAGACAAGGGATCATGTAGAAGGTGGTCTCAACATGGACTTTAACTCTTCCACTCCAACTACAGTCCCTACACTCTCTGCAACCAATTCATGTTGCTACTTGGTATTCCCTTTCTTCTTCTCTAGACATTGGATGACGTAGTGTCATTTCTATGGACACATGAAACATTTCACATTACTTAAATTATTCTTACCATGGTCTCTAAAACTTGACTTATCTTTATAACCTTCCTAGGTACTCCTTTCTTTCCTCTCTTCCTCATCATCTCAGAAAGGGAAAGGTATTTGACTTCAATTTCCTTGGATGAACTAAAATATAGCTATATTTATTCCCTCACAAAGTCACCCGACCAAATATTCTCGAAGGTGAAAAAATTGTCAAGAGTATTGATACTTTGGACAGATTGTTTCCATAATGTAGAAATTCCATTTAGTGCAATGGGAATCAACTCCTCATCTTTATCCTCACCCCTATGGTAGTGAAATAATATCTCAACACTGTGATCTTTATAATTAAGTAGCCACAATTTTTTTTCACTCATATGGATGGTAGATAGCTATTTTATTAGGTACATATTATGATAAATGTTCACACTTTGGTACAAAGCTATGAAATCATCATACATCTCCTTAGATGCATTCTTCTCTATAATATGAGGGATTAAATAGTTCTTGAAGGAATCAATAATGATTTATTTTCCTTGGATTCATTCTTATTGTAATCAACCAATTGAGCCAGATCAATAAGAACAATAACCTCATTCTCAATAAACATCTAAAGCTCAACCTCCTTTAACAACATTTGCAATCTATTCTTCCAAGGTGTAAAGTTGGAAGCAATTGCTAACTTATCAGACTCTCTAAGACCAAGAATATTCTCAACCCCTCAAATATCAAAGCACAACTCAATCAAAAAGTCATAAAAAAAGTAAAGTAGATTGGTCACCTATCCTAGGTGAAAATAACAACCCTAATCCATGGACCAACTATGACATCACACCTAACAACTCCCTAATCCTATTGAAATATCCAACTCCCTTTTTCACAATAAATAAATTTCAACATAGCAATATCTGAAACCATGTAGAAATATCGTAAGTATACCCAATATAAAATTGCACCTCACTTATAAGATGCCATGGATCTACTTCATAGAGATTTCATAGCATTGAAACTAATTTCTACAATATCCATCCAAGAAAATTCATACCTTCCAAATTATACCACTTCTAAGAAAACTCAAGAATGTAGACATTGCAAAAACTTCAAGCATATACCATTTCAACAACTCTTAAGGAAAGGTCTATCTCAATGCACATACTTGCAAATTACTGTAAAATTATCAATTCCACAATATCTTCAGGATGTATTGAATCTTAGTGTGAAAGAAGTATGAAGGAGGATGAATTACAACGTTAGAATTGATAAACATGCATAGTGAAATTAACCATAGAAGGAACACTCAAATGAAAACATATAGCTGGACATAATCATATTAATATGTGTAATAACAAAATATAATACAATGGAGGAAATTCTAATTACCCAAGGAGGATTCAAATCCCTGATTCTAAATGACTCTAGAAATGACTAGCATAGAAAAAATCACCACTAAAGACGCACTAGTGCAACTCCGGACAACTGCAACAATTAATAATGAATTAACTGACCCTTAGTAAGTCTGCATGGGTGCCTTTATCCTAAAATAATTCAAACACTAGTACAATATGAGAGATAAATGATAAAAACAACAACCAAACTCTGCATATAAATGACCACTTTTGATTTGGCGGCCACTTGTGGCAAATAGCGGTCATTGATCACGTGACAAAAAAAGTGGTCATATTTAACTTGGTCGTTTATAGCTTATCTTGTGGTCATATATTTGGTCGTTAATTTGGGCATTAATTGTCATAATTAATGACCAAATATATGACCACAAGATAAACTATAAACGACCAAACTAAAAATGACCACATTTTTAGTCGCATGATCAACGACCGCTAATTTGCCACCAATGGTCCTTTATATGTGGATTTTGGTTGTATTTTGGGTCATTTATCTCTATTTTTGTTGTGGTCATTTATCTCTTTTTAGTGGTTTCATTATATATATAGGGCGTGGAGGAATCGAACCACCATCCTCCTTCTTATAAGGCAGGTGCTCTTCCATTGAGCTAGCACCCTTATATAGAATATATTATATAATTTTACATCAATGATCTAAGACACTAGCATGGTTTCATTCAAAAGGTTCGACTATGGTCACAACAAAGGCAAAGGAGCACTCTATTTGAGTAAGTATGGAATCAAACTCCAAGAGCAACTCACAGGAAAACAAGTCATATTGTATATGTTAATATAAGGTTTCTTTTCCTTTTGGAACAAAGAAATAACAGACTAAAAATCATTCTATCACACAAGAAGAGGTGCATTCAGGGAAATAATCTTACTTGACCCTCCAATATAGAAGCTAAATTCTATATCTAAATATACTTTTAACTTAACCATGAAAATAATAGTAAATATAGCTTACAAAGCTACAAATATGTTAGTGTACAAAATCCATAAAATAACTAGACGATTTTATCCTCTTAACCAATATAAAGATATATATTATCAACAAACACTATATGTGAAAATAATCTAGGAATAAAACCAACTATCAGGGCTTGAAGTCTTAGAAGAGCATAACACATAAGAATTGCCTAATTTATCAATTACCCATTTGTCAACGAGGTCTCTTGGAAGCTTCTTATTTGATGTCGTCTCTTCATCAGATTTTGACAAGAACATGATAACTTGTAAAATGAAAGGTGCTCATGATTTGATTCCCATATTTTTGTACATGTGCATGTGATTGAGAGTGTAACAACATAACTTCCAATGGACAAAAGCTAAAATTGTACCTTTCCAAATCCACTTTGTTTTAACTATTCCTCATGTCATATTGTTCAACGTCAATAAGTAACTACATCCATGATAAAAGGAAATGCTTGAGAAAGACAATTCTAATATAAAAAAAACACATCCATGGCGCTGGGAAATATGGAATATTTTATGGTAAAATTTTAGCAATGTCATGATACTGAAAACATGAATCACTTTATAAAACCTGGGAAACTTTAAAAGGTAATTAAACAAGCAATATTGATACACTAAAAAGATGTATTACTCCAAACTGAAACATTTACAAAACCGAAGACATCCCTTATGGCATTAAATTGATTTGAATTAATAACCATTGTCGCCAAACAAATTTGTTACCAAGAAAACTTGAAATAAATGTCAGATATGAGAGATAAAAATCTTACATCTGTTAAAAAAATCCAAAACTATAGTGCAAACATTTGTATTATGAAGACATTTATATGGAAGATGCTTAGCCAATTCTTTAAAATTGAGAGCACCCCACAGTCTAAGAATTGTTGTTGCAATTGCCTCATGCATAAACCATGCTAATATTGAAATGAAAGTTAAATAAAAATTACAAACACCAATTTGAATAGTGCAACATTTTTCGTATAAAGAAAATTATAATAGCATAATATCTTACATGGAAAGGACCCCAATAAGCATAGGTAGCATTTTAAGTTTATTTATAGCAGGTATCGTTTTAAGTTTATTTATAACATCTTTACGTTGATTCTTGGAAAAAAACATCTTTACGTTGTTGTCTTTTCTTATATTTTGTAATATTTTCCTTGCTCAAATCCTTCCCCTCTATCACATATGTTTTTTTATTTGAATTAAAACGCCTTGTCAACATGAAATGTTGTCGTTGATTATTAATCATCTACATAAACAAGTTAACATAATTTTGATCCCAACTGATACATACATTCAAATATACATTTCACTCTTCCATTGAAAGGTCAGAATAATGGCATTAAGCATGATGATCTAATTTTTACAAACACTCAATAATGATGCCAATCAAATATACATTTCACTCTACCATTGAAAGGTGAGAATAATGACATTAAGCATGATGATCTAATTTTTACAAACACTCAATAATGATGCCAATCTTCGATATTGAATTATAAAGATTTACTTTCTTTTAAATTTGAAATTAAACTCAATGAAAACATTCTGCAAAGAAAATAATTTATACTAAAAAGGAGGAAAATATTCAATAGGGATTGTTAGCACCCAAATTTAGTTGTCAAAAATGTTCATCTTTGGCTCAGTTTCAATGTTCAGTAGCGCATTTTCTGATTCATCTAAAAGATGCGCTACCGAAGGTGGCTTAGTTTCGTAGCAAAATCCCACCTTACTTCTTGGTGTACTTATAGAGTATAGAACTTTGGTGAGGTTTTGTTAGACATAATTGTCCTTCATTTTCCATATTCAAAAAATTGGACAAAAAATATTATTTTATGGCATATACCCATTCCTTTTCACTTATAATCCTGTGTATCTCACATGAAAATAATAATAGTTTTAAAAAATTATTTTAAAAAATAATTATAAATAATAATTTTCCAAAATAATAGTTTTTTATTAAAAAAATGGATAAATAAATATTGTTTTATGGCATATACCCATTCCTTTTCACTTATAATCTTTTAAAATTTTATTTAAGAAAATCATTTAAAAAAATCATTTTTTTAAATAATAGTTTTTTTAAAACTTGCAGAAAGATATATTAATATACAAAAAAGAGTACATACATAGAGTCTATATCTAGGATATCACCAGTGTTAGGACATTGGTATTGTAAAAAAATACATGTCATGGACCTTCCCTTGAAGACGAAAACCAAGTCACGCCATACAAAACTTAAATAGAGCATAGCTACGACAAGCAAACTGAGCATGCACAGAAAAAACATAAAGACACTTAAAACCTCTAAGGCCTTACAACTTCCTCCAGGGTTCTTTGACAATAATGCAAGGCTTGTAGTAATCTTCATCATCAACAGAGAGACAAGGTTGTGAATCCGTAAGCAATTCTATTGCATGAGGAGGTATTTCAAGCCTCTGTGATGAGCTACCAACCTTCTCACGACCCCTACAATTTTGCATTCTTATCTATGTATTGCGCAAATATTCTTCCAGATGCCGGATGGACATAGTGTCCTGTTGATGGGGGTTCCATGAGGAGGCTCCTGTAAATGCAAGCTCTGTGAAGAAGAGGAGGCTGGATTTCCAGAGGAGCTCTCTGAATTGCTAGAGGGAGAGGTGGAGGGAGCTCTGTCTCTTTACCAGAGTAGTTGAGCTAATACATTTTTCATACACCAATAGTTGGATAATCGTTGTATCAGGGGATGAGTCATGTGGTGGTGAGCCACAACTTCCTTTTTCCCAATCATCCATGATCCGATGAATTATGAGAGGGATATGAGCACCATACCCTCCATAAAGGGAGCGACGCGTCGTAGCACAACCCCTCGCCCCCTGGAGCTGCTTCCCCTACGAGACGTAGCACAAAGGCAACACGACATGGTGGTTGAATAGCCCCAGAAATTCCAAAGCTTAACCTTCTTCATGAGCTGAGAACTGATGAGCCATGTCTAAATGAGGAGAGTGAAGAGCACGTAGAGGATAAACATATTCAAAAATTGGATCTGTGCTGAGCCATCATGCATGGTGACTTGCGTGTTGAGTTGAACGTCGTTGAACTGAAGCGAATATTTATTCGCTTCACACAATCAATATTACCAGAACCCCTGGAATATTCGATAAGCAATTAATAGGACAAATATATATTGATAATTGGATAGATAAAAAGATGTTTTACAAGAATTAGTGTCGGGTATTTTATACCCTAAATGATAAGGGGGGTGACTTTTCAAGTCACCTCTTGATTAATTAATTAATTACCCTAATTAACCTACTTAGTATTAAATGTTAATATTTATAACATTTATATTTGTTACATTGCCTTCCCCTTAAGGGAAGCTTTGTCCTCAAAGCTTGTATCGACAACAATGTCTGAATTCCCTTGAACTGTCGTCATGGGATCCTTTCCTTTTTGTAATTGCGACACTTGATGAAATAAGACGATACAAGTTACAGATTCCCAAGGAGAATTGTTGCATCGTATCTGTTGTGGTCCATCCCAGATCTACTTTTATCGAATCTCTGAGATTATTTTGTGGAATGGATCGTTTCAATTGTTGCTTAGCATGTTGGTCTTTTCACTTGTCAACATAATTCTTCTGTGAGTTCTTGTTTTGATCATGTCGTTGGTCAAAATGACGATTATAATTAGGATGTCGGTAAGGTGTATGTGTTGTTTGATTTTCTTTCTTTTGGTCTCCGGCGAGGACTGTCTTCACTTCCTTGATTTGATTTTTGGATGCATTTTTCTGGATTTGTGCTTCTTGGTTCTCCAGTAGATTGTTATGATTATGAATCTTTTCGATTCTTTCATTTTGTGACTTTTTTTCAATTTCTAATTTCTTGATTTGATTCTCTAGTTCCTGATTACGATTATTCAAACACTGGTTTTCTTCTTGCTTTTCCAGTATTCTTCCTTCAAGGTCTTCACTAGAGTGTTCCCTCTTATTATTGTGTTTCAGTTTTTTAATCTTTGTAATCAATGTTTTGTTATGATTTCGTAATTGAAAAATCTCTTCGGTATTACTTGATAACACATTGTTGACTTTTGTTAGTTCCAACTTATGTGTCTTCTTACTGTCGTCATATTGCTGCTGGAGTTTTTCTTTTTACTGTTGACGATGGCATAACTCTGTTTCCTGATTTTCTAACTTTTCATGTAGTTGTGCCAATTTATCTTCCTTGTCCATGACGACTTTGTTTAGACAACTAATTTCCTCTTTTAAGTCGATACTGTTTCCATACGGACATTCTTCGACTTTCTTTAGTTTTTTTATCTGGTCTTCAAGTTGTTGGATGATACCTTCCAGATGTGATATTTTCTTGTCCTTATCTGATAATTTTTTTGTGAACTTTTCTCTACTATCTTCCAATGATCAAATTCATAATTCCGAGGTAGTAATTTGTTCTTTTTGAAAATCATTATCTGATTGTCGAACTGGAGTTGTAGAATACTATTCCGAACACACATTTTTAGCTGGGCCAAAACTATTCGTAACTGTGATTGCAATTGTGAGTGACCTGGAACCATAATTTTTTAAATATCTTCCAAGACTTGATTTCTGCTCTTTTAATATCTTCTTTGATTCTTTTTCCTTTTTGTATAAAGTAATAATTGTAAATAACACAATTATTAAATAATAATTATTAAGTAATTATTATTATTATTATTAATTACTATTATTATTTAAAATTTAATAATAATAACAAATATAATATATTACCAATTATTATTTAAAAATAATAATATAGTATTTTTTTTTGTGAATTGGGTGGAAAGATTTTTTGAAAAAATATATAACAATAATAAATTTTATTATTACTAATAGTATTATTGATATATATTCTTTAAGAATGGGGTGGGAATTAGGGTTTAAACCCTAGAATTAAAAAACCACTTATTAAAACAAAACCGTGGGTGGAGAAACCACTTGTGGGTTTACTCTTTTTTTTACCTTCCTTTTTTTATGGCAATCTTCGTTCTTCTTCTCTCTTTTTTTACTTCTTCCTTTTTATTTTTTCTTTTGACTTTCTTTTCTTTTTTTACTTAGTCAAAGACCATAAATTTAGGGACTCCCTAGGATTATGATTAAAAAATCACGATATGGCCAAAGGCGTGGATCACAAACTAGCTCTGATATCAAATGAAGCGAATATTTATTCGCTTCACATAATCAATATTACCAGAACACCTGGAATATTCGATAAGTCATTAATATGACAAATATATATTGATAATTGGATAGATAAAAAGATGTTTTACAAGAATTAGTGTCAGGTATTTTATACCCTAAGTGGTAAGGGGGGTGACTTTTCAAGTCACCTCTTGAGTAATTAATTAATTACACTAATTAACCTACTTAGTATTAAATGTTAATATTTATAACATTTATATTTGTTACACGAACTTAAATGAGCTACGTTGAGAGAAGAGAGCCATTACAACACAAGAATTATGCGAGGTGCCCTATGTGCAGAGCCAAACACCATCAAACTTAAATGAACCGTGTCAAGAGAAGCAAGTCATTAAAACCCATGACTTGTTGACAAGCATTGTGGGTGGCATTTAATGAGATGTCCTCCCCTCCACCACGTCCCTCCTTGAAGAACCCGCATCCAGGGAAAAATAATAGTTTTTATTAAAAAAATGGATAAAAAATATTATTTTACGTCATATTACCATTCCTTTTAACTTATAAGCTTTTGTATCTCACGTTAGATTAGTTAAAAATAATTTTGACTTTTCACTACCCAAGTCAAACTACAACACCAAGTTTGATCTCTTACCTCTTACTCAATTCAAACTCCAACACCATGTTTCAAGCTAGTCATCATTGTCATTGCTAAGAGTGATCCACATGGCACAATAACCAAGTGCCAAGTTAAGCATAATGCTCGCTAAGGGAGAGCCCACATTCAACCATTTCTTCTCAACACATCAGCATGTAGTTTAAATAATTTTACACTATAAGATGTTTGTAATTTAGTTCTGCGTTGCATATGGGATATTTCCCATTGTATTAAAATATAAAGCCAGCTTTAATTGCCAGCATTGCATCCATGAATATCACATCGAGGAGCTCAAAGGTTTGGAATATTATATTGTTGGGTTAGGACTAATAATTTTCCTACTTTGTATTCATATGGGGATCTTCCAACAGAAAGAATTGAGGTACTTCGTTGGATTGGGGACATCCTTTTCTTTCCCTGCAAGGTAGGTGACCTATACTCATCATGGGAACCTCTATTTAGTGCATGACACTGTACTCATGAAGCTATACTCATAAAAATATACTCAATTAGTGCATAAACAACCTCTAGTCAGTGCATTAATGAAGCTCTTGTGAGTTCATCTTTTCATTTACAGTTGTTTGTTCAGGTTTGTGACCACCACATGTCCTTTTTTTCTAGTTGAGAGGGTAATGCATCTGTCTAACAACTAGTTATAAGTCTTAGGGAACCTTATTCATATTTTTACCAAAAGGTTATGAATATGTAAGTCTAAACATGCCCTGATAGATCAGTGTAAGGGCCAAGTTAATTATTTTGTTTCAGGCTTGATCAATCTATCTTTAAAAATTTCCTTCACCGCTGGTTGGTATTTATTCCCACAAGTATAAAAAATTCATGATTTGGGTTATAGTGCTCCATAATTCTATTCAACACACTCAATACTTAGAGATTTGGCTTATTGCAAATAGAGACATTCCATGTTGCATTGGTTTCATTCAGAGGATCATACACATTGATAATTTTATCAGTCATTATTATTCGAATTCCATTATGTAGTGAACATTAACAAGTATCCTCTGTAGCTGAATTTCTCACATGGTTTCAATATTTCAAAACGGTGGCATGGTTTACATTTACAACATGAATTTGATGTAAAAGAATGAAAATGGGAGCAAGTGCAATAGAAATCAAGTTTGCACCTGCTCATTACTTAGGAGAAAAGAGAATTCAAGCCACATGAATATCAATTGTTCTCAATTATGGAGATTATAACACCTTCACGGCACTGAGTTGGACATGAGTGACTAAGCTCGGATTTGGCAGCCCAAATATTCATATTTGGATGAATTCATTGATTTTTCTTACCACACTGCAGTTTCATGTTCTTGCTGCCAATTTGTGATTGAAATTCGATGTTTTAAATATCTTGCAGGTCAAAAGGTCTACGTTCTAAATTTAGAAGATAGAGCAGATGTCTACAATATTTGTGGGAGTTACCTGGACTTTTTATTTATGACTTTGACTTGAAAAATTGGAGTTTTGTGGTTATTGATAAGTTCTTGAAATCAATATTGAAGGTAGAAAAATCAGTATTCTATCCAAGCCATATCCATATCTTCATAAGCTGAGACAACATTCAAAGGAAAGTATTGGATTCAATTAAAACAATTCCAGATTTCAAGCATTGGTTCCACATTATTAGATAGTCAAAGAATATTACATAAGTGATAGGGTACTTAAACATTTTGGTATTATGCTCTAGATTTCCATACCCTCAAGGCTGATGAACATGTTGCAACACAATTTTCTCTCAAGGATTCACTTAGAAGTACAAATGGAGAGAGACTTGTACTTGATACAATATGTTATTACAGGGATATGAAAAAATATTCTTCACAAGTATGAAGAAAAAAGGGGCCTGTCACTTCCTATTTATAGTTGTAAAAGGTCAAGAAAGATATATTTTCCAATGTTTCTATGTTTTTTAAGTCTCTAGGGCTCAATACACGAGAGTGTTGCAAAGAAAGAAAATAGGAATGAAGGTTGCTAGAAAAGCATGATTTATCTAACCCCTTTGGGTTTTTTCTTTACAGAATTACTAGTAGAAATTCTTGATGTAGATCTATATAACCAAATTGTGATCTCATATGATGGTGAAAGTCTTCATCCACATGAAGCTATCCCAAGGTGCTAAGGTTGTTATGATGGTCACTTGCAATTTTTATCTTTTGAAGGAAGAGACTTCAACTCCAGAACCC
The DNA here is from genome assembly GCA_001517045.1 of Pseudotsuga menziesii. NCBI lineage: Eukaryota > Viridiplantae > Streptophyta > Pinopsida > Pinales > Pinaceae > Pseudotsuga > Pseudotsuga menziesii. The sequence continues at coordinate 302,131 of LPNX010937184.1, read as the reverse complement.
TTAGACAAAGCTTGTACCAAACTCATGTGATGTGGCTTCATTCTCATCCTTCCTTTTCTTCAGCAACTAAAACTCAAAACAATGTTCTACAAGACAAATACGAGAGCATTATGGTGGTCATTTCTTTAAAAAAAAAAGGAGGCAGTTGAAAATATATTTGCAAAAAATGTATGCCACACATGTGTCCCAGATCAACAACATTTGGTTCAAATATGTTTTTGTATGGGTGTTATGACCATTCATCATACCCAAATTCAAGGCAGTTTTCTTTGGCACCAATTAAGAATTAAAGGGAATGCTTCCAGCCTTGTTTTGAACCTAAAAAATCTGAAGAAAATAATTTGGTGAACATAATGAAGAGCTCTTAGTTTATGTTTAGGTCTAGCACATATTATGTGGCATGATTTTACTAAGCAACTGGAAATTTCTTGGGTACTATGCTTGAATATGACATCCTGTAAAATCTATGTATGTGGAAACATAACCAATAGTGAGGGTGATTTGTGGAGAGATTCTTTCACATTAGTTCATGCCTTATAGTAGGAGGAGCTCTCACCTTGGTTTACACAATTTTTAATGGAAGAATCATGGAGAAAGTGTCCAGTTTTGAAGGGTCTTTGTGCCATGTTTGGAGGTTGGCTTGTACATGTCCCTCTACCATATTGTTGGGGTAGTCCACATTTTAAGGTGCCTTTCTCATGTTTCGTGTTATTGTGGAGATATCACCCACTCATGGAGTTATTTGGCACACTTTCTAAGTGTGTTGTTTCATTTTAGAGAAGGTCTAATGGGTCAAACCCTAAACCTATGATTATTACTTATTTATTGGACATAGAAATAAGTATAAGAACTCTAGAACCAATGGATCCAACAATAGTTTGCTTCCCAGATCGAGATTGAGTATCCATATTTCAAGCATATTTCCATATTTAGTTTATCTCCAAAGCAAAAACGCTAGGAGTATAGGAGAAGGTTTAAAGGCAAGAACAATTCCTTTCTTGACATATCCATATCAAATTGGGGTTCGAGAAAATTCACCAATAGATCCAATGGTGGGATCCCTAGTTCTGTATCCAAGAGCCAATTAATAGCTTGTTTAAAATCCATAGCCAAAAATTATGGTTGTTCACTAATTAGATGAAACTAAAGCATCAACGGCTTCAGCTCTGTATACAAATTCTGTAAGTGAGCTTGTGCTAGCATCTAGTTGTAGTGTAAATAAGGTATCTGCACATTTTTTAAAAAGAGACTTTAATAAATTGACACATGTTTCTATATTCCTTACTATTACAAAGGGAAATTTATAACTTTCCAAACTCAGGTGCGAGGAGAACCATGATGAATGGATGCATATGGAGAATTAATGGAGGTTGTGAAATTGACAATTTTTAGCTAGCATCAAGATGACGCAAAATACATGAACTTGTCGAAACTTTAACAGACTCTCGAGAGGGTCAAAAAACAATGGTTTTGTTAAATCAAAATATGAACGTGGCCAGTATGAAGAGCCAAACATAATGACACCAAATTCACGACATCACAATTCTAAGAGGGAAAGACAACAAATATCCAAGACTGGACTCAACCACTCTATGATATTGATGCACATGATGCAACTTGGCATATCAGTTGAAGGGATAATACGAAAGAAAAAATGGTGAGATAAGACATGGACATGATAAGCACATCGAACTGGATGTGACCGTACAAATGAAATGATCTTGTAAACAAGTTCAGTAGGTTTGCATATGGCATCATGTTTCATCAACACTAGCTCGCGTCTTTGAATCCATCTACAATGTTACAATTTACTAAATTTTAACACTGCAGATAGATTCTCTGAATTCATGTGCAATGTTAAAATTTAGCAAATTGTACAAATTCATTGTCAAAATTGTAATTTTCCATTGTTAGAGTGACATAACTAAAAATAACCAAATTAATGACCAATTATTATGTGGTCATTTTTAGTTTAGATTTGTGGTACTTGCAATATAATAGCTTAGGATGGTTTTTAGTAATGCGTGTATAACAAATGCATTGAAAATTAATTATGATACCTTGGGAAGGATGTAAAGCTTATAAGAAAATTGATTATGCTCCAAGAACATAAGACTATGTATAAGTTCATTAATGTAATTAAGCGGTGCAAATATGCTTCATGCATTAATGCTAATATGTGACACATGAGGGGGTCCATAATCTACTAGATTCTAACACTACAGGTGGATTCAGAGACCCCCCAAGGTGGTCTATGAATCCACCTGCAGTGTTAGAATTTAGGAAATTATACAAATTCATTGTCAAAATTGCAATTTTCCATTGTCGAAGTGACACAACTAACAATGACCAAATAAATGACCAATTCATATTATTAAAGTTATTCATATAATTTATCAGGTAATTTTTAGTTGTCTCACTCAAGTTTGGTCATTTATACCTTGAAAAACCCGTGGGGGCCAATTGTTTTGGTCACCTGGTCATTTATATCTCATTTTATACTAGTGAAAGGAGGAACATTAGCTAACTGAGAGTGAACTGAAGGTGGCCCATCGGAGCCTGTCTCAACACTGATTAAGGTGAATTAAAGGTGGGACTCCCATAACTCATTGTGGTCTCCTAAATCTATGGATTGGTCTCTATAGATCCTAAAATCATGCATGAGGGCACATCAAGTGGCTAGCGGTCCCTAGATAACATCTGCATGCACTAATGAAAGTGATAATATCATCATAAGCTAGGAAAGTGATAAAAATACTATGGTGGACAAGGGGGGATTATAATAATCCTAACACCCACCCTTAATTCAAACGTGGACAACCTGGGCCTTGGCAATTGAGACCAAAGGTCACCCATAAAACGATAATGTAGAAAATAAATGCTTAATAAACTAAGGAAACAAGGAAAACCTCATGGGAACCCCCCCGCCCCCATCTCAAAATGAACATTAGGGAACTGAATCAAGCCTTCACTCAACCTTCACACCAAGATGAGATTTGAGATAGGTATATCTATTTTGAGTGAAATAATTCATGAAAATATGTTTGCAACCTGCTTCTTTATATGGAATTAATGCAGTGTGATGGTCCTGTTGTGCACCTTTTCCCTAATACATTGCATGTGAACCTCTCCACCTTCTTCCAATATAATGCCGGATAGAAAATGAAATGTTGTTTGTTTTGCAGTTAGACTTGCACCTTTTGAAGCTCTATGAGAATAAGAATAATTCTATCTTGTCATTCCATTCCTTTGGGGCTTGCTTGAGCCCATACAATAATTTCATCCACTTGCATACCAAGGAAGGATCATCAATGTACTCCTTAGGTTATTCCATGTAGATATCTTCTTCCAAGTTATCACGCAGAAAGACACTTTTGTCTCTTCTCTCTAGAGGAAGAGAGACAAGATCCAATGTCTCATTGTTCTACAGTGACTCATATTCCTCATCTATGGTATCCTACCATGGTGGATCATGGCAAGCCTCTTTGTAGGACAGTGGATCAGACCCCACCATCATGTAGCACCTCTTTGGGAGAATATAAAACCTCTTTGGGAGAAGTGGATATGTATGAAATAGTGCAAGGTTCTCATATTGAAACTAAGATATAGTTCTCCTTCTATCAGACGGATCCCCAACCATGTTCCCAATAGCTTCAATGAGTTTTTGATCCCATTTAGGCCTAGGATTCGGAGCAGGAACTGGACATGGATTTGGATATGCTTGAAATTCATTCTCAATATCAAGATCTAATTCAACTTGGTCCTCATCTTCAAATTCTAAATCCGAATCATCACAAGAAACGTTATCATGTGCAAATGGTTTAAGTAGAGTAGATTTACCTTCCTCTTTAAGTGACTACAGATCTTGCAATGGATTTGAATATGGAGAAAAGTGTGAGAACTGATATTCCTCGGTTTAGCTATAGGCTTCCTAGTAGAGATATATGAGATATCAACCTTTTCAAGTCCAAAAACAACTCTCTTTGGTGAACCAGTGTGTGTCATCTGGTAAATAGATAACAAATTTGTTGCTAAAGAAGGAACACACATATGATTTTTGAACACTCCATGTTTGAGTTGTATTGTGCCCTACCCTACAACCTGGATTTGAGTATCATCCCCACATGAATACTTGGACCATCAGGGAGATTTAATGAAGAAAATGACTCTTTGGAGGTAACCATGTGGTTGGAGGATCTATAATAAATGAGGAAAGCTTGATATTTTGAAAATCCAACCTTCGGTGCATGGAGTCTCTCATGATAATTCTCCTTGCTTCCAGAATCAGTCTTCCTTGCACCTTCTAGGAGGGAAATATGGTGTTCAAGAAGCCCGACCATTTGGTTTATAGTTTTATTCGTACATAAATTATAATGGTTTCCTTTCTTGCAATAGGTGCACTTAGTCTTTTCAAACATCTTCTGCTTATACTTCTTGGAATTTGAGGCTCCATCTGATGGATTAAGATTCTCCTTTGGTTCTATTTCAGAATTTTCCTTGTCCTTTCCCTTGTGCTTCCCTTTTTCTTGCGCATTCTTTGAATCCCCAGCCAAAAGATTTTGATTCTTGGAGGCTTTTAGGGCTCCCATTTGGATCAATTTATCTTGTTCTTGGATCACGAATTCAATGAATGCATCGAGTGAAGGCGTTTGCTAATTTGTGGTTCTCAGCCTCCCAGAATGGAAAGTGGACACAAAGAATGGAAATTTAGGGCTAAGCTTACTCAGAATGGATAACACCAACTGTTCATCCTTCTTGTCAATTGCACATTGTTTGCACTGCATGAACAATGACTTGAATTTGGTGAAAATTTTTTGTATGGTTTCGAGATTGCTGGGTTTAAGAGAAATCAATTCATTCTCCAAAATGTGGCCTCTTAGCTCATCCTTCCTACCAAACAATGATTCAAGCTTCAACCAGACTTCTCTTGTGGTTTTTAATTGACCAAGAAGAGAAACTCTATGGAGATGTGAATACACATAAAACCGAAAGCTTCATTCAATTTGTTTAGGTACTTTGATTTATCTAAAGCCTACCGAGGTTTGACCTTCTTTCCCATTGTGATCATGTATAGACCCTTGTTGCACAAGACCATCTTCATATCTTCCCTCCAATCAAGATAAGTGAAGGGTGTGAGGATTCTTAGTGTCAAGGCAGTTGAATTCTCCATTTTGCAATTGTAGTAGCAACACAATTTTACTGAATTCTCCACAAAACTTGCAGGAAATGCTCAAATCGAAGATAAACCAGCTACGTGGAGCTTTGATACCACGTAAAAGTATCAATTCCACAAGATCTTCAGGTTGTATTGAACCTTAATGTGAAATAAGTATGAAGGAGGATGACTTACAATGTTAGAATTGATAAACATTCATAGTGAAATTAACCATAGAAGGAATGCTCGAATGACAACAAATAACTGGACACAATCATATTAATCTGTGTAATAACACAATATAATACTATGGAGGAAATTCAAATTACCCAAGGAGGATTTGAATCCCTAACTCTAGACATGACTAGCATAGGAAAAACCACCATTGAAGACACACTAGTACAACTCCAGACAACTGAAACAACGAATAATCAGTTAACTGACCCTTGGTAGGTGTGCATGTGTGCCTTTATCCTAAAATCATGCAAATGAGGCGTATTAGCTAACTGAGAGTGAACTGAAGGTAGCCCATCAGAGCCTGACTCAACACTAATTAGGGTGAACTGAAGGTGGGACTCCCATAACTCAGCGTGGGCTCCTAAAATACAGAGATTGGTCTCTGGATATCCTAAACTCATGCATGAGGGAGAAACAAGTGGCTAGTGGGCCGCAGATAACATCTGCATGCACTAATGAAAGTGATAATATCATCCTAAGCTAGGAAAGTGATAAAAAATACTATGGTGGACAAGGGAGGATTATAACAATCCTAAAAATTACTTCAATTACAATGCAAACATAGTGACATCAAATCAAATCTAAAACTTTCATTGAGCATGGTAAAACAACCCCGTTATGCTCACAACTAAACACGAACATAACCATCAAATTTGCTTAAGACATGAGAAAAATTGGAACTAAAAATTAGATAACATGCAAATTGAAAATTAGGAAAACATTTGTACACTTCATATTATCACAATAATGAAGATAAAGAAGATATAGTTCTCCTTCTCTCAGACGGATCCCCAACCATGTTCCCAATAGCTTCAATGAGTTTTTGATCCCATTTAGGCCTAGGATTCGGAGCAGGAACTGGACATGGATTTGGATATGCTTGAAATTCATTCTCAATATCAAGATCTAATTCAAATTGGTCCTCATCTTCAAATTCTAAATCCGAATCATCACAAGAAACATTATCATGTGCAAAATGGTTTAATTAGAGTAGATTTACCTTCCTCTTTAAGTGACTACAGATCTTGCAATGGATTTGAGTATGGAGAAAAGTATGAGAACTAATATTCCTTGGTTTAGCTATAGGATTCCTAGTAGAGATATATGAGATATCAACCATTTCAAGTCCTAAAACAACTCTCTTTGGTGAACCAGTGTGTGTCATCTCGTAAATAGATAACAAATTTGTTGCTAAAGAAGGAACACACATATGATTTTTGAACACTCCATGTTTGAGTTGTATTGTGCCCTACCCTACAACCTGGATTTGAGTATCATCCCCACGTGAATACTTGGACCATCAGTGAGATTTAATGAAGAAAATGACTCTTTGGAGGTAACCATGTGGTTGGAGGATCTATAATCAATGAGGAAAGCTTGATATTTTGAAAACCCAACCTTCGGTGCATGGAATCTCTCATGATAATTCTCCTTGCTTCTAGAATCAGTCTTCCTTGCACCTTCTAGGAGGGAAATATGGTGTTCAAGAAGCCCGATCATTTGATTTATAGTTTTATTCGTACATAAATTATAATGGTTTCCTTTCTTGAAATAGGTGCACTTAGTCTTTTCAAACATCTTCTGCTTATACTTCTTGGAATTTGAGGTTCCATCTGATGGATTAAGATTCTCCTTTGGTTCGATTTCAGAATTTGCCTTGTCCTTTCCCTTGTGCTTCCCTTTTTCTTGCGCATTCTTTGAATCCCCAACCAAAAGAGTTTGATTCTTGGAGGCTTTTAGGGCTCCCATTTGGATCAATTTATCTTGTTCTTGGATCACGAATTCAATGAATACATCAAGTGAAGGCGTTTGCTAATTTGTGGTTGTCAGCCTCCCAGAATGGAAAGTGGACACAAAGAATGAAAATTTAGGGCTAAGCTTACTCAGAATGGATAACACCAACTGTTCATCCTTCTTGTCAATTCCACATTGTTTGCACTACATGAACAATGACTTGAATTTGGTGAAAAACTTTTGTATGGTTTCGAGATTGCTGGTTTGAAGAGAAATCAATTCATTCTCCAAAATGTGGCCTCTTAGCTCATCATTCCTACCCAAAAATGATTCAAGCTTCAACCAGACTTCTCTTGTGGTTTTTAATTGACCAAGATGGAAGAGAAACTCTATGGAGATGTGAATACACATAAAACCGAAAGCTTCATTCAATTTGTTCAGGTACTTTGATTTATCTAAATCCTACCAAGGTTTGACCTTCTTGCCCATTGTGATCATGTATAGAACCTTGTTGCATAAGACCATCTTCATATCTTCCCTCCAATCAAGATAAGTGAAGGGTGTGAGGATTCTTAGTGTCAAGGCAGTTGAATTCTCCATTTTGCAATTGTAGTAGCAACACAATTTTACTAAATTCTCCACAAAACCTGCAGGAAACGCTCAAATCGAAGATAAACCAGCTACGTGGAGCTTTGATACCATGTAAAAGTATCAATTCCACAAGATCTTCAGGTTGTATTGAACCTTAATGTGAAATAAGTATGAAGGAGGATGACTTACAATGTTATAATTGATAAACATTCATAGTGAAATTAACCATAGAAGGAATGCTCGAATGACAACAAATAACTGGACACAATCATATTAATCTGTGTAATAACACAATATAATACTATGGAGGAAATTCAAATTACCCAAGGAGGATTTGAATCCCTGACTCTAGACATGACTAGCATAGGAAAAATCACCATTGAAGACACACTAGTGCAACTCCAGACAACTGAAACAACAAATAATTAGTTAATTGACCCTTGGTAGGTGTGCATGTGTGCCTTTATCCTAAAATCATGCAAATGAGACGTATTAGCTAACTGAGAGTGAACTGAAGGTAGCCCATCAGAGCCTGACTCAATACTAATTAGGGTGAAGTGAAGGTGGGACTCCCATAACTCAGTGTGGGCTCCTAAAATACAGAGATTGGTCTCTGGATATCCTAAACTCATGCATGAGGGAGAAACAAGTGGCTAGTGGGCCGCAGATAACATCTGCATGCACTAATGAAAGTGATAATATCATCCTAATCTAGGAAAGTGATAAAAAATACTATGGTGGACAAGGGAGGATTATAACAATCCTAACAATTACTTTAATTACAATGCAAACATAGTGACATCAAATCAAATCTAAAACTTTCATTGAGCATGGTAAAACAACCCCGTTATGCTCACAACTAAACACGAACATAACCATCAAATTTGCTTAAGACATGAGAAAAATTGGAACTAAAAGTTAGATAACATGCAAATTGAAAATTAGGAAAACATTTGTACACTTCATATTATCACGATAATGAAGATAAAGTACAATACCTTACCACATCCTAAGCTTGTACAACAAGCCCATTCGACTCATCCCAATCAATGACTCTTCAATGCATCCCAAACCCTAGCTAGGGCATGCACAATCACTACAAACCCAAACGAACAATACAAAGGCCAAGTAAGGCATCCCACCAAGATCTACAAGACAATCCTTGGAGTTTCCCAATAAGTCAACATTACAACACTATGATACACCAAAGCCTCCCATTTGCATCATACAAGCTATCAAACAGATTCACACACTTCCATCCCACAAACTACAATGCTCAACACTTGCATCTCATAAGTCAAGGAACCTTCGTGTTATCATACCACATGCACTAATCCTTGTTACAAAAGTAATACATGATCTTTCAACATTCTCCAAATAACTACCATCATGTTGACTATTAATGTCTAAGAGATAAAGTAGTTGTTCTTAACAAAGACACTTTGTTCCCTTTATATAGACTAAGTTGAAAGAGGCCAATAATAAACCATGGACCAAGTCCATAAGCAACCCTAGGCTAAGTCAAAAAGCAAGGATCAAAATGAAGCTCTCTTCAGATCAAGGAGTCCACCTGTCAAACTACATTTTGTCCAACCCCCAAGGTGGTATGTCATCTAACCTAGGTGTCCACATGTCAAATGACCATCCTCGAAGATGTTGTGATTTTCGATCATTAGTTTCTCAACTCAAGTGTTCCTCCTCAAAGTGTGTGTAAGGTGGTTACATGCACGTTACATGCTCATAGGACCTCTAAGTGTATAATTAAAACTCTCCTCCAAAGTGATTACTCCACATGTGCCAAGCGCCCATCCTCTTAACAAGTGTGCCCTTATAGAAATGCCAAATATGCCACATATACCAACTACCACATGTAAGAATACACCCAATCTACGCTCTTAATGTAAGTTAAAAATAACCTTTCTCCAAAGTGGTTACTCCACATATGCCAAGCGCCCATCCTCTTAACAAATGTGCCCTCGTAGAAATGCCAAATATGCCATATGTACCAACTACCACATGTAATAATATGCCCAATCACTCTCCAATGTAAGTTAATAATACACGAAGAGACTAAACAACCACAAGCCCTTCATATTCAGCCATGAAGTGCTCTCCTAGCTAAGTGAAAACACTTTCAAAGCAACTGGAAACTAACATTATAACCCTTGAATTTGGACATGCATGTTGGTTATGAGGACTAGGCATTATAAATGAATAGACTTTATAATTAATTAAATTGATCAAGAGTATACCAATGAAATCGTAATAAATGATCTCTAGAGCTAAAAGTAACCTATAGGAGTATCTATCCTTTCCTACAGGAGTAACCTATAGGAATATGCATCCTTTCCTACAAGAGTAACCTATATGAGTATGCATCCTCGCCTCCAAGAGTAACCTAAAGGAGTATGCATCCTCGCCTACAAGAGTCAAGATGTTTCTTTTAGAGTATGCATCCTCACCAAAAAGAGTCAAGATGTTGCTTTACTTGAAACTTTAAAGGCACCTTGCATAATAGAGTTCTCTTGAACTAAAAATAATAGGAGTATGCATCTTCTTCAATTGAGTGTAGAGCAGGTGGTTGGGAGGAATATTTTATCCTCTTCACCACGGTTTAAATCTCGCTTTGTGAGACTTGCTCCTTGGGAGTTACCTTTGACTATGTAATGATTGTAATTCTGATCATACCTTGATTCTCCGGAATAACAGGTGTTGACATTTCTTTCATTAAATGTAACCCTCTAACAAACAATGAACCATCATTTTTAAAAAGGAGTATCCATCCTCACCTATGAAAATCAAGAATGTTACTTTGAGAGTATGCATCGTCACGAGTCAAGAGTCAAGATGTTTCTTTTCTTGAAGTTTTAGAGGGCACCTTGCATACGTCTCATTTAATTTAAAAATACCATGCATACTTTGCAGGGTAAACATTGTCATTATAGTTTTCTTATATTTTGGGATTCCAATTTTGCTAAAAGTTAGTTAGAATATTTTTTTTTTTTTATTCTAAATGATCAATATCTCCTTGTGAATAATTTTTCATGTATAATAATTATTCGATACGAATAACTAATTACTAAAACTTTGCTTTGAAGTAAAAGTTTTCATTTTGTGGATCGTGTTGGGTAAAACATCTTTACTTGTGGTTATTTTCTAGATAATATAATAAATTCATAACTAAACCTTTAAAATATAAATAAGAACAACCTTTCTATATTTTAGAACAAATACAAAGTGTGTAATTTATATTCATCTAAATAAGATATTTAGTATACATCATATTTGTCGAAAATTATGAAGTAATAGTTATAGTGACATGTACAAGATGAAATGAGGTGATCTATACTCATATAAACAAGTGCTACAAAGTAGCTAGTCCTTGCCGCTTAGTTTAAGAATAGTTAAATTGCACTTCAAGAGAATGAAGACAATGTAGTATGGATACCGATAGTTAAATTGCACTTCAAGATAATGAAGGTCCTAGTTTAGTTTAAGAGTAGTCTTTAATTACATTTCAAAAAAGAAGAAGCAAATCTAATATAGAAACTTGGATTGCATTTCAAAATATTAATCACAATGTAATGCATAGATTATTAAAACAAATGAATTGATTTAAGAGTAATTAAATTGCATTTTATTATTAACTAAAAACATTGTAAAAAAGTTAAATAAGGTCTTCCAATTTTAATTAGGGTTGAATTAGTGTATATCAATAACATAATTACAAATATTTAAATTGTTTTTTAAAAAAGATTGAGAAAATTTTAATCAATATTAAAAATTTTAATAAAAAATTAATAACATTACAAAAACTTTATAGATATCGTTAAGTAATTAAAAAATATTTAAATTATATTTCACTTATATTAAATCTTGTAGGTTGTTCTTGATGTATTTTTATGAATTTGGAGAACACTTGTGAAATGAAAAGACAAAAACTATCATAAACAATAAATTGCAATTATTGATAGATGCTTCCTAAAGATTAAATATCTATTTTATACTAATTTTTAAAAACCACGTAATGCTATTCAAACTTCCTTCCTCCAAATTTGCTTAGATGAATCTGTAAATTAATGCAATAAAGGTATTTATTGTTTTCCCCAAAATGGTATCATTAGGGACACGACATGGTATGTATAAATGTAAGGTAAATCATCATAACAATTAATTATCCGATATTATTTTAACTCGAAAGTTTATTTTATACGTTAACTAATTGATCATAACAATTACTATCTAAAATTCACTTAAGTTAATAATTTATATTCACGTAAGAGAAGTTAATAATTTACATTTGACTTTTGTGGAAGAGTAATGATATATCACGAGGAGCTATCCTCTTAAGTCTTAACACAAATTACAATGTGTATATGGTCCCCCAAGTGCATGCATGCCTTCAGTGTGACATGTGTTGAGATGATATGTTTGTACCATCCACGCCCAAGGTAGGTGTCTCAGGAAATAAATCGATTGAGTGAACTATAATAATAATCAAAATTTCCAAACAAAATTAAATTGGTTGTACTATTGTAATGACCACAAAATTAAATTGGTTGTACGATTGCAATGATCACAAATTAAATTCATTGTATGATTGCAATGATCACAAAATAAGACTTTGGTGAATTAGACGATTTGGAGAAGAGAAAATTGTATTTTTATTATATTTATAAAATAAAAAATTAATGTTTACTTTAAAGTAATGCAAATAATTTTTTGGTCAAAAGATTGTTAATAGAAGGTCAACACCATATCGATTACATAATAACATGCCTGTGTCACGTATAATAAGATTTTTATTATACAAAACATTTGTTTAAAATTACGAAGTAATAGTTATATTGATATGAACAAGAAGGAATCATGAAATTGAAGTACACACTTTTTAAGTTCCATATCTATCATGTTTAGTAAATTATTGCTAACTCTCGATTATTAGTCCCTACAAACAAGGACTATAGTGATTATTGGAGGTGATTAATATTTTCGTACACCAAGTCAAGCTAAAACAATTTCCTAAGTTATGTGGCTAAAGCCCAAAATTTTATATTTTCCTTAGAATTAAAAAAATGTTTTATATGTACTAATTGTGGTTTTATTTTTGCTCCCATTAGTAGTTAATCTAATTAGATTGCAGCGATCTTTCAAAAAAAATGGAAAAAACAACTAATTGGCGACCCTCAACATATGGAAGATGTTGATGATGGACATATGGTGGTTGATGGTTCCAATGCTACTTTAGGTCTCTTAAAGGCTTGCCAAGGTTGGTGTTTGATTTCAATTCTATGTTGGTCTCCTTCTTCTTTGTACACTTTAGTCTCATTTTTTCTCGATTAACCAATGGCATAACTCAAGGAAAGGGTTGAGCTTGGGTTGTTCCTTGGATTGGTTCAGTCTAGTTGGAGGTTTCTTGAAGTTGTAAACCTTCTATCCCCCCTTCTCATCATGGTGAACTCTCATTTCACTTGGAACTACTAGTGCACTTTGCTTACTTGATATCTTCCAGACACCAAGACATTTCTAGTACATATCGAGGCCTCAGGTAAAATAGAGATACCGATATTAATAAGGGTTTTTTCGAGGTGATGCATATCCGTATTTTTAAGATGGATGAATCTAGGTTGGATATTATTTGCTTTTACCACTAATAGTGAGATTATTCTTGTGTGGTAAGTTATTTTCCCGACATAGAACTCATGTGATAAGTTTGTAGTTTGTCTATTGAGTTTGGAAGAAGAGCTAACCATGTTTAATGCTCCATGGTTGCATGATTTAGCTTTGATAATAGTTGTTGGGGAATAGTTGTGCCTCAGTTTGTCTTGCATGGTTGTTTTTGTAAAGGCCATTATTTGGTTCTCGATAGGGATAAATTCAACTAGCTTGGAGGGGGACAATCCACTAGTTATCTATATTATTATTATGTGGTTGCATTTGGATTATATGGAGGTATGTACTCTCCCTTTTCATCTACGAAGGGTAGAAAAATGTGTTTTTCCCTTGGGAATGGTTGAGTGTCACTTGAATTGGTGAATACCTTCCACCAATTGATTTAAAATGGATTACAAGCTTGGTTCTTCTTGCAATATTCTTGTTGATTTTTTTCTATTGTCAAAGACATGGTTTGCTTGATTTTCTAGTGCATCTTGGTGTTGCTTCTTTGCAGGTATTTGTCTTGCTTGATTCTATTGGTTTTAGTGTCCATTTTGTAATAGATGGTATTTATTTCAAATGAGTTTTCAAGCCTTTTAGAGTTAGAAGAAAAACATAGAGGTTGTAATTTGGCTCTTAAAACTTCAAGGAGATTGGCTTCTTTGGTTTTCCCCTGAAAATGGTTGAGTGTTTCTTGAATTGGTGAATGTTTTTTTGAGTCTTGACCCATTGAGTCACACGGGATTTTAAGCCTATTTTTTCCTATAATATTTAGTTAATATTTTCTATATGTCACATAAACTTGTTTAGTATGGTTTGCTAATGCACCATAATAAAATTCATTTGTGGTGGGTTTACCTTTAAAGAGTCTTAAGTGTAGGTTTTAGATTTACTTGTGCAAAATGTGCTTGTGCTCTATTTTGAATTGTAGTATAGATACATTGATCCTAAAATCTCTATTTCTCACCTAAATTGCAAGTGCAAGTTATTCACGACAATTTGACTGGTCAAACTTTCAGAAAAGACTTTAATGCTTATTGTCATTGTTAAATATTAAACAACATTGAGTGATTGAATTTATGGACATTTGTCCTTGCATTATATTGAAAGACACATCTAATTTTAGTTGCAAGATTCTACAATTCATTAAATTTGTGCTTCAAAATTATGTTGGATATTAAGAAACATGTAGTAGTTTTGAAAATGGTAATGTTCTTCTTTGTATTACTAAGCACATTTATCTTAATGGGCTGATTGTATGTCTCTTAGATCATTGCTGTTCTAGTCTCATGGGGTTCCATTTGTGCATTTTTATACCAAGATCGAGAGGCCATATGTTGGTTGCATGTATAAGATGTCTTTTGATTCTTGAATGAATATCAAAGGCCGGTATTTTTTCCTCTGAAAAAAAAAAAATACTAAGCACATTTAGTTTTAGATGCAACGTTGCAATTTCTGTTGGTTTGTGCATGCCATTTCTGTTCGTTTGTTACATGCATGCCAATAGATTTCATTTTTAAATATGTATTTCTTAATAAGACTTTGCATTAACTTTATTACGCCACTCGAGGCAATATTGACCCAAGGGTTTAAGATCAAGATGCAAAAGGACAAATTCAAGTCATTTGAGGAGATGTTGTTAAAAAAGAGGCCACTAATATGTTATCATCCTTTGTTCAAGTTCAAAATTGCCATCATGGATAACTATTGTAATGATTGTTCCTTTCTCTCCCTAGATGTCGACCTTGCAAGAGAGAGAAATAATCATATTCTAAACCTACGTTTTGTATTGCTATTTGAAGGCACCGCAAAGCAAATGCTTTGAAAACCAATATATAGTTGTTCTGTTAGGTTATTTTGATTTTCTACTAACTTTGTTTTCTTCCTCTTATTTTTAAGAGGATCTTTAAAACACAAATAAGGAAAAAACCCTTCAAATTTTAAAAGCAAAGACAATGCAAGGCCACCCATTGGTGTCCTAGGAGGACATTCATTAAGCATTTGAGAAAATTCTGACTATAACTATGAAGTTTTGAAGGTAGAATTATGGATTGGTTAGAACTATAAAATGTCACAGTTCCAAGTTATCTGCAAGTCTTGCGACAATGATATAATGCAATAGTAAATTTGGTAGAATTATAGGTAGGTTAGAACCATAAAATGCCATAGTTTTAAGCTGCTCGTAAGTGAAGTGACAATGATATAATGCAATAGTTAAGTTGGAACCATAAATGACATGATCCCAACCTCACTATCCCTTCATGGTAATGATTGAGCAAATTTCTATCTTGTGCTTTATTTTGGAGTATCTTAGCATTAGTGGTAATATGTTCCCACATATACATTATTAGATTTATGCGCATATACATTAAATGGTGTATATTTGATCCAAGAGGATCTTCAATGATCGATCAGTAAAGAAGTATTCAAACACCAAGATAAAGTTTACAGGGGTAAAGAGCTCGTCAACATATTTCCATCAATGTTTGTTTCGCGCGAAACGACCTCCGGATGCAAAAGTTATCATTGTTTGAAATTTCGGCAAAAAGGTTCAAAATGGCAAAAAAATGAGTATGTGGGAAAAATGTTAATGTAATAGTTTATTAAGAATTTGGTTGGAGTCTATGGGGATCGAACCCAAGATCTCCATATCGCCCAAAGTATTAGCAATGTTCCTCTAGCCAAAGCACGCACACTTGTTCCTTGTAAGCTATAGTGTGGAGGTGGTATATAAGTTTGAACATGTTTTAATTTTGAAAAGGGGGTGGGGGGGCCGAGGGCTTAGCCCTCGACCCCAAGGTCAACACCAAGACCCCCCTTGGAACCATATGCAATGCCATAAGCCAACATTATATTATACCATATTACATTACCATAAATCTATGCTACCAAACCTTTTCCAACGTAGGAAATCTTATCCACTGAACCATATGTTAAAGACTATGCCACATAACCATGACCATTTCCACATATCAAAAACCATATCATATCCGTCGAACTATGCACCGTTCAATTTGTTAACCAAAAGCGCATGGTAAGGGAGAGGTTCACAGGTGACCCAAGAACCTCTGCCCTCATACACCAGCGCTTTAACCATTGGGCCACAATCCATCGATTGAGTAAGCCACCCCAGTTTTTACTTAAGAATTTGATTCAGATTAGGGCTAAAGGAGGGGCGCATGGCTCCTCCATGCACGCCCTTAACCCATATAAAAACCCACGAAAAATTGAACTTGGAACAATTTTTTTTCACCATTTGCAGGAATGGATCCCGAGGAGAAGGTACAAGGCATTTATGTGCATAATTACCAAGGCAATAAAAATACAGTTCGTACAACACATGAAGGGATTGTCTCGTTTTGTGTGCCAGAGGAGGCCTCAGGAAAACCTAGTCGAGTTCATGCTCATTTTTCTTGAAATGTCGAGACGATCACAGTGGTGCTGACTATTTTTGCTAGTGACTGATAGAAAAAATAAGTGGTTCCAGAAACCAATTATTGTAAGCTTTGAAGACTTAATAAGATCAGTCTTCCCATTGGAATAGGTCGAGAGACGTAGCCTAGGAGGGGTGAAGTCCGTTGTCAACTCTTGTCTATCGATTTCATGGTTTGCTTTCTATTTATTTGCTTATGTATGGATGTTTAAGCATTTAAATTTCAATTATAAAGCATGTTTATGAGTGTTTAACATATAAATTTTACATGCAATTTTTGGTTAAAAAAGATCCTGAAATTTCAACTCAAATTTGGTATCAGAGCTTAATAACCACTGGATTGTGAGTTTATGTTAACAATATCCAGGCTACAACGTGGTGAAAGAGAACTTGAAGAGTTTGATCTAGAGATTGGTTCAAGAAGAGGGAAAATGTCTTCACCAAAAGGAGAAGAAGCTTCTTTTATCCTATTTGAAGGGGAATTTTCGAAAGCTTTCATGAGAATGAAAACGATGGTAGAGGATCTCTATCAAGATCAGACGAAATGTGAACAAGGAGTTCCATCTCATGTCGAAGGTAAAAAAGAAGGAGGTGGTGAGGAACCTCATAAAACTCCACCATCTTTCGCATCTTATCTTGATGGTTCTATGCCTTCTCCATTTGAAAAGAAAAAAACAAAAATTGACTTTAATGTGCCTCAATTAAATCTAGATATTAAGTTTGAATTACCTATGTATAATGGACAGTTTAATGCTAAGAAATTTGACAATTGGATCCGTCAAATTGATGTTTATTGTAGGATTCAAAAGTTTACTGAAGATAACATTAAAATTCAGTTGACTTCTCACAGACTTGGAGGGACTGCTCTCATTTGGTGGGAGAGAAGATCTCAAGAGGATCTTTCCACAAAAGGTAAAATCATCTCCTCTTGGTATGAGTTCACACCAGCATTAACAAACAATATTATCCATTAGGGTACATGCAACAAGCTATGATGTACTGGAAAAATTTGAGGCAAGGTAAGGGACAAAGTGTGTAAGATTACAAACAAGAATTCATAAAGAGAGCATAACTACTTGGTATACTTCTCTACACCCAAGAAACTATTCTCAAGTATATAGGAGGATTGCATAGTTATTTACGTCATATGATATTAATGTTTAATACGACTAACCTTGATGAGGTATGTGTTCAAGCAACTCACATAGAGACGAAGGGAAAGAATACCAAAGAGAACTTTTCCAAGAAACCTTTCAAACTAGAGGGAAACAAGTTTAAAGGGAAGGGAAAAGGTAAGCACATAACTAATGTGAAGAAGGAAGGATATAAACCTACTTGTACTCGTTGTTAGAAGAAAGGTTATGATGCTTCCAAATGTTGGAAACTTCATCTAGAGCTCAAGCATGAGAAGTTTCAGAATAAAGAAGACAAAAAGACTACCGCAGCAACAATCCAACATGATTTGGGATCAGATTATGGGGATGAAACTAAGGTGGTGTCTACAAGCATTCAAGGTAAAATTACTTCTTGTTTTGTTTCAAGAAATGAACCTATCATTGATGAAAGAAACATGAGTGAGTTATTTCATATTAGAGTAATATCCAAATGTACAAAAATTGATACTCTTTTTTATAATGGATCACAAGCAAAGCTCATTTAGAAGAAATTGTTAAGAAATTCCAGTTGGAAACTAAGTTACACCCTAAACCATATCCAGTTGGATGGGTATGTGATAATGTACAATTACAAGTTAGAAAACAATGTAGACTTAGGTTTGCCATCACTTCTCGATTTGTTGATGAGGTAGATATAGATGTGGTTTTGTTGGAGATATGTGGTATTGTGTTGGGTAGTCCATATCTGTATGATAGGAAGGATATCTTTACAAGGAAAATAACAGGTATTAACTCACTAAGGATGGTATTGAATATATCGTTTGTGCACATCGCATGAAAACTAATCTTTCTTTAGTTTCTACAAATCAAATGAAAAGGTTAATAAATGTAAGTAAGAACTTTGTTCTCATGATAGTAACAACAAAAGATGTTGAATAAATTGAATCCTTTAATGGATGTTGAACAAATTTTAGGATCTTTTTTAACAAAAAATTGCATGTGAAATTTATATGTTAAATACTCATAAACAAGATTTAAAACTGAAATTTAAATGCTTAGACATCAACACATAAGCAAATAAATAGAAATAAAACCATGAAATTGATAGACAAGAGCTGATAACAGAGTGGGCCTAATGGTTAAGAGCATGTGTTTCCTCTTAGGAGGTCACGGGTTCAAATCCAGAGGGGGGTAGTGTATGTACACCTCTGTAGACTTTAGCAGTTAAATCGCTGCGCAGAGGGGGGTCCCTTGTCCCACAAACAAGGGGGTCTCATACACCAATTTGGTGTCTCGCTTGGCGGTGACCTTAAAAATAGATTATTATTATTATTATTATAACAAAGTCCACCCCTCCTGGGCTACGTCTTTGAGCCACTTCCAATGGGAACATCGATCTTATTAAGTCTTCAAAGCTTACAATAATGGGTTTGTGGAACCACTTCTGTTTTTTGTCAGTCACCGGCAAAAACAGACAACACCAATGCGATCCTCTCAAAATTTCGAGAAAAAATGAGTATAAACTCGACTAGGTTTGCATGAGGCCTCCTTTGGCACACAAAACGAGACAACCCTTTCTTCCGTTGTATGGAATGTACTTTTCCCGCCTCGATAACTATGCACATAAATGATCAGTACTTTCACCTCGAGATCTGTTCCTGCAAATGGTCAAAAAACTATGTTGCAGGTTCAATTTTTCGTGGTTTTTTAGAAGGGTTATGGGCGCACGTGGAGGAGCCACACGCCCCTCCTTTGGCCATGATTTGAATCAAATTCTTAAGTAAAAACTGTCGTGGCTTACTCAATGGATGGGTCGTGTCCCAATGGTTAAAGCGTCGGTGTGATCAGGCAAAGGTTCCAGGGTCAAACCCGCATACTTCTCCCTTACCACGCGTGTTTAGTTAACACGTTGAATGGTGCATAGTTTGGTGGATATGATATGGTTTGTGATATGTTGCAACAATTATGGTTATGGTTCGGTGGATAAGATTTCCTACATTGGAAAAGGTTCGGTGGCATGTATTTATGGTATTGTAATATGGTCCACAACCCCCCCCTTTCAAAATTAAAACATGTTCAAACTTATATACCACCTCCACACTATAGCCTACAAGGAACAAGTGCAGGTGCTTTAGTTTGGTGGATATGATATGGTTTGTGATATGTTGCAACAATTATGGTTATGTGGCACAACCTTTAACATATGGTTCGGTGGATAAGATTTCCTACATTGGAAAAGGTTCGGTGGCATGTATTTATGGTATTGTAATGTGGTCCACAACCCCCCCCTTTCAAAATTAAAACATGTTCAAACTTATATACCACCTCCACACTATAGCTTACAAGGAACAAGTGCAGGTGCTTTGGATAGAGGAACATTGCGAAGACTTTGGGTGATATGGAGGTCTTGGGTTTGAACCCCATAGACTCCAAACAAAATTTTAATAAACCATTACATTAACATTTTTCCCACAAACTCATTTTTTTTCCATTTTGAACCTTTTTGCCAAAATTTCCAACACTGATAACTTCTACATCCGGAGGCCGTTTTGTGCGAAACGAGCACTGACAGAAAGATATTGACGATCTCTTTACCCCTGTAAGATTTATTTTTCTGTTTGAATACTTATTTACTGATCGATCACTGAAGATCCTCCTAGATCAAATCTTCCCACTGAGAAGCTTTTGGGCCACCAAAAGCAAGGAATTATTCATAAAATAGGTGAGGGTACACATCCCTCACTCTTCTGGTCTCTAGCCACCTTGATTTGCTTGGATGCATTTCTTTCATCCCCACATGAAGAAATTCCACGTCTCCTCTTCGTGAATATCTAACCTTCTTATCAAGTATTACATATTCCTCAAGTTCATTGAGATACTCAAAAGCAAATTCGTCCACAGAAGGTGCTTGAACTTGTACATCTTGGTATACAATCATAGGCGGCTCATACAATTTTAAGTTTTTCACATTAACAATTGAATACATTTACATATAAGGATGCAATTCTAACTGGAAAGCATTATTAATGACTTTATCCAGAATTGTAAAAGGTCCATACCTAATAGGTTTCAACTTTATACCTTCACCTTGGAGTCGATCTTTGCAGATATGAAGCCATACCCGATCACCAATTTGGAAATGATGGATCTATTCGATGCTTGTCATGTTGTTCTTTGTACTTGGCCTGACTCAATTCCAACTGTTCTTGCACTGCTTGATGAATTAATTGGATCTGTTGAATAAACTTCCGATCTTAATCCATATCAATTTGTCCACATTCCACTGTATCTTTTCCAAAAACAAAGCCTAAAGGAGACTTTGGAAAATACCCAAAACATGTCTCAAATGGAGACTTATGTGTTGAAGAGTGTATAGCTCCATTGTAGGCATGCCGAACATAATGAAATTGTTCATCCCAAAGTTTAGGATGCTTAGCACAATACCGTCTAAGCGATGTACCACTGTCCAACTGACCACTTCAATTTTTCCTGTCGGTTTGTGGATGAAATGTTATGCTTTTCTTCACCTTTGTGTCCATAAGTTCCCATAAAGATGACCAAAATTTCCCAAGAAAACGGTAATCTCAATTAGAAATAATAGAAGTAGGAAGTCCAAAATGGACCCATACTTTTGAAAGAACAAATGAGCATTCATTTCAGCTATGATCTGCTTTTTAAAAGGCACGAGTTTGCACATTTTACTAAATCAATCCACAACAACATAAAGATAATAATGTCATTGTCTAGACATTGGAAAATTTCCTACAAAATCCTTTGAAACACTTTCCCATGGACGAGAAGGAACTAGAAGTGGAGTGTACAAGCCTAACTTTGTGTTACTTGGTTTACTTGTTGCACACATAACACAACCTTCTACATATTTGGACACTGTATCATTAATTGTGCTACAGTTTTACCTACTCCAAAATGTCCCGAAATGAGAGAAGTATGAGCTTCTCTTATCATATGCACTCTTTCACTTTGTGGAATACAGATTTTACCAAGATGATACAATAACTTGTCCTTGATATGATAGTTCAATTCTTCATTATGATAGACATGCCTTAGTGATTCATATACTTCTTTAAAGCCTCCATCCTTAGTATATTGTTCAACATAACTTGCATGTACTAGAGGACTTTGTTGAATGACAATAGTAGTATTTGTTGGAGGTCTAGATAACATATCTGCAACTTTATTGTGAATTCCTTTCTTATACATAATAATCAAATGAAATTGTTGTAGAAAACGTATCCACTTGAAATGCCTTGATTGTTGTAGCTTAGTTTGTGATTGTAAATATTGTAGTGGTTGATGATCAGTATGTATGATTGTTTCTTTACCCATTAGGTAATGTTTCCATTTTTTAACACTTTGTACTAACACATAAAACTCTTTGTCATAGGTTGGATAGTTGATTATTGTTTTAGAGAAAGTTTCAAAATGATAGTATATTGGTTTATTTTGTTGCATTAAGATTGCCCCGATTGCATAACCACTAGCATAAGTTTCTATATCAAATGGTTTGCGTAGATCTAAAAGTGCAAGTACTGGAGTTGTGTTGATCTTTTCTTTTCACTGTGTTGAAGGATTTTTGTTCCTTGCCTTCCCACTGAAAGACTTTGTTCATCCTTGTCAAAGCATGTAAAGGGGAAGCTATGAAGGAGAACTTTGCAATGAACTTCCTCCAGTATTCGACTGCTCCCGATGGATTAGGCCAGTTTACAATGACCTCCACTTTAGATGGATCAATCTTCAATTCACCACCCCCTACAATGTAACCTAGATAAACTAAATATGTCTTTCCAAACTCGCATTTGGACATCTTTAGGTACAATTGTTTCCTTACAAGTACATCCAATACTTGTTTTACATGCTTGACATGCTCTTCCCAAGTTCGAGTGAAAATCAAAATATCATCTCAGTAGACTAAAGCCATCAATGAAGGGCCTGAACACATCATTCATCACCCTCATAAATGTTGTAGGTGCATTACAAAGCCTAAAGGGCATTACCATATATTCATACAATCACTGTTTAGTTTTGAAAGCAGTCTTCCAAATATCATTGTCATGAATACGGATTTGATGATAGCCACTTCATAAGTCTAACTTACTGAAAAAAATTGCATTCTTAAGTTGATCTAAAAGATCATCAATTCGAGGAAGAGGATACCTATATTTTTTTGTGATTTTGTTTAGTGCCCTGTAATCAACACACATACGCCATGTGCCATCTTTAAAGGATATATGTGCCCACGTATACACTATTGGATCGATGCGCATATACATTAAATGGTGTATATTTGAGCAAACATTGCCATTAATGATTTTCCACTCGATGTTTATTGTTTTAACATTGCATAATCATGTAACAAACTTCCTTCCGCTTAGTGAAATCCAAAGTAAAAAAATCATTATGGTCCATCTGAAATTTTCATCAAAATTATCTTAAAATTGGACAATACTCTTGTAACATTATCTTTATTAACATTGTTCCACCATATAACATAACTTTGTATTATGATCAAACACTAAACGTTATTTGAAGATGGCAAAACCTATCATAACTCAGTCGTCAAACTGGCATTGACAACAACCATCACTGGCTGCTATACGCAAATGCAAGTTGACTCATCACCGTTAATCTAGGAAAACCACAACACTTGAAAACACCCATTGGTGGTTCGTAAGGGATGGATAAGTCTGTCTTCCTTCATAATGATATTGATGAAGACCTGCTGAACAAAATTTCTGGAATAATGCCCTATAGATTTTCTCATCTCAATTATGGTTTTTCTTATCTGGGTTTCTTCTTGAAGCCCTCGAGTTACCTTATAAAGGATTGGTTGTGGCTTATTACGAAGTTTGAGCACCGTATATCTCACTGGACAAACAGGCTATTATCATTGGGTGGAAGGTTGATTCTGGTGCGTGCTGTTCTCACTAGTTTGCCTGTTTACTGGTTTGCACTGTTTCCTATCCCATCGACTATATTGGATAAGCTTAGGAAGCTCATTTACTCATCCTGTGGGGTTCTTCGGCTAAGCATAAAAGGTTCCACATGGCAGATTGGCATTCGTTGGCTCGTCCCACAGCCCTGGGGGGTTGGGGCATTAAACATCTCCCTCTCTTTAGTATTTCACTCAGAATGAAGAACTTTTGGTATGCTCTGAATCAAATGGGAATCTGGAATCTTCTGCTGAAGGAAAGATATATGAAACATTTGACTGTACATGCTTGGTTTCGACAGAAATGCTTCAGGTTTCACAATGCATCCATTTTATGGAAAGGCTTCCTTTCTACTATTCAATGGATTGGGAATGGTCTTATGTGGCAGGTTGGTAATGGGAGGGATATTCGGGTGGGAGCGGACCCCATTGTTGGTATGGACAGTTCTTACATCCTGTCTGCAGAGCTGAGACTCTATTTGGAAGACTACGGGATTTCCACGTTGGATCAGGCTATAAATTATTCTACAGGTGTTTGGTTTACTGCGGAGGATCTTGACTTATGTGATGATTGGAGCAGACAATGGGATATATACATCAAAGGTTTGAAATATAATAGAATTTTTCTTAGAGGGGAACCTGATTCGCTCCTGTGGTCCTACAACACATATGCAGGCCCCATTACTGCAGCCCGCAGCTATGACTGTCTAATAAATATCCAAGAGGATGAGGATCACAACAGTGTTATGTATATGCTGTGGAATATGAAATTACCTGTCAAGATGATCTGTTTTACCTGGCTGATTATGAAGGACCGTATCCTTACCTGGGATCACTTACAATCTCGCGGTTTCAATGGCCCTGGTATGTGCGTCTTATGCAATGGGGATTCTGAGGACTGCGACCATTTGTTATTAAGGTGTCCATACACTCTGAATATCTTAAACCATTTTGCGGCCTGTCTGGGATTTACCTTTGTACCACTAGACAATATCCATTCTACTTTAACCCACTGGTTCACCACTCATGCCCAATCTGCTACTTTTCTATATGCTCCTGTGATCATCTTCTGGTACATATGGCTCCAACGGAATTCTTGTATTTTTGAAGATCTTAAACCGTATGCCTCCTTACTCATTGCCAGGATTGATAGCTCCCTATCACTCTTCCCGGTCCCACATAAGGAAAAAAAAATCAGGCAGATTGGTCCCCTGCCGTTACATTCCTATCCTGTGGGCTATTTTGATGGTGCAGCTAAAACAAATATGGGAGGAGCTGGGTTTATGATCTATCTCAGTGAAACCCATTACTTTGGCTTTTCTGTTGGATGTGGGGAATGCACCAATACACGGGCCGAGCTTTTGGCACTTTGGTCTATTCTCAGAGTCTGTCAATTGATGGGTCTTCCCATTAAGATGATTTATGGTGACTCTTTGGTGATTATCTCATGGGTCAATAGAATATCTACCCTGGATTTACCTACTCTGAAACACTGGTGCGATGATATAAATTCTATGCTGCGATTGGCTCCACCGGTGTCCTTCAATCATATATTCCGGGAACACAATACTCTAGCTGATGGTCTTTCCAAGAAGGCCCTGAATATGGACTTGGGTATTGGTCATTTCTCGGAAACCATGGATGGTTTGATCATTGGAGAGGGAATTTTCCATCTATTTTGATGGCTGTCATCATTTATCAGTTTTTGGTTTTTGTTTGGATTGGATGTACTTACTGTCTGTATTTTGGAGACTTTCAGCTAGATTTTATCTTCCATGGCATATATGTTTGATCGGACACCAGTACTTGGAATTGCTGACCCGAGTCTCTGGGAATGATGAAAAAGTCTGCATTAGATCAGACTTTGTTTGTACTCTCTCCAGTACTGGCTGTCTTGTTGTTTTTATGTCTTTATACATGACTGTATGGGTGCTGATGGACTGTTTTGTCCTCGTATTTCATGATGTACGTTTAAGATGTCTTTTGATTCTATTTTGAATATCAAAGGCTGGCTTTTTTCTTCTGAAAAAAAAAGACTTCTACTCCTAGATGCCTCTGGGTCTTAGGATGTTAACATGTTTCCTTACGCTCAAGAAAGACGGGCTCTTAACCAATCAAAAGCAATTAAAATTATAATTTTCAAAAAAGTACTAAAAAAATTCAAAATTATCATGTAGGAAGAGGGTGCTTTTAGTAAAAAGATTAAACACTAAGCATACCAAACTCGATCAAAATTGAAAATTTCAAAAAACTACTAACATTATCGTTATAATTAAAAACATTCAAATGGATGTGTCTAAAAATTGGACGATTTGGATTGGATGACCATTTTTTTCTTGTTATTTTTTATTTTGCAAAATTAAATGGATATGTTTAAAAATTAGACTATTTAGATTGGATGGCCAATTTTTTCCCGATATTTTTTATTTAGTAGTAGAAATAGAACTTAACAACTAACCTGCATTTTTAAAAATTCTAACAGGATTTAATCAAAATCATGCCCAAAAACCAGCCTATTCCAATCCAAATAGTAGAACTTTTAAACTATGCACATTTGAAATTTGTCACTTGGCAAGAGGTTCTTTTTGGTGAAATATTGACTTACTAGTGTTGTTTGTTCTTAAAGATTATATAGAGGCTAATATATCATGGAGGCCAAAATGCTTATTGCTCAACTAAGAACCAATTCCCACCAACTGCGTTGTGAAACTAGAAGCTGGAAAATTCCAAAGGAAGCTTGGGAAGAAAGAGTATGTACTTTTTGCACCTCCAGAAAAGTGGAAACAGAAAAACATTTTATTTTAGAGTGCGAGGCCTTCAAGGACAGCATAGCAAGGACAGCATGGACAGTTATGTGAATATCTTGACAAACTAGTTCTTGGATTAATTTAAGTAACAGTGATGAATTTTCTTTTTACTCATCATCAAAACAAAAAAAATTAAAAATCAGCAGACAAGACAAGACAATCTATCTTATAGACTATTTTTAGCCTCACTGATGTTAAAAATAATTTCTTTCTTTACTTAGGACTTAGTGTCTTTACTTGTGGACACCGTTGCATTTTTCAATGCTGCTGTCGCACATGCGATGTTATTTCCTACTCTGTCAACACTGCCGTGGATTCTAATAATTAGGTTTCCGCCACTGGCTGCAGTGTGTTCTGATGGCCCACGTGGAATGGCCATAATGCTCGGTAGTGGTAGTCTCGACAGCGCGCAGCGTCAGGTTGGTACCTTTTCCTAATCACCTCCGGATGGACGTCTGTAAGATGCTCCACTTCTGGATGGCAGACAATGTAGACGGCCCGGCCACGTGGGCTTAGTCAATTTGTGCACAGCTACACGTCATGTTGACGGTGCGGCAGTGTCGTTTTCTTAGCCTTCATAACAAGTTAAACGAGTCCCACGTGGGTAGGAATATGACTATTAATGTCCAGCTGTAGAATTTTACCTTCTTGTTCAGAGATAATGAGCGCTCCACGCAGCGACAGCAGAGAGAAAGTGACACTGACAATCACTTTTCCACAAGGTCATTATGTGGGGGGCACCATTTTGTCATATTGTCGACCATAAGTGTGGTACAATAATTCAATATATTAACCTATACGAGTTGTCAAAAGAGGGGAAGATTTTTCTTGGTTTTTATCAGTTTTTGGTCATGAATTTTTATGGAATTTTAAAAAATGTGTAAAAATACGGTTAGATTTTACAGAGTGTGGGTGTTAGGGGTTTCCGTGTCACGTGTTTCATTTCTGCGCATAAAATCGCTCAACAAACAATATAAATTACAGAGTTTGTGGGTTAAATTCAGTGGATTCCGATAGAAAATCAGCCTGAAAGTCAAATCCTCCCCTGGTTAGACGACTCCTTAATCTATATATCATTATACAAAGTGAGTTAAAATGAACCCCGTGAAGTAGAGTAATAAGTTTTAATATTTAACAATCGTGGGATGGGGTGTTAGGGAAGGAAGAACACAAGAGTACATCCTTTGTATGACCTTTATGCGGTGGTGGGTTCTTTGAACAACTAATTTACTCATGCATATGATTAATGGAAGGATGGGTGGGATAATTGGCATGACTCCCTCGTCACTTGAATTTGTTGTGGATGGAGGTGACGATGATTGAAGCTTTGAGAATTTAATTCAGGATAATGATGGTTGCAATTTGGGTTGGGTTTTGGTACGAAGATGAGGCATAGGGGCGCAAAGTCATAATGGCACAACATGAGAGCAATGGTGGTGATAATTGATGGGTTTTCTTCTCCGCTCGTTGTTTTATTTACTATAGTGATAGTCGATAGGTGGACAACTTTTGTAATATTCTCAATAGTTAGTGGTGCAATAATTCAATATATTAACCAATGTATTATTATACAAAGGGTGTGTTAAAATAAACCCGTGAAGTAGAGTAATAAGTATTAATGTCTAATAATCCTCGGATGGGGTGTTAGGGAGGGGAGAGAAGTCAAGAGTACGTCCTTCGTATGACCTCCACGAGGTGGTGCATCCTTTGAACGTCTAACTTACTTATGCATATGATTAATCGATGGTTGGGTGGGACTGCTGACACACATCCCCCCGTCACTTGAACTTGTTGTGGATGGAGGTGACAACGAATGTCACAACTCTGTGAATTCAATTCAAGATAATGATGGTTGTAATTTGGGTTGGGTTCTCGTACCAAGACGAGTCAAAGGACCATTAGGTCATAATTGTGTAGCATGAGAGCAAGGGCAGTGATAATTGATGGGTCTCCTTCCCCGCTCCAGGTTTTATTCATCTACAGTGGTAATTTAGTAAGACTCATTTGCTCCTTTGTTGTTTTAGCCCCCACATTTGGAAACATAATTCTGTTGTTTCTTTTGGTTCACTTGCTTTGTTTCGTCATGTTGATGGCTCTGTTTCTCCTGGTTTTGTATTGCCAAGGACTTTGTTTCATCTGGTCTAGGTCTCTGTCGACCCTACTTTTTTCCCCCAAGCCTCTTGACTTCAACAACACCTTTTTCCATGATGGGTAGAGGCAGAGGCAAAAATCCAAGGCAAGGAAACACCAACAAAGTGCAGACTCATTAGAGCAAATTTGGGGTCTAAAATAGGCCTTATAAGAAAACGAGCCACCTCACAAGAAAGTGATCCATTGAATTAAAAAACAAATAGAATTTCACGAAAAGAGTCAACCATAATGGTTGACACGACATATTTGACATTAAAAACTAATTTTTTTTAATTCGTAATTTCAACATATCTCCCTGTTGTTTTACTCAAATTTCGAGCAGGAGCACTTGTTGGATGCAAAATTAAATTATGAATCCAACGAGTACCCACATTGCATTTTTTTATGGACCTCGTTGCCCCAAAAATAAGAAATAGATGAAAAAACATTGACAATGTCATTATCATGTTTTTTTCAGGTATTTCTTGTTTTTGGGGCAGCGGGGTCTGCCAAAAGTATGAAGCATGAGTACTCGTTAGATGCAGAATTTAACTCTGCATCCAATGAGTGCTTCCTCTTGAAATTTGAGTAAAACAACAAGGATATATGTTGAAAATATGAACAAAAAAGTAGTTTTTATATGTTTCCCTACAAAAATCATAAATATTATTTTATTATTTTCCTTAGGAGGCCCATTTTAGACCTCAAATTTGCTCTAATGAGGTCTCAAGAAGAGACTACGGAAGTAGAGGAGACATACTACCAAGATATTTCGCTAGAGATTCAAGCGTAAATAGCTAAATCATAATAATGGGTCAAGGAAGAACAACTATTGAAGAAGAGATGAGGACATAGGTTACCAATTCAGGAAACACTAGAACTAGAGAAACAAAATATTATAAAATGATGACCATGCATTAGACTACAAAGTCTTTGTTAGGAAAAGTTGTGCTGGACACCACGGAGGAGAGGAATGATCTCTTGATGCAGATAGACGAAATTAAGAGGAATGATCTCTTGATGCAGATAGACGAAATTAAGGACTAAATGAACTTCCTCATCAAAGCCATCACTGACACAAGGCATACGAAGTTGTTATTCAAGTTCCAACACGAAGTTGTTATTCAAGTTCCAACACCAAAGTTTCTCTGTCCTCATGTATTTTATAATGATATGGTTAAATAGTTTTGTTCTGCTTCCAGACTCTTTTTGAATTTTTGTTATCATATTTATGCACAAGAGTTCTTACTTTTTGCTAGTAATACTTAGTGAATAAACAAAACTTTTTATGAGGCAACTCATAAACTACTATTTTATTTATGTGCCAATTTTTCTTGAGAAAGAATCTATCATGTAATTTCATGTTCTGTTTAATACTACAACTTAGCTTAAAAAGTATTAATGTCTAACAAAATCTTTTATTAGAACTAATAAAATCTTTAATATAATCATTTTAAAAATCTCTCATATAAATATTTTTTAAATAATATATAAATATTTTTTAAATAACATATATATATAAATAATATATAAATATATTTTTAAATAACATATATATATAGATAGTGTGAACTTGCTAGCGTTGATTTTGATGTTTATTTCGACCAGGACATAAAAGAACCCTATAATAAAGATAACCGATCCAAAACAGCGCTTAAACCAATATACCAAACTTACATAATGAACAATATTTAGTATTTAAGTAAATAATATTATTACATCCATACATGTGTTTACATATTGATTAGAGTTTTCAAAGCATGGTAATGATATGTCCATAATATTTACTTAACTCACAACAAATTAACAATTCGACTAGTGCATATGATTCACCTGGATGGAGAGAGTTTCTAAAAACCCTAGGTTTGAAAACCTTAGCTTGTTTTTGTTGGGAGTGGTAAACAATGGATTTGGAGTTCAGTTTGTTGAATTTGGCGAGCCTAGTATCAATTATGACAAAAGTGGGAATGTTTCTTTCATCCTTTCATTGTTTATTTTTACAGTCCGAATGGCAAAAGCCACATCACACTACAAATATGCCACGTCACATTAAATCTAATGAAAGTCAACCTAAATGGCAACAATACCACTCCATAATGGCAACAATACCACTCCATAATGGCAACAATACCACTCCATTATCTCTATATTTTGTGATGCTTTAGGTATGTCAATCAACGTTCAAAAATAAAATTTTGTTCATTTTTGTGATGATCATGACATTAGAAATCAGATTGCCTCCTTGTTTCCTTATAAGATGTCTGATTTAAATGGGGGTTTTAAATATCTTGGTTTTCTTTTGAAACCAAATGGGTATAAAAAAGGTGATTGGGGATGGTTAATTCATAAGATTCAAGGGAAAATTAGTTCATCGTTGTTTAGATGGTTGTCATTGGGAGAGAGCCTTGTCTTAGTCAATACCATTCTTCAGAGTATCTTAGTATTTTGGTTCTCTTTATTCATCATTCCAAAAGCAGTGGTATCTGTGATTAGAAGGAAAATCTTTCATTTTTTATGGGCTGGAAAATTCAAATTCTTGAAATTCATCTTGCTTCTTAGGATAACATTTCAAAGCCTAAACATTTGGTAGGGTAGGGGATAAAAAATTTGAACAAGTTTAATAGGGCATTATGTGCAAAATTTTTGTGGCGTAGTATATTTGATAAAGGATTGTGGGGAAAACTTGTGAAAATTAAGTATCTAAAAAGATTTTCCTTGGTCCATTGTTTTCATTCTCATGCCAAGAAAGTTCCTAATGCCTTTTATATTTGGTGCTGCCTATTAAAGTCCTTCCCTATTTGTTGGGATGTTGGATGAGGTACCCAAGTCTTTCTGGTTTTTTATCCTTTTATTGGTTTAATTGAAAATTACAAACTGACCCAGGGTCTTATGGCAGAGCTACATAGAAAACATATCATTGTTCTTAAATTGGTGGCGAGTGAACAGACGTGCGAAGATGTTAATTGGATTTCTTTCAGGGGATTATATTTGTGTGGTTCACACGCGATTGAGTGGGGAAATTTTGTGGACAAGCTATATCAGGAGGGTATAACTTTGTCAAAATTTGATGACAAAATGGTATGGAATTTCAATAAGAGGGATGGCTCGGTTAATGCAAAATTGGATTATAATCTTAATTTGGAGGATGGGTTGGTGGATAGTTCTTGTTGGTGGATGAAGGTTATTTGGTGAGGGAACTTTCCTTTAAAATTTAAGTGTTTTGCTTGGATTTGTTTCCATAAAAAGGTCTTAACATGGAATTCATTACAAAGAGGGGTTTCATTGGCCTTCGAAGGTGTTTTATATGGAAAAATGAGTCGGAGGCGGTGGGGCATATTTTTTTTCAATGTTCTTTTTATCGGGATGTATGTGCCAAACCGGGTTAGATATTTCAGTATGTTGTTTCTTGGGACTGCTACATGTTTGAAGACAACATGATGCACTATATAAGTAATCAAAGAAGGCTCTATGTTTTTCCTTTTTTTACCATCTAGGAAGTTTGGAAGGCAAGGAATAGTTTTATATTTAGGAAATTATACCAAATGTTGTACAAGTAAGTATTAAAGTGACTAATTATTTTCTTGAATCCTATAGAGTTATCTCTTTGACAACCTCCAAGTGTGATCCATTTCCTGCTCTTGATATAAATAAACCTATTGGTTTCTTTGATGGAGAATAACAACAAGGGTTGTGTGGTGCATGAATGGTAGTCAAGTTTAGGACAAATCATGTGATAAACTTATGGAGGGGTGTTTGAAAGGCCCTACAAATAAAAGAGAAGAACTTCTTGCTTTGTGGGGGCTTATTTGGTTTGCAAAGAGAAGTGGACTTAACACTTTTTAGGTTGTTGGGGACTCAAAAACTATCATAGATTGAGAAAGATGTGTTTTTTCTTTACACTCATTGTTATTAGAATAATGGGTGAGTAGGGTTGGGTATTTGATTTGTGATTTTTCCCATGTTTCTTTCACGTTTCTTTTAAGCATATCAACTGGAAATACAATGGTGAAGCAGATAATCTATCTAAGAGAGCTAATGAGATATGGATGAATAATTTCTTTTGAAGAATTTAGAGATGGAGGTCTTTTGGCCTTTCACAACTTAAGGATTTTTTGATACAATTTAGTTATTCTACGAGTTGACTAGAGTAAACTGTCACAACACCAAAAATACCAAAATAAAATAATTTATATAAGTAATCTTCTAACAATGGTGTAACTATAAAATTCTTTTTAGCTTATCTCACTTACTCTTTATTTTTTTGGTTCTAACCTTTAGTTATACATTGCTTGTTGGGAGAGAAAACAATCTTGGCGCTTTTGGGTCCTTACTTGACCAAGGTAAAGACTCTAGTTTTCATTAAAGAGTCTCTAGCAGGGTAATGAGAGTTTATGACTATGTTTGAAATTAAGTCTTTAAGGTTTAGGGCCTAAGATTTTTACCTTAGCCCTAAACTTGGGTCATAACACTTCATTGGTTTTGATTGTTCCAGCATGAGTGGTGTTATATGATTATGGTTATAAATAATGTTTTATTTTCATACCATGTTAGCGTTGTGACAACCTACCTTTTGATTAAAGAGTTGGCATGAGGAAACACATTATACAACCTAACGAGAACTCTAAATAGTTCTCATTATTTTATAGGCTCCATTTAGTGGCTATTTTTACCTCCAAATCGAAAAATAGTGCTACTAGTAGCAGACCATTTTTTTCAGGAATAAAATCACAATTTTTTGGAAACCCATTGACTAATTTTTCTTAATTACATAAAATACTAATTTTTAAAGATAAAACAAATTAATAATTTTTATTTTGTAATTTTGTATTAATATTTGAAAAAAAATAACAATTTAAAACTTCAAATGCATAATTAATAAATTAAAAAAAACACTAATTAAAATGAAAAAAACTATATATAAACCATATATATATAACATAGTAAATTAAAAAAAATATTACAATAAATTTTTTATTAAAAAAAAATTAATTTAAAAAACAAAATTTTATTAAGATTTTTTTAAAAATTCATATAAAAATTATAAAAAAACTGAAAAAAAACTTTAATTAAAAAAAACTATAAAAAAACAATAGAAAATTAAAGAAAAACAAAAACAAAAACCTACCTACCCCACCCCCTCGTCGCCTCCGCTCTCCCCCACCCAAGCCACTCCCCCCTCCGCTTGCCCATCACCCCACCCCCTCTCCCATGCCCCTTCCCCTACCCCGCCATTCTCTTTCCATGTCCCTCCCTTCCCACTCCTCTCTGCCCCCTATTGCCCTTTGTCGTCGCCCCTTCCCCCTCCTCTCCACCCTGCGGGATAGAGGGCGACGTGGGGCGGAGGGGAGGGAGGGGGGAAGGGGATGGAGTAATAGGGAAAGGGGTGGGCAAGAGAGGGGGTGGGGTAGGTAGGGTTTTTTGTTTTTGTTTTTATTTTAATATCATTTTTTTTCAATTTTATTTTTTTTTAATGTTTTGTTTTTTAATATATTTTTAAAAATTTAATGTTTTTATTTTTTTGTGTTATTTTTTTGTTTTTTAAATTTTTTTAATAGTTTTTGTTTTAAATGATTTTTTTTAGTTTTTTAATTATTTTTTTTAGTTTTTAATAATTTTTTTTCTTAATAAATATTTTATTTTTAATTTTTTTTTAATAAAACTTTAATTGTTTAGTAACCTTATATATATATATATGTGTGTGTGTATTTATTTTATATAAACGTTAAATAAAAATTTAAAAATTTAAAAATTTAAAAAAATGGGGAGGGGGAAGTGATGGCCACAAAGACGGGACACTTTATTTTTCAAGGCCATGGTTTGAAAATTACTGCAATGTTCGCACTACTTTTCGATTTAGAGGTTGATTGTAATATTTTTATTCAAATGATATTGATTGTTAAGTCCACGTTTTCAAACAAGTTATACTTTTGGCATTTGAAAAAACCAATGTGCATTTAGTAGCATTAGTTTTCTATTCAATGGTTGATTTAAGGCTATTATTAGCAACAATATGAGTTTTTAAAGAAATGGTTGTCTTTTTAACCTTGAAACAAAAAAGAATTCAACTAGTAGCATCACTTTTCAATTTGAAGCTTGATTTTGGTGTTTTTGACACAAGAAAAAGGATTTTTAGGGCTAGAGTTCTCGTTGTGAGTATATAGTTCTCATTAGGTTATATAATGTGTTAGGCATGGATGGCCAAGGTAAAGTTATTTTTGGACATCATTGCATTTTTTGGAAACCATGCAAACAATTTAATTCTTTCTCTTTTGGCTCGACCCATGGCCTGCGAGTTGACAACGCAACCAGGGTGGTTGATTTCTTTTCTTGTGGAGCAATAACTGTATGTTAGACTTCAGTTTTTGCGGGTGAGGTTATGGCCCTCCATGTGTTTATTCGCTCTTTTAGAGCTGTTGGATGAGTGTTTCTTGGTTTTGTTTTGATTTGGGAAAAGTGACATTTACCCTATTGGGTTGTTCACTGCTAATTGTGATTCAGTCACTTCCTCACACAGAGATGGCTAAGGGTTTCTTGTTTTGTGTTTACAATTACATTGTAATGAGCCATGATGCTCATACAAGCTTCGCATTAGTGTTTGCTGGTTTTTAAAACA
The DNA here is from genome assembly GCA_001517045.1 of Pseudotsuga menziesii. Taxonomy (NCBI): domain Eukaryota; kingdom Viridiplantae; phylum Streptophyta; class Pinopsida; order Pinales; family Pinaceae; genus Pseudotsuga; species Pseudotsuga menziesii. Next base: position 266,711 of record LPNX010937184.1, on the reverse strand, counting down.
GGTTTTGAAGTGTTGTTAAGGAGCCGAGATCTTGTTTATTTACTGGTTCCACGATTTTTCTATATGCTCTATGTGGAAGGTCTGGCTCTGAAGCTGTCCATAGTGTCTGTGATGTAAGGGTTTAGCTATAGAAGATCCACGAAGTGTCTGCGAGGATAACACTTTGTCTGTAAGTTTGCTCTGTAAAATCCTATCCTCGTTTTTCTTTTTAGCAACATTACCACAAATTAAAAACCAAATGTTGTTGTGCAGGGTTTCGGGACAAGGTTTCTTCATCTTCGATGTGTAGATAAGCTATCTATTATTTTCCCCAAATCTACATTTCAAAGGTGAGTTTAAGATTCTCGATTTTTTATTTTTAAAAACAATGCTGGTTGAAAAACGAATAATGGAGGTTACTCCTGCAGGCCTCGAGTGCATGAGGATTATCCCTTGGCCAACTAGCGGTTTATGGAAGTCCTCTTTTATGGGAAATGTATTAAACCATACCATAACTATTCTTTATGTTTTTATAAAGAAAATCAAGGTATTGACTACATGGATACTGATATGTGCAAGAGGAATATAACGTATTCAACGCTTTGTGGAAAATAATTAGGGTTTTACTACGTGATGTTTGTTGGCTTTTAGGAAGAAGAAAAGAACTCCTTTGGTAAGATTTGTTACCCTTCTTCACACAAATTAAATGTCGTTTCCATAATCAAATCTCTAAACATTTGTTGCATGGCATGTGGATCATGGCATCGCTGGATACAACTCGTCCCCTTTTCCAGGTATGCAAAATACCTTCGTTGGGCAATACAGGGTTTGATATATTTAATACCTCTGTGCAAGGGTTTGGATCTGGGATGACCCTTCGAGATTCATTAAGTTAAGTTGTATTTATTGATTTTTAATATGCTAGGTTAAGACTCTGTGGTAATTCTTTAAGCCTAGTTGTGCTTTTTCTTTTTTTAAAGATAAAACTTAAATATGAGGATTTAGATGTGTGATGGGAATCGTTCAAGTTGTTTTTATGAAAGGCACTTTGCCCCTCTCGACTTAGTTATATTGTTCAGTTTATAAGAGTGGAAGTTTGAATCATTTTGTAATAAATTGCTAATCCATCGATCAGACTCTTGGTTTTCATTGTGACTGTGTTTGTGTCAATTTTATTTGATCCCTTGGTTCAGATTATTGTTTTTGAACTGTTTACAGTTTATTAGATTTATAAGATGTTTATCTCTAACCATAACGACATAAACATTATTTAACAGATAATTTGATAAAATGTATGCATCTATAAATCAAATAAGAAATAAGAAGCCTCTCGGCTCTAATGCTCTTCTATATATCCTTATTATATTTTACGATTATTTATAAATTTTTTAATTTAAGTTAAAATTGCTATGCTAGGGTTTGTCTAACATGATAATGATTTAGTATAAAAGACATTTCCAGTGGCTAAATATTTTGTGCATGAATTAACCTAAAAAGAATAAAAACAGGAATCTAAGAATTTAATAAATAACTTTATGCATATAAACAATTTTAGTATTCTAACATGTTTAATAATCGATTCCAGTAATATAACTAACAAGATAAAAAAAATGGATTATTTAGATAAGAACCTGTCACCACTAATGGGGAAACGAAATTGAGGTTGTTGTTCCTCTCAACCAAACTCCCAGAGAATCCAAGTTACTTGCTCTAGAACCCCCAAGCCTGTTTGTTGAACCACAAGGACAAATACTAAGCAATGCTCACTCTCTCTACATAAGCTAGATACTTTCACCTACATCACAAGCCTCCTGCTTGTTCAAGGGGATCAATACTTATAGTATTTTTCCTAGGACTTTGGTCATTTATGAGCCACATGCTCATTATTTCTCCACAATGAGTCTCGACCTGATTTTAGGGAAGATGCCTCCTACATCACTTGAGCTTTCACTCAACAGTTTTTGTCATTTGACATTCATCCTTGTGGGTCAACAAACACTATTTAACAACTACTTTAGTTATGATTTCTCTCAGTTTTCAATTATTAAATAATAAAAATTCTATTACATTTATTTTGACCTCAATTGATCAAAATATCAAAAACAATAATTTAATGTCTTTAACAATAAATAAATATTCAGTGTGTTACATAAACAATATGTTTTGTTAGCAATTTGTATGGGGACTTTGTCTCTTATGAGATATGATATAGTATAAATCTAAAAGGATTCTGGATATGTATTTTTGTCTCATATGTGTGGGAGGTGAAAAGACAACAATGATAGTCTGGGAATAAGATTGTGGATAAATATTGAGAAGATCTCACTTCTCTCTGATACGATGTAACGTTATGCAACTTTGATTTCATAATATGTCAAGTTGTTTTTTTCAGTGTGAATTTTTTTAATAAAATAAAGAAAATTCTATCACATTTAGAAGTTACCTTTTTTTATTTGACTGGAGTTTAGAAGGAACGATAATGATACATTCATACTGTTTAATAATAAAGTGAAGAAGAATAATATTATATTTCAAAGTTTGTTTATGGATAAAAAAACATTTTGTGAAGTAATGTCACGTCCCCTCCCCTCATCTCGTCGATGGAGAGGACGCGGCTTCTACTGTGATCTGACTATCAAACCAACCAGGGATCTAGCCCCATGAACATAAATGTAATGCATTGAAATAAAAGACATGTACATATACATAACAAATGAAAAAACAACAGAAGCAAATACATTTCAACACATTCAATATGTTCATAGTAATTCTTAAATAAATACAGTTGCAAAAATTAAATACACAGAGAATACTTATCTTGAAAATAAATTGTCCCACAACTAGCTATGTCACTGCAACTTTCCACCCAACCATATGCTATTGTGCTCATCAATCTCTCAGCACCACTGCCACCCCTGAGCTGGGCATGATTCCCACAAGGAACTAGGGAACAACAGGCTCACACATAGCCAAAACATATCAAAACTCAACCAAGCCAATCTACAGTTGGGTTTATCAGGCTGCTAAGGTAGTGGAAATGTAGAATTGCTAAGTTAGTGAGCTCAAACATAGAGATGTGGACACTTGCACCAGATCTATCTAGATTGGAATCCACAATACCTACACACCCAACATAAGGAAGTATTCCCTTCAGTGCTACACAGTCCCTCAGGCAATACATTCCCTTCTAGTGCTCTCCAGGGTGTGCATAGAAGAATAGCCATCCCTCTTGATATTTTTGTGATGTTCCTCTCTTCACTAGGTTTATCAAGCCAATTCTGGGCCTCTTCCACTCCTAAGTATTTTAGACCATAACATGGATGCACACAACAACAAAATACAAATGATGGGCATGAAGGAAAACATTTTGCAACAAAAAACGAATGGGAAAAAAGGGAAAACAACCCTGTGAGAGAAAATCAATTTCAATAAATGTTCTTGGGCATTACATGGGACAAAACGACCTCCCTAAACACCCTAAACATGGATCTCTTCTCCCAACCATGGAAATGAAGGAAAAATTCAAAAAACGTGAAGGGAAATGCCCATGTATCTCCAGAAGCGTGAGGAAGAAAACACATGGGTGAATAATGGTTTGGGCATGCATTTCTGGGTAATAACTTGCCCCATAAGTCAAAATTCAATTTTCCCAAAATGGGTGGCTTCCCCAATAAGAATTTGACTTCCATACTCTTCCATCCCCAAGGCATTAACTAACTCAACCAACTTATAGAAGAAATAAATGATTGGGCACAAAAGACAAAAAATGTAGTAGACAACTTTATGGGTTCTCCCAATGACATTTGGATTTACCCTATTGGCTCAAGGGTTTGAATATTTTCCCTCCCTATTCCTTGTGAGATCATGCCCCCATCTCCTGTTGCATGGGCATAGCTAGTTGTGGGTATTTTTATTAAATTGCATATTTACATGATGTCTTAATTTATATTATGCCTAGCTAGCACGATAACCATAGGTATCGATTTTTAATTGCCGATACATAAAACACTAAATCCATGGTGGGGCCTTAACCTTTAGCTCCTCACCATGATTTAATAATGGTATTTACATCATATACAATTTTAATGCAACGGGGTCAAAATCGAGATATTACAAGTAACACCGCGTAAACTACCTTTATCCTATAAGTAATACCTATCACACAAAACCTACTCAACTTTTGGGAAAGTATGGTGTGATATCATCAAGAATTTTTTTTTCAATTGAAAAAAGTTTATAACTTACAATTCAGGATTGAATAAAAGTTATAAAAGCAAATACATAAAAGGTTATTCTATTAAGCATATGACTACAATCTCTTATCCATCTCTACTATGGAAACATAAACATAAAACTTAAACAAAGCATTCACAGAAGGACACATGTTGCCTCTCATTACATAAAACAACAAAAAGTTTAATTTTCCCATTCATAAACACATTAGAGTTTAAATAAATACCCAAGATACTAAAAATAAAAAAACTAATAGCTAAATCCTACTAATAAGCTTAAAGGGATCCTTCATCTATTTTAATAAAATCCCGTGGAGGATGGCCTCTGTGTAGCAACAATTTTTTTTTACAGTAGATCAACTAGTTTGTTGTAGCTCCTGTAGATATGAGAAAAGTATAATTGAGGAAAAAAAGACTTGAGAAGATTGATCCTATCACACCACTGATCCAAAATGGCCACATGGAGAGAAAATTTCTCATTAGCCTAGTCCACAACAGTTTTTGAGTCCCTAAAGACCTGTAGAGAAGAGAACTCCTTAATCTAAGCAAAAGAAGGATCCCTTCATCGATCAAGACTCCATCCGAAAACTCAAAAAAATGGAGAACACCAGCACATTCCCCAATTGCAAGCTTTGAAAGATTGTCAACTTCATAATTGAAAACCCTATACAGGTTCTTGAAAACTAAGGAATGAAAACACTCCTTGAGGATCTCAATCCTTCTCATCCAACTCAGAGATTGTAATGTATTTAACCCACTTTCCCAGTCAATAACGACCTTAGAATCACCAAAAAATAGAAGTTGGAGAAGATCTCTTTTTTTGGCGAACCATAATAGTCCCCACAAAGATAAAATATCAACAAAGGTATTAATGTCACTGCCAACACCCATTCTTAATTTAAAGACATGTCTGTCATTTATACGTAAGATCATTATAGTACCACAAGTACCATCCTGTTGAACACCATAAAAAAACCCATAAATAGTATCAAGTTCCAACACAGGTCTGCAACGAACCTTTAATCCTTTTGGGGCTCTATTTATGTTCCATTCAAGTATACCTACCGCAATCTTAGAAACAATATTGAGGATATAGGGAGCATAATTTTGGAAGATGCACTTGTTTCTATTTTTCAATATTTCCCAAAACACAAAATATGGGAAAACTTCCAGTCTCTTCATAATACCGTACCAACATAGAAAAAAATCTTCAATGTTTTCCAGATCCCAACTGAAATAAATAGAAAAGAGTCTTCTTGCCTCTCTTGAAACCTCCTTAAAAAAGGAGCAATGCAAGAAAATATGCTCAAATGATTCCAAATTTGGTTTACACAGAGAACAATAGCTTGGCCCAATATAACCCCTTCTTTGAAGATTTTCCCAAACCAGGATTTTGTTATGAAGGAGTAACCGGGTGAAACACTTTACTTTTAAGGGAATGGATCCTTTCCACAGCCCCTTAACCCCCCATTTGGGAGGAGGAAGGAATTTTCGATACACTAAAGCTTCGTAAGCACATTTTGTAGTGACCAAGCCAGACAAAACATTTTTCTCCCAAACCAAAGTGTCTTTGCTTTCATCAATGAAAATAAATACCCGCATGAGAAAGGGAAACAATGAAAGAATTCCATTCATTTCCAAATTCTGCTGGTAATAATAACTCTTCAACATTTGCCCAAGAGCCATCCCAATCAATTGAAGATTTCCAAATTTGAGAAAGAACCCATAAATTTTTGGTATGAAGTTTAGAAATTAGAGACCTTAATAGAAATCCATTGCCGCTAACACCTGCGATTGGGTCAATACCAATAAATATTTGAATTCCTTGGCCTACATACCATCTCAAGTGATCTTTAATTATCGACAAGGATTTTACAAAACTCTTTGAGACATAAGAAGAGTTCGAATACTTTAAATCTGATTCCCTGAACAAGCTAGCCAACGGCCAATGTTTGATGTATTTGCATTTAATCACCTTGTTCCATAAACCATGATAAATCAATGATATCCACAAACTCTTTGCACATAGGGAAAGATTAAACAACTTCAAGTCTTTTCAACCCCAGCCTCCCAATAACTTGAGAAAGGCTAAAGATTCCCAATACGAGAGATGAAATTTGAAGGTGTCAGAACCACCAGTCCAAATGAAGATGTAAATTCTCCTTTTTAAGTGAATATCAATCAAGGAGGGGACAATATATAGGGAAACGAAGAAAAAAAGAATGCTTTGAGAAGAACATTTTCCAGAACCAAACGTCCCCCGATAGAAATCCATCTGAAATACCAACACCTAGTTTTGAAATCAAACTTTTTCAACAACCAATTCCAATCCTTGATGGCATAGCATTTTGGTTTTATGAAAAAACCAAGATACTTGAAACCTTCACTTAACTCTGACCAATTACAAGGGAAAACTTCTAGAATTTGGACACGAGTAAACTCGTTAGCCCTAGAAGAAAGGAAGTGAGACCTAAGAAAATTTATCGACATACCTGAAGATACACATAAGAAACCAAATAACTTCTTATAGTTCTTCCATTCCACCTTCGAACCACATCCAAAAATGAGAATGGCATCCATAAATAACAGGTGGGTGATTCCTTTTTATTATCAAAGTTAATCTGCTCATAACTTCGATAATAAAAAGGAAGAGAAGCGATGATAACGTGAAGCCTTGACGAAGACTTGTAGAACAATTGAAGAACGAAAAAGGAGTTCCATTTATCAAAGCAGTAAAGCTTGCAGAAGAGATACACCCAAAAATCCAGCTCACAACCTCATAAGAAAGGCCAATATGAGTGAGAATGAGTTTGAGCATGGACCAATGTACCTTGTTGAAAGCTTTAGCCATATCAACTTTAAGAAAACAGTACTTCAACCTTATTTGCTTAATGGTACGAAGGAACTCTTCAGAAATCCCAATAGCCTCTCTGATCTGTCTATTTGGAAGAAAGTCGAATTGTTCCTCAGAGGCGCATCTACCTAGGACTTCCCTTATTCTATATGTGATGATTTTTGTGATAAGCTTATAAAATGTATTGCAAAGCGAAATACGCCTATAATCAGATAGAGAGTCCAGTTTATCTTTCTTCGAAATACGAACAAGGAAAGTGGCATTTAGGGAAGCATGAATACTTCCCAAACGACGAGATTCATTAACCTGCAAAGTGATCTCATCACCCAAAAGATCAAAGAAGTGTAAAAATAACTCCGCTGGCCAGCCATCCGGCCCGGGACTCTTATTCTTTGCAAATTGCGACAACGTATATTTTACCTCCTCCTTTGTAACTTCTTCACCCACTTTTTGGCATTCTTCAACAGAGAAAAAATTAGGAAAATTCTTCAAAACTTTTAATTCCTGTGGAATACTCAAATGTTGATCCTGGTTGTATATCCCTTGAAGGTGCCTGAATCATTCTTCTTTTATGGATGATTTCTCCCTAAGAAAAATGGCATCTTGATTCTTTAATTCCTATATAGAATTTGAGATTCTTCTATTGCTTACATACTGATGGCAAAATTTAGAGTTATTGTGTCCCACCTCCAACCAAACTTCTCAGCTCTTAATTCTCAAGGTTTGCTTAATTTGTAATAGAATTCTAGTTCTTTCCCCAATAAGACTAACCAACCCCTCCTTGCGACGAGAGGAAAAATAATAAGCATTCACAGTATTCTCCAAAGATTCAATCTCTTCCTCAATAGCCAACATAACCTCCTGATTTCCAGTTTTCTTATATTTTCCCACGATTTGACTTCAGCACTAAGCTTACAAACTTTCTTTAAAAATTGCAGCATAGGAAGGAGATGAGAAAGGTCTGAAAATTCCTGCCATTTATAAAAAAACAGAGAACAAACAGAGTCATCTTCCAACCAGACTCTATTGAGCTTGAAAGGGTAGGCCTTCAAGGATTTTTCTTTGTCCAGTTCAAGAACCACCTCCTTGTGATCTAAGCATCCTATTGAAACATGTCAGGATTTGAAACGCCCCAGGGAGTCACAAAGGGTTTCAGCCAGGAAACAATGGTCCAATGTTGTAGTGATTCCCACCTTTCCCAATCTACCATTTGACCATGTAGGGCTTAACACTGGAGGTTCGACGTCAACGAGACCAGCCTGCTCAAAATAAGAGTTAAAAAATCCATGAAGTTGATCATTTATTCTTCCCGCACCCCAAATATCAGAACCAACAAGGGTGTGATTAAGGTCTCCACCTATAATAAGGCCACTATGATCAAATAAGCCCGTAGCCCTCAAGTTCTCCCAGAAAATGTTTTTCTGACTATGAGGTCCATAAATATTTAGAATTCGGATTGGAGAATCAAAACCAATAATCTTACCATCTACCATAAGACCAGAGCCAATTGAAAAAGAGTTAAACATAGTGACCAATTTGATTTGAAAAAGAGTTAAATGATTAGATCAACCAACCAAAATATCAGAACATGAGAGTCAATCCTAGTGCATGCAATCATAAATTAAGATATAAACATATAACCAACAACCTGCACCTGACATGTGATAGCCACCACCCTCCCACTCCATAACTAAAGGGTGATGTTTGCTTCACTGACCAATCAAAATTTAGGTTATTAAAATATAGCTTAACATGAAAATTCAGAACTTAGATTAAACATTAAAAATTTGAAAATGAATTAGTGTACGATCAAAATAATAGAGTCGAGTCGTTACTATATTTCGAGACATAAGTATACATATTATGTAATAGTTTTTAGTAAATACATATTATATTATTAATTAATAGTATTAGTTAGTGTATTAGATATTACTTACTATATTATAATTCATTTTAAAATATTTGTCCCTTAATAGCCTTAATAGAGAAGCCACCCTATGTTTATACTTTATGTAACTAACTAGTTACTATTATTATTATTATTCTTTAGCCTTAATAGAGAAGCCACCCTATGTTTATACTTTATGTAACTAACTAGTTACTATTATTATTATTATTCTTTACCTTTAATCTACTTTAAGTACTTATAAACATGGAACAATATAGTTTTCACGAAGGTGGTATTATTCATGTCGGTAGACTTAATTTTTTTGTGTTTCTAAAGTCAAGACTATAGTTTGTAATTTTTATATTATTTTATTAATTATTTTTCTTAAATGATATTTGTTCGTAAATATGATGTCAAAATCGTAAAATGTTACCCCATACGTGGCAGTTGACTGAGATCATCATGCACTAATTAAGATCATGACACTTCAGGTGCTCATTAATTAAGACCACTTTCAAGTGTCGATGGCACGTTGACGTATAGTCTCCATAATGTCGGACCTGCAAACATTATATTTTATATGGTTTTGGGTCGGTGCATTACATGCTATTTTAAACATCCTTTCTCATGTTTTAAATGCTATCCCACAAGTTTGGCTTTATTTTATTTTCCAGTGTTTGTTGAGTTTGTGTCTCGGGCTTTGGAGCCCATGGTGTGGCTGCGGGCTGGTTTGGAGGATTTTAATGTTGTTCATTGGAAAGTTTAATCTAAAAGTAGGAATTTAGATCCCATCGTATTATTGTTGGGTGCATAACATCATTATGTAGTGAATTATAATGTTATTATTATTTGTTTTTAACAAGAACCAGAGAAAAAAATTTATAGATAAAAAAAAACGCTGAGCACAAACATACTTACAAAAAGAGGAGCCAAGGTGTCAACCTGTTCTAAAAATAAAAAAAAGATTAAGATATCTATACCGATAACAAATTTTTTGGGAGTTCTTGAATGCATTCTGAAATAACTTTAACCCATTGAAGGGTAGATTCTTACAAACTGGCTGTTTAACAAAATACATAAATACATCTAGAAGCCATAGCTAAAACTACTACTTTTTTTTACATTCTAACCCGCGAACAATCTTTACAATCGAGGTTTTTTCCATTGGGCGGTCACCATGATATGGAGTTTCCTAGAAATGACTACAATGGTTCATATTCACCATTTTCTAGACTTCTTCTTTAATGAAATTGACTGTTTCCATCATCTCACAGAGGTCACGATCATTGTGTTAGATTTTTATCATTTAAGCTAGCATTATATTAGGATCTTTAACTGAGAGAATATCAAGCACAACAATCAAACACAAGACACAATGAACACAATGTTTTTCCTCGGGGAAACCATAAATGGAGAAACCCCTGCAACTTCGTTAGAGATAGAATCAACACCAAAATTAAAACCCCAAAACAGTAGAATGACCTCTCGACAGCAGCAGCCTCTTTCTTTCTAGCCCCGACAACTGCTTCTTCCTCAGTTGTGCGCTACAACTGAGTGTGAGTGAGTGTGTGATCAATAGAGAGGCTCACTCTCTATTTATGCTAATTCCCAACTTGACAATAACTCACTAGGGCTGACTTCTCTAGGAGAGTCTAATAACCCTAGAGCCCCAGAACTGCGGGGACTTTAACCCTTGAAAAATAGGAGGGCTACCCACAATGACTTGACATGACTTGTTTACATTATTGAATCTCCCGATAGGAACATCGGGGCATGACATGACTCAAATACATTACAGACACTTCCCGGAATAAACATCGGGGTACAAGACAAAATATATACAAGTGAATACATCCCGAAGTTACAAATACATCAACACTCCCTCTTAACTAGGAAGGTATTCTCTCGACACAATTTATTAGCATGGGTTTTCTTCTCTGTATCATATGGATCATAAATGAGTTCTTATCATCTTCATCTTCAAGTCATCTTCATCTTCAAGTTATCTTCATCTTCAAGTCATCTTCATCTTGATTTGGATCATCACTACTGGATCATCATCACTGGATCTGGATCATCACTAGGTCATCATCACGGGTGCTATCTCTTGATTCTTCTAATCATAGGAAGTTCTACAGAGCCAACCCTTTTTCATGCTGGATGTACATCTACAGAGCCAGTCCTTTTTCATATTGGATGTATCATCATAGAGCTAGTTCTTTTTCGTACTAGATGTGGCATCTACATAGAGCCAGTCCTTTTTTATACTGGATGTGTCTTCACAGAGCTAGTCCTTTTTCATACTAGATGTGGGATCTACACAAAGCCAGTCCTTTTTCATACTAGATGTGTCTTCACAGATCTAGTCCTTTTTCATACCAGATGTGGGATCTACACAGAGCTAGTTCTTTTTCATACTAGATGTGTCTTCACAGAGACAACCCTTTTTCATGATGGATGTGGGATCTACACAGAGCTAGTCCTTTTTCATACTAGATGTATCTTCACAGAGCCAACCCTTTTTCATGCTGGATGTGGTATCCACACAGAGCTATTCCTTTTTCATACTAGATGTGTCTTCACAGAGCTAGCCCTTTTTCATGCTGGATGTGGGATCTACACAGAGCTAGTCCTTTTTCATACTAGACGTGTCTTCACAGAGCCAGCCCTTTTTCATGCTGGATGTGGGATCTACACAAAGCTAGTCCTTTTTCATACTATATGTGTCTTCACAGAGCCAGCCCTTTTTCATGCTGGATGTGGGATATACACAGAGCTAGTCCTTTTTCATACTAGATGTGTCTTCACAGAGCCAACCCTTTTTCATGCTGGATGTGGGATCTACACAGAGCTAGTCCTTTTTCATACTAGATGTGTCTTCACAGAGCCAACCCTTTTTCATGCTGGATGTGGGATCATCACATACATCTAACAATGGAAGGAACCAATCCTCTCACCATGTCACAGCTCTTACATCTGACCATGGAAGCAACCAATCCTCTCACCATGTCAGAAGGGCACAAAACTTACATCTGACCATGGAAGGAACCAATCCTCTCACCATGTCAGAAGGGCACAACACTTACATCTGACCATGGAAGGAACCAATCCTCTCACCATGTCGGAAGGGCACATCACGGACTCATCACTTCCTCTTGGGAGGAATATCGATATGCAAAACACCAAGCTTCTCCCTGAAGTACTCAAACTTCACCTTGGCCAATGGCTTTGTCAACACATCAGCTATATGTTCATCTGTCGCAACATACTGGAGCTTCAATGCTCCTCTTTGCACCATATCCATGATATAGTGATACTTGATCTCAATATGCTTCGACTTGTCATGGAACACCAGGTTCTCCGAAAACTTCACACAACTCTGGTTGTCGAAATATATACAAGTAGCATCTAACTGGAGATCAAATAGATTAGACAATAGCTTCCTCAGCCATACTGCCTCACAACTAGATGAACAAGCTGCGACATACTCTGCTTCAGCCGTACTCAGTGCCACATAGGATTGCTTCCTACTAAACCAAGAGATCACACCTGATCCCATACTGAAGCAACACCCCGAAGTGCTCTTCCTATCGATGGCACTACCTGCCTAATCTGAATCAACATAACCCTCCAGGTTAATCTTTTGATCAGCCTTATACTTGAGCCCATAATCAAGTGTACCCTTTAGGTACCTCAGAATATGCTTTGCAACAATCAAGTGAACATGTCTTGGATCTATCAAGAACTGGCTCAAGGTGTTCACAGCAAAGCAAATATCTGGTCTCGTATTCGTCAGGTACATCAAGGACCCAATCATCTGACGATACATCGTGGCGTCAACCGACTCAGATGAAGCATCACTCAATAGCTTCAGGTTCGATGCCATAGGTGTGGTTAAGGACTTGTAGTCCATCATCCCAAATCTCTTCGATATCTCTATTGCATACTTCCCTTGTCCGAGGAACCATATTCTGCCACACCTCCATGCCTAGAAAATAATGCATCATACCCAAGTCCTTCATTTCGAACTCGGCAGCAAGCTTTCTCTTCGTATCAGTAATCAATCCATCCATACATGTTACAAACAGATCATCTACATATAGTAGGAGTATCACTGGATTTCCTTCTTCAACCTTGTGCTAGAGGTTGGAATCTGCTTTACTTTTGGTAAAGCCTGAACTGGATAGAAAGCCATCAATTCTGCCGTACCATGTCTTGGGTGCCTGTTTCAAACCGTACAGGGCTTTCTTCAATTTACACACATGAGTCTCCCTGTCATGTGTCTCAAAACCGAGTGGTTGCTCCACATACACTTCCTCTTCCACTACACCATTTAAGAAAGCAGTCTTGACATCCATCTGGTGTATCTTCCATTTCATCACTACAGCCAGAGAAAGTACTGATTTGATGGAAGTGTATCTGGATACAGGTGCAAAAGTTTCTTCATAATATATTCCTTCTTTCTGGGAGAAGCCACAAACCATGAATCTTGCTTTATATTTTTCTATGCTGCCATCTGCAACATGCTTGATCTTGTAGATCCATTTGGAAGTCACCAAATACTTCCCCTCAGGTCTTGGGACAACATCCCAAACATCATTCTTCATGATCGATTGGTACTCTTCGATCATAGCATCCTTCCATTCTTTCTTTTCTGTCGCTTCTTCATAGTTGGAAGGTTCTCTATCAATGAAATCACATAATAAGGATACAAAACTGGAACAAGACCTGGTTCTTTTCCTTTCTCTGTGTGATTCTTCTAGAGCCCCATATCTTTCTACACCTTGGATAACTTCTCGTACCCAAGCAGGTTTCCTCTTGTGAGGATTCTTCTCTTGAGGTGGATCTAGAGGTTCTTGAGGTTCTTCTATTTCTCGATATTCTTCTTGATATTCTTCGTTCATGGTTGTGTCATGAATTCTGGGTGCTTCTGTTTCTTTAGGTTCTTCAACATGTCTTTTTATGGATTTGTTGTAAGCCGAGTCTTCGTCAAATGTTACATCCCTGCTGATGTCGATCTTCTTGAATCGTGGGAAGAATATTCTGTAAGCCTTCGAGCTTTCAGAGTATCCCACAAATATACCCTACCTTTCTGAAGGATCTAACTTTGTCCTCTTTTCTTTCGGAATGTGTATGTAGACTGGACAACCGAATATTCTGAGATGGTTGACTTCTGGTTTCTTGCTGGAAAAGACTTCTTCAAGTGTCTTATTCTCGAGTACTCTATGTGGAGTACGGTTCTGTACATACACCGCTGTTCTGGTAGCTTCTGCCCATAGATGCATGGGAAGATCTTGATTATGAAACATGGCCCTTACAGCTTCCATGATCATTCTATTCTTCCTTTCTGCAACTCCATTGTGTTGTGGATTAAATGGAGTGGTTATCTCCCTCTCAATCCTTGAATCTTTGCATAATTCTTTGAATTCATTCGATGTGAATTCTCCGCCATTATTTGATCGAAAAATCTTGATCTTCTTTTTTGTGTGGTTCTCAATCAAGGCTTTGAATTCCTTGAAATTGCTGAATACTTCATCTTTGTTCTTCATAAAGTATATCCATGTCTTTCTAGAAAAATAATCAATGAAAGAAACATAGTATACATACCTGCTTAATGAACTGGATGACACCGGACCACATACATCGGAGTGGATGATTTTCAAGATTCCTTTTGCCTTGCTCTCGCTACTTGGAAATGTCTTCTTTGTGTTCTTTCCTTTTGCACATCCTTTGCAAACTCCATCATGTTTTGTCTGCATTTCTGGAAGAACTTCAACAACTTTGCTTGCAAGTGGTAGTGCCATGTAATGCACATGTGGAAGCCTTCTATGCCAAAGTTCATTTGGTTCTACTGAGTCATGAACCAAAACTTGTTCTGGTTGGCCCTTCAATTTGTATAGACCTCCTTCTTGTTCCCCAATCACTATTGCATTGTCAAAATTCTTTCCCTTTGGCCACATAAGAACTTGGCCATCTACAAAAGCAACCCTCATTCCTTTTGCATCCAATGCAGATATGGAGAGGAGGTTCTTCTTTAGTCTTGGTACAAACAATACATTTTTCATCTTCATAGACTTTCCGGATTCTAGCTTATAGGAGGATTCACCACTACCTTTTATTGGATACTGGTAGTCACCCCCAAGTTTCACCTTGTGAGGTGACTCATGTTCAGATAGTTTCACAAATGATTCTTTGAATCCCGTCATATGTTTGGAAGCACCACTGTCTATAAGCCAATCATTACTTCCATGTGAGATAGTTCCCGTGAGAGCGGAGATCATCACATATTCTTCATCACTTGAAGAATCATCACTTTCTTGTCTGATTCTCTTTGTGGAAGGTTCATCATCCTCTGCAGCATGAGTATGATGTCTTCTCTTGTTTCCCTTTTTCTTCTTTGAGTTCCCTTTGTTAGGGAAGTATTTGGATATGTGACCTTTCTTATCACATGTGTAACATCTAATAGTAGACAGATCTCTTCTAGAGTGTGAAATCTTACCTTTGGAGTGATGATGGTCCCTTCTAGTTTTCTTGGTGTGGACTGTGAAATCTTGATCTTCACTTCTCATCTTTTCTTCTCGAGCTGCTATCCGAGCTTCTTCTTGAGAGCATTCTTCCCATAGTCTGCTGAACTTGACTAGCTTCTTTCTGGCACAGATCCCTTGAATGAAAGAGTCCCATGCCCTAGGAAGACCATTCAAGGTGGTCATCACAATATCCGCATTCACCACTTATTCATCTACTGCTTCCAGCTGCTCCTTGATCTGAGAGACCCTTGTAAAGTAAGACTGGATGGTCTCTGCATTCTGGATCTTTACATTTTCCAGTTGGTTTCTCAGAGCCATCTTCCGGTTTATGTTCTTCCCTTTAAACAGTTTGGTCAGGGCATCAAACATAGCTTTAGGTGTCTTTAGGGAGGACACCTGGGGTATGAGGTCATCCTTGATTGAATCAACAATAATCCTCTTAGCCATGACCAATTTCTTCTTGTGTAAGGCATTAGCCTTATCTCCCTCTAGAACTGGAACCTTCTCATTGATATAGGAGTCCAACTCATTTTCTTCCAATACCAGGGAGATCCTATACTTCCAGGCTTATAAGTTATCATCTCCCTCAAGCTTGGTGTGATGAGACATATTAACTGAGAACCTCAAATGGAAATACAAAAGATTTATATCTTACGAAGTCAATATGTCGGATCTGGATCTGGAGCTGAATTTTTGCAGTGCTGATTCAAGAGCAGATTAGGGTTTGACTCTCCCGGAGTTCTGTCCAACCAAATGCTTTGATCTTGATATCTAATCTTTGATTTTGAGGAGGAGATCAATCCAGGCTTGGGATCACTCAAAAATTCCACTTCTGTGGAAAGCCCTAATTTTCGGCAGTAGTGTCGAGTCAAAAACTGAATAAGCTCAGAATCATATTCTGCTTCGACAGAAAGATGCGCCCTAGGGAGGAGAGTCATCCCAACCTTCTTTTGCTGAAAATTTGTGGAGAGAGATCCAAAAAGTAGGAAGCCCTAGTTTCCGCAGCTGCATAGTGTCTTCGTATCAGGTTAGCTCTGATACCATGTTAGATTTTTATCATTTGAGCTAGCATTATATTAGGATCTTTAACTGAGAGAATAAAAAGCAAAACAATCAAACACAAGAGACAATGAACACAATGTTTTTCCTCGGGGAAACCATAAATGGAGAAAACCCCTTAACTTCCTCAGAGATAGAATCAACACCAAAAGTAAAACCCCAAAACAGTAAGATGATCTCCTGATAGTATCAGCCTCTTTCTTTCTAACCCCAGCAACTTCTTCTTCCTCAGCTATGCGCTACAACTGAGTGTGAGTGAGTGTGTGATAAATAGAGAGTCTCACTCTCTATTTATACTAATTCCCGACTTGACAATAAATCACTAGGGCCGACTTCTCTGGGAGAGTCTAATAACCCCAGGGCCCCGTAACTGCGGGGAATTTAACCATTGAACAATAGGAGGGTTACCCACAATGACTTGACATGGCTTGTTTACATTATTGAATCTCTCAATAGGAACATCGGGGCATGACATGACTCAAATACATTACAGACACTTCCCGGAATAAACATTGGGGTACAAGACATAAGATATACAAGTGAATACATTCTGAAGTTACAAATACATCAACACATTGTTGTCAATTATGGACTCATGGCAGCCCATTTGGTTTGCCAAATATTAACTTCAGACGAAGCAAACTTGTTTTCCTTCACACCAGTGCACACCATTTTGGAAAACTGGCGTAGATGAATTTTAATGTCTGTCAAAGTGGACTTAATTTCCTTTGTGTCTGAACTTTTTTACTTGTCTTCCATTGAAAATTGAGGATTATTGCTTGGATCCAAGAGAGGAGCAGCGAACAGGGAGTGGGGAAACAAAGGGCCAAGGGGAAGGCCGACAAAGATAAAATACCTTTCACTGTTTAAACCTCCAAACAAAATCCTGAACTGTCACTCTTCTTTAGGAGACCAAAAACCAAAATGAGGAGCAGACAACCTCAAGAGCTATTCTCCCTCAGATTCACAAGATAGAGAAAAGTTTGGGAGGCATACATTCATTCTGCTTGGGTCTTCCATAGAGTGTCCCAACATTCGTTTCAGATCCTTGGGGATCCAAAGGATAGGACGACCAGTTAACTCCATCATGTGAACGCAAGAGCCACTTGTCCATGATGGTGGACATCTGTTAGTGAGGTTCCAGAATTCTGAACAGGGATGAATAAAACAAGAGGGCCAAACGTAGTACCCCCACCAAGTGTTATAACATAAACGACTAAGGAACATGCTTATGGGTATTGGATTGAACCTTTATAGAAACTATGCCAAGTTTGTTTTTGACCCCTTTATTTTCTCGCTTATCCATGATGGCATTATTGCCTCTAAGGATGTGAAAATAGGTGGCTTGATGAACTGGGTTGAGATGATAGATTCGGTCATAAATTCTTCTTCAGTTGGATGCACCATGATTGTAATCCGTTCCCATTTTCTGAATGACTTGCTTTGAGTCTCCAAAAACTATGAGTTTTGAGATATTATTCGGCCCTGCCAATTCCATGCCGAGGAGAAGCGACAACCATTCCTCTTCGTTGTTAGATCTATGTCCTATTCCCCGGGAGAAAGAAGAGACTATGATTCCTCCGGGATCGAATAATGTTATTATTATTACCATGTATTGGTGATAGAATTAAACATATGTTTTTAATGGTTGGTGGTGAGATTAGCCAAGACGGTGAAAACATGGATTCCACTTATTTAACATCCAACCGCTCGAGGAAGGCGATTGGGTGCATAACACTATTATGTAGTGAATTATAATGTTATTATTATTACCATGTATTCGCGATAGTATTAAACATATGCTTTTAATGGTTGGTGGTGAGATTAGCCAAAACAATGCAAACATGGATTCCACTTATTTAGCATCCAACGACTCGAGGAAGGCGATCGAAACAATGCATTGTTTAGGCCATTGGATTTAGATTTTCATGGGAGCTAACTTCTCCTACTCGTATAGTATTGTGGCTACATTGAATTCTGTAACTACAGTTGGCATTTGATTATTTTGTCTAAAGTCTTTTTCCCATACGCTTGGTGAAAATCCACACTGGACTCATTTGTTCCATATCACTTGCTTCAGTAAGGTGGAACACCTCTCATCACTGTATTAACTAAAGTAGTAGGGCGCCACCATTGCAGGATGTAACATACTCCACGCCTTAAACTTAAAACGAACCCTATCTCTCTGCCACACAAAAGATAGTCATGGTAGCTCGACGCCTTTAGCAACTTTCTTAGTATTACTTTCTCGATTATGCTTACACACAACAAATGTGTTGGCTTATGAAGATTCTTAAACGCATATCTCCAAGTTCATGTCATCTTACGATCACTGTAGGCATAGATGAGATGCCTTTCTTTATTTGTTTGTTTGATGTAATTTCATCATTGTACTATCTCTTTGTGATAGCCGATCTATCCAAGAACATGCCGTCAATTTATCATTGTATTGTTTGGCCCATGAATGCAACATCTTCAAAATGCATACATTTATAAGTATAGCGAGCTGAAAAGCATTGGCCATGGTTGCGTAGTCCTATAGTGGATGTATATGTTCTATTTATCGTTCATCTCGCTTTTGCTTTTGTTCCGGTATTCTAATTATTAATTATTGACAATTATACAAGATTTCTAATGGTAATAATAATATTTGTTGCTCTTGCTTAAACTTGTTATTTGTAAATGGCCTTGCGAACCTATAACAATAAAATGAATGTTAGAACTGCAATTTTATTTATTGTAGACCTATAATGATTTCCTTAAAGGATTATATTTATGTCGATATGAATATGTATTGAATCTTGGTTTTAGAAAAAGTGTAATTTCGTTGATATAATTATACCATTTATTTTTGTTCATAGTTTATGGGTCGATTCAGTTGTGAAGACATTAATTAGATCTATTGCATTGATTCTTTCAAATATATTTATGACGTTCAAATTACATTGTTGAGAGTTTATCTATCGACTTGACTATGAAGTAAATCATTAGATCTATTAGAATATATTTATGCCAGTCTATTATTAATTTGTTGAGAGTTTATCCATCAACAACACTTAGAAAATACAATAAAGATCTCATCGTCCTTGTTATTCTCAGTCACCAAACTCTGAAAACCTAAATAGTACAATTTCAATAATTTATTCTCTTACAAGAAATTTCGCTGGAGGATATTGGTGCATTCTACAATGTGCTCCATGAGATTCTGGTTCAAAAATATATGCAGCTTCCATACATATAACAACAATTACTAACTAGACTTAATCATCAATGCAATCTTATAAACTCAAACGATTTCTGAGAAATCTAATCCTTGAAATTCTTAATTTTAGTCATTAATTCCTGGTCCAGTGATGTAATTTATACAATCCCTTTAATGATCTTAAAACAAAAATAAATTATCTTGCAAATATTTGACTGTGGATTTATTGCTAGTTTGAGTTGTTATATGTTTAGTTTCAATTTGACACTTTACTTGTGCAAGTTGTTCATAATTGTTGTTGCTAACAGAATTTTCTCCAACAATTAATATTGGAACATCTCATTAACATGGAAAACATATACACTCATCCCTCTGCATGTATTCATGTGGAACAATTCTCAATTTTTATTTTTCCTCTATATCAACGATCGTAATAAATTGTTGGAGTTAAAGAGAAAGTTGGAATTCAGAGAATTGATTTACAACATGAGAAGTATGGGTGGTGATATGACATAATTTACTATAAATTAATAGCTAATATAGGTAAAAATCGAGAAGGTGTAATAAAAGATGGCAAAGAGAAGCTATCGATAAAACCCTGACTGAAATTTATGGAGGGCAGATAAGAGAAACTATCATACATCCAAAGCATTACATATTATGCTAGAAATCGAGTTAATGAATTAAATGAAAGCAGTTGGCATTTTATTGGGAACTGATAACAGAACTTGGGTATCCCACGCCACCAAGAAATAAGCATTTAAGGGCAGCTTAAATGTTGTATAAATGGAATTGAAAAAGGTGGGTATTGATTAAATTATTTTATGAAGGTGCGTAAATGCAGGGCCAGTAGTAAAAGAGAGAGGGGCTTCACATTCATTGCTTACCTATGATATCTCTTACAATACTTCCAAGTTCATTCCTCTTACATGCTCTAAATGCTCTCAATTAAGACCCTAACGAATGCAAATACCATACGTTTGTACTCCAACGACTTCTCATTTTTCCATGCACCACTTGGGAGATATGGAACATTATGAAGTAACCGTGTAAACAATTTAATCTGCAGAGAAAATTCCAAGGATTTTAATATTGGCCTCCAACTTTAAGTAAGATTGTGCAATATTTGATGACATTCAGTAGAGATGTCTCTCCCAGATTTAATATATACCTCAAAATTTCACAAACATTTCTCTATATAACATGAGAGTCTTTCAGAGTTCTCACATGAATTTGTAGCTTAGATCGATTTAGATTTTCTCTCCCCATACCATGGTCGTTTTCTTTTAAACCCTAATCGACATGTGGTGACAAAATAAATGTTGTAGTTAAATAAATAAGCGTAGCGATATGATTTTTGTTAGTTGAACCAATAACATCACTTACCCATGGATATTAGTCAATGAATATTTAAGGCCAATTTCATTTGCCAAGGAAAATTATGATAAATGCAATTACATTATCTAGAATCAAATAAAAGTAGTTCTAAACTAAGAGAGGAAACTTAACATACACTTCAGCTATAGTCCTCTTTGTTGATATAGAAATTTTCCCATTCAATACAATAGTTAGTGAAAATTATGACAAACTTATGTCTTTTGATGGAATTAGGGATTTGATTCCCCAATAATGTCTATCCCCGTTGTTCTAAAGGTTTTTTAATACTTTTTTTGTTACAAAGAAAAAACAACCTTTTCTCTTCATTAAAATAGAAGAACAAATATGCTAATCCTTTATAAGTTGATGGGATTTATGTAATAACATAGGTGAATAGAATTCGAGGCTTGGAACTTTGTGATCACCAACATCAATAAAAATAGTGTCCACTAACATGTTCGAAATGTAGGTCTAGAAGGACTTTCTAAGCATAATCTCTCTCAAGGCGTCTCACCAAAACTACATCATAGCTTTCCCTAATGAGGATGTCCTTAATGAAGGTTCATGGAATATTTTGGCCTTAGGTCCCTTTTACCCTATGTACTCAAATGTTCAACGCTACTAGAATGTTGCAAGTAAAACCTCATGTCATAGAACCATGAGCCAACAAGTGATGATATATGCGTATTCTCAAGATGCATGATTGCCTTGTCTTCCCATGTTGGTTCCCCATTCTCCTAGCGAGATTGAAAACTATCTCGACCTTTAACTAGCTTTGTTGGCATTAAGTCAAGCTCATACTCTCAGATGAAAACCATTCACTCGCCTATGCTTGCACTCAATTCTCTTTGTGTGAATAATGTTCCAAAAACAAGGCGAGGAATTAGAGCGATTACATATCACTAATACAAAATGAGAAATTTGTACCTACGCAACCAAAAAAGTTAGTCATGACATTTTTATAAGATACATACTACCAAATTTGAGCAATTTTAAGTTATGCAACTATAAATGACCAATCTAAACTGCTAATACAACTAGATAATGACTATGTGAATACAAATTAGTAGTATTTCTTACTTATACATAATTGAGTTTTGGTAGTGTAGTTATTTTAGTGTGCTTTATCATGTTCATGATTAGGATTTTTCATGTTGAATTCATTTTTACAGTATCCATGGATGTGTCGGCCATGCTTCGCAACTCCACACCCAATAACATGTACTTCAATATATCTTTTTGCATCATAAAATGAAACACGATCCTAACCTACATTTCACCAGCTAGCTTAATTATGTTGAAAACATATAATATTAATGTTTCTCAAAGGTTTATATATTATTATAAATTTCAATCCAAATTCAACCAACATTGCTTAATATCAAGGAAAATTTTAGGGGCAAAATTTCACATGTGGGCAAAATATTAGGGCTTTAAATTTTGAAGGGGTGAATTTTTATATTGAAATGTTTTAAAATAATTTGCACTAATATTTTTTTAATATGTAAACTTTTTCGGCCATCCAAAAATATAAAGGAAATTCGTGGTAATATATTTCTGCCCTCCATAATTCACAATGGATCCCTCATTTTCGCCCCAATTAATTGGAATCAATATTTTTTGAGGAGTAATTCGCCCAACATTTCACCTATTTAAAGGGTTATACATGAATTATTTCAGCTTTTTTTGCTATCATGATTATACATGTTAGGTTAATCTTGACTTGTTATTTTTTTTAAAGATAAGTTTTATTTGGATAATAATGAGTTTACCATTGGTGGTTTACGAGCCCATGGTTTTGGGTGTCCCATGATATTTTCCTATGGTATTGCATGTGGTAACCAATTTTTTTTTAGACGTCTAAATATTCGATGATTTGGCTCGGACGGGGGCTTTTCCTTGGAATCTAACGATTTTTATTTTTCAAAATCTTAATTTCACTGTGTTTTAATGACGATTTTGATGATAGAAACATATTCAACACCATAAAAAAACCCTCAGGGCACCCAAAATTTCAGAATTTGATAGTTGTAACTTGGAATTTAAAAAAATTATGCTAGAATTTTTCAAAATCCTATTGAAAAAATCAAATATTTATGTTCGAAATTGTTGAACGTTGAGACTACATTATTTGTTTCTTATGATAATCACGATAAATGATGATTTTATCATTCGTGGTTTGTGAGCCCATGATTTTGGGTGTCTTATGGTATTTCCCATGTATTGCATGTGATAAATCACATTTAAGAACTTGAGGAACTCCATGGTAATTAGATAATCCATTTTTTTCCTTAAGATAATCACGGTAAATTGTTGATGAACATATATTATTTAATTTAATTTAATTTTATTATTAGATCATTATTTATTCTTTTAATAGAGTCCATTGTATTCAATATTCTTAGAGATCCAATCCAAGTTTTCACTTTCTATTTATAAATTAAACCTTTATTTTATTTGATAAATTCATTTAAGGTAATGTTTGAAATGTTGTCGATAAGAAGGGTAAATTATGTTTTCTTTTTCAAACATAGAAATCAATATATTATAATTCTATAAAAATATTTCCTTTTAAATTATATATGGTATTATACTGTATCAAAACATTTGTATTTGCAAAATAATTACAAATATTTTATAATGTAGTGAAAGATTCGTTGATATTTTACAAAGATTTTATATTTTAAAGAAACATTCACACACACACACACACATATATCATTATTGATTAATTCATGTTATTATTTTCCTACTTACCAAGAGGATTCATCCAATTATTATACATATAATTTTACTGAGGGTGTTAGCACTCAGAATATACCCAGGTTGTAAAAGGTATACTCCAAGGTAACAACAAAACCACTTTAGGAAGAAACTGGTATTTTCTTCCAGAGAGGGATCTCTCAATAAAGATTTAACAAGACCAGATTTAAAATAACATTCACAGATTTATGTATTTGGCTGAAACAATCACATAACCATTGGGCGTGGAGTCATATACAAATATAAAAATACCACAAAGACATATACATGATGTTCATCAAAGGCAAGGTAATTATATCATCACAGTCATTCAAATTGATTCAGGTGGAACAGAAGAGATGAAGAAACAACCCATTAATACAGAGCATCAACAAGGATGAGTTCTATATCAACTTTAGCAGAAAAAATCATATAATATATGAAATGATAACCAGAGCATAAACACATGAATTCTGATCATCTAACGCTATATTTCAGATACGAGGAAGAAACAAAATGGAGTGTTACACAAAGGAGGTACAATCACATAAAAGAAAGAAGCACAGACTGTAATATCAACGACACATGAATCTCTGACAAAACTCTCATGCATTCACTTTGTCATTCCAAAAAACAAATATGTTCTCCAAAATTATTCACCACCCGATGGGTTCCAACCCCCATATCTTAAAAAAGATGCATATTTATACATAAAATGATCGGTGCTCCAACAAGAAGATCAATAACAGAATGATCGGCTTAATTTAGAGTTTGTAACTGAATTTCCTAACCCCTAGGAAGTTTGCTACAACTCCAATCCTAATAGACCACAAAGTACGAATCAACTTGACAACAAAATTTCGCCCATCAGCTCCATATTTTTGCCCCATCAGCTCCATGTCTTTGCCCCATCAACTCCACGTCTTTGCCCCATCAGCTCTTCAGTGCATGACACCTGTTCTTAGGGATGGAGAATATACTTTGTTTTTCCAAACCGCTCCACAGCTTTCCACTGCTCCGAACTTGGGGTGTCACACTCCATCATTTCCCGAATAGCTACCTCGAGCTCCATATATGCTTCGTAGGACTTTTTGGGCAATCTGCTCCTGATGATGGCGAACTTCTGCAGAATCTCGAAATCCTCTGTGAGCATATCCACGATGGTCTTCCCTGTTAGGTTTTTCTCCAAATCATTGAATTTGGTGTGATCCATGTGGCACTGAACAAGCAGGTTATGATAATGTTCCTGTGAGAACATGCGCCCTTCTCCATCCCAGAAAGAAGGAAATCCGTCCTCGAATAGTTCTTTAAACTCCTGTTTAAAATTATTAACCTGCAGAATCAATCCTTCTGATTTATCATGGACCGTTTTGATTAAGTGATGCTTATGGATGATTTTCTTTGCCCACATCACTATTGACACTCCGTCCTTTATGCCCAATTCCTGCAACTTCTGATATGACAGTGAATTTAGAAAATTTAATGTGTTCTGAGCCGTAACAAGGGGTCTTTTCTCCATATGTTTGTTTACCAGTTTCAGCCTCTGGTGGGCCAGGTTTATCATTATATTCAAATCATCAATAAAATTTAAATAGTGCCTAAACTTGGTAATCTCTATACACAAGGTATCCCAAATGATGTGTTTTGCCCCCTGAAGAGGGCCTTTCCCAATGCATTTTTCCTTTAGTTCATTAAATTTCTTCTGTAATTGATTCTTGTCCCGCAGTATTTGTTTTTTGCTTTCATTAACTTTGGCCAGTTCAGCTTTCATCTTTTCATTCTCTGCTTTCAAATATTTGATTGCTTCTTCTTTCAAACTCACCTGGGACATTGGCACTAACAAATCATCAGTAGAGAAATCATCTAATGGCTTCTGGATATTTACAATAGACAAGTCCTCGCCGGTGGGAGTCTGGCTCATCAACTCTTCCATAATCTCCTTCTCTTCATTCTGATCTTTTTTCATCAAGGAGATTTGGGATAACAGTTCCTCCCTTTCGGCTTCCCACTTCTCTTTTTCCTCCTGCAGCTCTCCGGCTCTTCCTTTGTATTCCATCATCTCCTGATGGAATTTATCCTTTTCTTCTTGGAGGGCTAGCAACTCAGATGACTGAACATGTTCAGTTTCTTCTTCAGGACCTGGAGCGCATTATCATTTTCCTCTAACAACCTCTTGACTGCCTGTGTACTGTCTGAACTAGCAATGTCTGTCTGCAGCTTCTTAATCTGAACAACATTTGCTTTATTTTCTACTTTCTCATGTTTCAATTGGATTTCCAATTTGTCTATCAAGACTTGCAATTTATTGATCCTCACCATGGCTTGTAGTAAGTCTGAGTAGATGATATCGCTGGTCTGTTTGTGGAGTTGAATTTTGTCCGGAGTGCTGATTTTGTCTAACCGGATCTCTATTTCAGACATTTTCTTGTCACTTACCATAGCCATTTTAAAAGTATTCCTCTCAGCATCTCTAGCAGAGACCAGAGAGGTTTTCGAATTGTACAAACTTCTAACCTTCGGGAGCAAATTTCTCGTTTCCTCCATAGACTGTTTCCTCTTCTCCATGTAACTGGCTTTTAGGTCTTCCTTCGACTTAAACACGTGGCATAATTCCGAACTGTCTACACCATCCTCCGGATTTTTAAAAGAGAATTGACTTACTTGCACCGCTTTCAGGGGAACTAGGGTACCTCTTTTGGAACCATCAGAAACTTCCTTATCTACAATTTCACCACTTTGAAGCAGCTTTGCCGTTTTATGGGGCCCTTCCTTGTCTACGTCCATACTCTCCGTTTCAGACAAACTCCTCTTGACTACAATACCAACACCTTCTGTTATTTGGGTCGCTGTGACAGGTGTAGCATGTGTCTCTTCATCAGAAACTGACCTGTCAGTATACTGCAACAAATTGGCCATTTCGGCTAGCCCCTCAATAGCCTGATGCTCAAATGGTTTATTCTTGTTTTCCTGTTTTCTCAATGAGATCACCTGGTGGGGGTCGTAGTTCATATTTACATCTTTTATGAAATCCATATTCTCCAGCAACCTTTCTATAAATGCCAGGGCACCTTTACCTTTAAAAATGAAAGGGCCGACTTTAAATGGAAATTTAATATTCAAAGATTTTTTGAAAGCACCAAAGTGCTCTTCCTCAGACAACAATCTCTGCCTCATGAATTCCAGTGCGAAAATCCTTGGGGTCAAGAAGGATGGTAGCCTATAAGGCTGACCAGTAAAGCCATATATTCTTAACACTGTGTAACCTCTGTACAAGAACCAGTCCCCCACCCGATCTTCGGGTGACGACTGCATTAGGCATCTCATTTCGTCCAGGACACGGGGCAGGTCCTCATCAAATAACATTCTATACATTTCGGACATGATCGAATTGGCAAATTCGACCATGTTGATTTGCTTGGGCAAATCAGAAGAACATAGAGCACTTAAGAATTTTAATTCAGTAACATTAGAGCATAATAACATGTTAAGCAAGTATGTTTGAAACCTAAAGAACTGGACCTTGGGAAATTCAGTCAACTGGAGGTGGATCGCTTCGGCAAGGTACTCATCTAAATTAAGCACAGGGACTGACTGGGACTCAGGGCTTAAAGAATTTATTTTTAACAAGAAACCAAGGATAACATCACCTATACGACAATCGTCGTCTAGACCTAACACTTGACAAACCAAAGACATTACCAGTTGCACTTCAGTCTTAAAAATGTGCAAGGGGTAAGGCAAGAAAAGACCTTCAAGGGACTAACCTTACTTCAGGATACTTGACAAGAATTGACAGCGACTTTCACTTTCGCAATTTTTGAAAAACTCGGCAAGGACAGATTCATTTACAGATTCATGATTTACAGGGTAAATTTCGGGCAGACGAAGGTTTTCTCTGACGACCGAAGCATCAATTTTACACAGTATTTTCGACGCGGACCGACTCACAATAATCCTCTAAGAGGGAGAATAGTTCACCGCGCACCACTCGGCAAATTCAGGGAAGTGGAGGGTTTGCTCAAGGGCGAAATGGTACAAAAAAGACTTGCATACATTTAGAACGTCATTCCCCTGTGAAAAATAAGACCACAATTTCTCTTTGCTTCCGGACACGCTCCCTGTGGATAGGAAGGGGTCGCAGACGCCCCTGTGTCTGTCTACTAAAAATTCCTCTCTGTCATCCGCGACCCGACCAGACACACGAACCTCTCCCCCTTGGTCCATTTCTTAATTTATAATGGTAATTGGATGAAGGAGTTACAGGGTTAAAGTCCTACCTGGCTCACCGTGGAGGTGTGTGTTTGGAACGTGCCTGGCACTGACAAATGGAAGCTCCCAAATCGCCAAGTCCTTTTCATCGGGTCCCGAGCAAATAAAATAATCATTGGAGAGGTCAACCCTGCCTTTATAGGACCACACAATTCGCCACGTGGACAGCATTTATTTTCTGCAACCACCACTTATTCTTAACTGCCGTGCACTTCTGCTTTTTAGCCTCATTTAAGACCCTAGATCTGATTTCTCTTTAATTTCTGGCCTTTGGATCGCGCGCCATGTACCTCTTTCCGCCAAGCGTCTTGGAGATAATCAACGCGTGAGTTTCCATCCCGGAATGATCTCCCACCGTCGATGAAATCGCCTTTTATCATGAGCCGTTGGATCGGGTGACACGTACCGAATTCCGCTGAGCTCCATCACTTTAACCGTCGTGTAGCTTCGATCCCCGGAATCATCCTCAGCCATTGATGTGATACGCCTTCGACTTTCCACCGTCGGATCATACGCCACGTACCAAATTCCACTGGGTGCTTCGGAATTATCTATCGCGCTAGTTCACTCTCCGGAAATCATGATAGCCGTTGATTAGATTCACTTTGATTCTCCACCGTTAGATCGATCACCGGATAACTCATTCCACTGGGCGCTTTGGGTTTATTGGTCGTGCAGGTTCTGGTTCCGGAATCAATATCAATCGTAGATGCGATCCGACTTCACCTGTCCGCCATTGGATTGAGTAGTATGTACTCGATTCCACCGGATTGCGTCGTGTTAACCAGGATGCAACTTCATGAAGCGGATTGGATGTAGACTGTGGATCTGCGCGAGACAACCTGATGGCCGCTGATCTGTGCGCCTGATAAACGCCCGGTCAAACCTTTATCTTCCTTGCATCTCTGAGGAGCGGAGAGAGTATCAGCCATTGATTTTCTCCCTTCTTACATCGTGGCTTAGGATCTTCGGTGACTTAATCGCATTTTGCCTATAGTCCCATTTTTATTATATATCTTTTAACCAAAGTATGCAAACACCCATTATTTTTCTTTCTCCACCATGGTTTATTATCCTCTTCGATAAATAATGGTGTTAACATAGGGTTCTTAAAAATTTCCATACTTAATATGTACTATGTCATTATTTTGTACTAGTGATTATACTATTAATATACGAAATTATAGGTTAGATACTAAGTAGGGGAAATTTTTTTAGTGGTAATTGAGATTGGAGATCATGACACTATTTTCCAATCTTTACATGATCAACAAAGATATTGTAGTGGATCTATATCTGAAACAAGTATTGGCAATCTAATTAGCTCTAATGAGTGGAGATTCGACTAATATAACTATTACTAACTAGAAATATGCTAGAGTCAATCTTCATGTATATTGCCACTATATATTGCATGCATATTATAATATATAAAAAATAATATAATATTTAACATTATATACTCTATATTATAATATATATAATTAATAGAGATATGGGGGGCTCCATCATGGAGGTCTGCGACACAATAAGGATAAGTGTGAAGGTCGAAGGTCAAAGCTTTGAAGAAAAAGCGCGATGGAGCACGGAAATTTTCTTCCCTTTTTTTCTCTTCTTCCCCCCTCTATCATTACAGGTCGAAAACCACGTCATTCCTCAGAAATCTTGTTGTTTACGTTCTCATACTTCTTTGCGTAGGAGATGATTTAGTGATACAAGATGGAGCTCGATGAGGTTGATTATGACAGTCCTTTCTCGAAGGGACCCATCTTCACAAATGATGAGGAATTCAAGTTTCAAAGGAAGGCGTGTGCAGATGTGATGGCTCGCCCACCTGAAAATAATTTTAACATCGACCAACATTCAGTTCCCACACAATCTATTCATGGAGCTAGTACGTCAAGGATTGATCCAGGGAAAGGACATGGACGTAGGAAGGGCGAAAAAACAAAGAAAGGATCATGCATCTTTGGTGGGTCAAACAATATTTAGCATGCTGCAGAGCATTTAATGTGTGTAAAGAGATTGGAATTGAGGAGGTTGTAGCTTACCTTAACTCTGCACTAGTGGGAATATTTTGTGGTAAATTTCATGGAGAGAAAGCTTTACAAAACTAGATGGAATCGAATTGGGGAGGGGTGGTAGATAATATGTCACTCTTCCAAATTATGTCACAAGGATGGATTATGTTTAGAATTCACTCTGAATTAGACAAACATAGATTATTGGATAGAAGCTAGTGCCGGGGTCTGTATGGGATAATCTCGAAGAATTGGCAAATTGATTTTGATGCAAAAAGGGATCCTCGAAATCTTCAACAGGTGTGGGTTATCATGCTAAGATTTTCCATGGAGTATTTCCAGAAACTGGTCTTGGAGATGATTGGAAGGAAGCTCGGACGCTTTATAGCATTGGAGGAGAATTGGGAGCTCTAGGTTGATATTTGGTGTGCAAAAATTCTGGTGGAGATGGGCCTCTGCGACGGTCTGTATGAAGAAGTAAACATTGAACTGAATGGGAGTATCTGGAACCAAAGACTGGACTATTGAAAAATACCATTTCGCTGTTTCACCCACAAAAAAGTGAGTCAATTGGACCGGGACTGTCCGCCACCCTCGCAAGTGTAGTTTCACAAGAAGGTATGGGTTAAAAACCATTATAAAGAAACAATACATGAGGAAAGGTTGGTGGGTGAGGATACAAGCGAGGGTCAGCAACTCCTGGAAAAGCTGAAAAGTGAGGTTGACACATAACAGGATGACAAGCAACAAGTTGACAAACAACACTCAGGGAATGTGCATAGGGAGGAGACATGTAAAAGTATCGAGGACACCTTCTTGTTCCTGTCACGTCCCCACCCCTCTACTCGACGGAGAGGACGCAACTAACATAGTTGCTAGCTATCTAATCCGTGCAATCTAGCCCCATGAACGCAAAATAAAATGCATTGAACTTAAACATACACAGATGCATAAATGATTATCAAACAACGGAAGCAATTTCATTCATTCACGACATTTATAATGTTCATATTTATTTATAAAACAAACACAGTTGCAAGGATTTAAACACAAGAATACTTATCTTAGAAGAAGCTTGTCTCGCAACCAGCTACATCATTGCAACATTCCACCCAACCATAGGCTAGTGTGCTCATCAATATCTCAGCAACACTGCCACCCCCGAGCTGGGCATGATTTCCACAAGGAATAAGGGGAAACTAGTAGGCTCACATGTAGCCAAGGATACACAACAATACATAGCCAAGCCAATAGAGTTGGGTTTATCATGCTATTAGGAGTTGGGAACGCTGGTTGCTAAGCTAGTGGGCTCACTGAAGAGCTAAGCAAACCTGCACCAGAGCTAGCCTGACTTCTAAGAAATCCACACACACCCAACATAAGGAATCATTCCCTTCTCTGCTTCACAGTCCCTCATGCCACGAGTTCCCTTCCAGTGCTATTCAGGGGGTGTAGAGAAGAAAGCCAACCCTCTAGCTATGTCTGTGAGGCTCCTACACACACTAGGTTTATCAAGCACACTCAGGCTCCATTTCCACTCCCAAATAGTCCAAAGACCAACAATCACAGAATACACAACAATTCACAACTTTGGAAATTGAAGGGAAACACACCACAGAGACCAAATTGGATATGGCAATTGGTTAAAATGGATCAGACTGAGCAACTCGAATTCCAGAGTCGTTTATGGCCCTAACGTGGCCAAAACGACTCACAACACCCAAAATTCGTGGAGAAAACAACAACTATTTTCCCATCTTGCGTAGAATGATGAGAACGGCCCCAACATGAAGGAAAATCACCACACAGACCCAAATTGTGAAAGAGAAAATGCACCAGCAGCTCCAAAAGCATGAGCAAAACCAACCCAATCCCTGGTATTACAAAAACAACCTCCCATCCATAGGAAAAATGAAGCCAACAACTAAAAATGTGGAATGAAAACACACACAGGAAGTTCTGGATGCCTGAGAGAACTCATGAAAGGAAAAATCGTGAGGAAAACATGAAACATGAAAGCATGGTAGAATGGCCTACGTTTTTGGGTTTTTACTTGCCCAAAGAGTCAAAACGTGTTTTCCAAAAACTGATGGCTTCTCCAATTCGAATTTGGGCTGTCATACCTTGCCCATCCCATGCAATAATCAACCCAACCAATTTCTGGCAGTAATAAATGATTGGGTGAATGAGACAAGAAAGGTAGTTCACAGTTTGATGGGTTCTCTCTCTGGATTTTCCCCATTGGCCCAAGTTTTGAATATCCCCCCCCCTTATCCTTAGGAAATCATGCCTCCATCTCATTATTTGTTGCATTGACATAGCTGGTTGTGGGTTTTAAATTAAATTGCATATTTACATGATGTTCAAAATTATAATGTGACGGCTAGCACAAAATACCATCGACAACGAGTTTAATTGTCGGAACATAAAAACGATAATCCATGGTGGGCCTTTTTGTTGTAGCTCCACACCCAATTAATTACAATACTATACATCATATACATTTAATGCAAACAGGGTTAAAACCAGGGTGTTATAGTTCCAGTAAGAAAGTCATTCCTTTTTCTGAAGTCTGTTCCTCTATTTTTCCTTTTCCTGATTTTACAACTGGGGTTGACGTGCCTGGTCCCTCTCAGGCCCCTAGCCCTTCTCTAAGTACTTCTCCTTAATTATCCTAGTCAGAGGAACGATCAGGTATCCATGCTACCTATCAAGTACCTAAGAATAGTATCTTTAAGGATTGTATACCTAGGCTTTATCAAACTAGGGCTAGGGTAGTTTTTTTTGGAGAAAAACAAAGGTGTGGTGACCAGGGGCTCGACTTTAGATCCTACGCCAAAGACAACATAGGAAGAAAGTATTAGTTAACAAAGGAAATTGAAGCAATCTGTTTTGGATATTAGAGCATGGAAACAATCAACAATCAATGGTGCCCTTAGATAGGGTATTTCCCTACGTAGGGTTACCTAATGTTGTGTATTTCCTTCAATGCAAGGGGGTTACAACACCCCCCCCCAAAAAAAACAAAAACAAAATGCTTTCAAAAAACTGATAAAAAAATACAAACTGTTTTGTTATTCTTGTCTAGGAGACCATGTCTAAAGGAGTGAAGGCACAAGAATTATTTAGGCAATGGTTAAAAGACTCGTCCTTTGTACATGTGGATGTTGAAGGCCATTCAGGTGGATTATTATCATCTTGAAGCCCAGATTTAGTGGAACTAAAAACAATCAAGTCTAATTTAGGTTTGAAGATAATTTTGGAAGATAAATCCACAGAGGAGACCTTCATTATTATAAATGTGTATGGACCATTTTCAAATCAATGAGATTTTTGGGAAAACTTCTCCCTAAGAGGGATTTGGTAGGCCCAAAATTTAATTATGGGAGGAGATATTAATCTCACAGTTTCAGAAAGAGAATTCTAGTGAAAGTTGGCAAGGACAGATTCACTTAGCAACTTCTTTAATGCCCTTTTCGAATCCAAAGTCCTAGTGGATGTTCAACCTCAAAAAATTGAGCCAACTTTGAGGAATAGACCTAGTGGGGAATGAGAGATCTCAGAAAGGTTGTATAGATTTCGGGTGTCAGAAAACCTTCTTTGTGGCCATTTTTTAGTCACCTCTTGGGTTGAGAAAGGAGGCTTATTGGACCATGGCCCAATCATGCTAGCCTTAACTTTACAAGAGTAGAAACCAACTGCCCCTTTGAGGTTTAATCCGGTTTGGCTAAAGGAAGAAGAGTATCAGAATTTGGTGAAGGATTTATGGTCTCATCTGAGGCTTGACTCTCTGAACTCCTATATGAAACAAATGGTAGATAATTTGGTTAAGGTGAAAAAGGCCTCGAAAGAGTGGTAATTTTTTTTCCAAGCGAAGCAGTAGTCTCTTTTAAAGGAGGTGGAAGTTGGTATTTTATAGGTCTATAGACATAATGCAGTTGCGGTTTTTTCTGAAGAAGAGTTGGAGAGGAAGAAAAACTATGAAGTCAAATGAATTGAACTACTAGAAAAGGAAGAACAAGTATGGAGACTTAAGAGCGAAGCAATATGGATAGAATAAGGGTATAACAACACAAAATTCTTCATCGTTATGCTTCTCATAGAAGGAATGTAAATACAATTGTTGAAATTCAAAATGAGGCAGGTGTAAAGGTAAGATCCTTTGTGTAACTTCAAAGAATATTCTAAATGTATTTTACTGATGTAACCTATGGGAGATGTTTTATTCCTCCATCGGGATGTTACTGTTGTATTTGGTCATCATAAAGTCACGAGGTAAAACCTACGTTGTAATTCGAGTCAATAGAACCCTCTTGAATATAATATAATATTGTTTTATGACTTCCTAGGCGAATTCGGCCCAATAAGTTTGTTGGGGCCAACTTGTTACGGAAAAATTCAAGTGTAAGAAAGAGTATAAATAGAGAAGGTGTGTTCCTAATTTGAACACATACACTCACTTGTGTATAGCACATAGGAGAGAGAGACATATCTGCAAGGAGGAAGAGAACTTGTTTGGGGTTTTATCTTTGTACTTTTGATACATTTATATAGAGGAAGTTTTGTTGGGTTTTCTTCCCCTTGAGGGTTTCCCAAGATAAATCTGTGTCTATCTTGTGATTGTGTTTCTTTCAGTGATCCTGCACATGCTATCGTTGTGAAATTGAATTGAATACTAATGATATCTAGCTAAACATATGGAATCTTAGCATGGTATAAAAGCTAGCCTGAATATAACAACTTTCACAAGGTGAAACTCTCTCTCCTCTCCCTCTGGCAAGAAATTAGGGTTTATGTCAAAGTTGGAATTTTGAAGATTTGATTGCATAGAAAGTTGTGCCTCCCTAGTGTTGATGTATTTGTAACTTCTGAAGATATTATGATCTATATTATCATTGTATGTTGTTGTACCCCCATTGAGGATGTGTGTTACCCCTTTACGAGATGTCTAAATTGTGTCTAGGCCTTGAGGTACAACCTCTGTTGTAAGTCAGGGCAATATTCCCCAGTGTAACATCATGTAATAAGTATTTTTAGTCTCTCCAAGAGAAGTGGGCCCTGTGTGAGAAGACATGTAGGCTCGATTCTTATGTTTGGTCAGTGACTTGAAAGGGTATAAATAGGGAGGCGCTTTCCCTCATTTATACATACCTCAAACTCTCAAGTTCGCATGAGAGAGAGAGAGAGAGAGAGAGAGAGACAGTCAGAGGAGGAGAGATAGGTAGTTGTTGAATACTTCTTATTACTACTTTTGATCAGCTTACTATTCTGAGGAAGTTTGCGGGATTTTCTCCTTTATGGTTTCCCCAGTGAAAATCTTTGTGTCCCGTGTATCTTTTATATCTTATGCATATTGTTGTACTTGTTATTCTTTCAGATAAACATCCTAGATAATCTAATCATATCTTAAGAAAAACTAACATGGTATCAAAGCCTCTCTGAAAGAAGGCACTCTGCAGTTGCGGAAACTAGGGCTTCCTAGTTGAAGGTGTTTTCTCCACAGATCATCAACTAAAGAGGGACAGGATATCTTGCCTCAGTGGGGCACACCATTTTGTGGAGACAATTTTTGAATCAAAGAAGTTTCATTTCTGACCCTGTCACTGGTGTCAGGAGGAACTAGGGTGTCAAGTATCGAAGGATTCCCACCTCAGTTTTCAGAAAGTGACCTAGCTGAGAAACTTGCCTCAACGAGGCGAATATTTCTATTCAAACAGAATTCCCAAACTCCAAGTTCAGAAAATTAGGGTTTCTCTAACAAACCCTAGGTCAGCCTGCTCCGAAACTTGGACGTAGACCTCAAATCGGTAAGATACAAATATTTACTATTTCCATTTGAGGTTCTCATTTTGAAAAGATTACTCACCATACTCAGCTTGAGGACAAGCTTGGAGGGGCTAATAACTTTCGGCCATGGAAGTACAGAATCTCCTTGATCCTTGAAGAAAATGAATTGGATCAATTTATCACTAGAAATGTTCTAGAACCATAGGGAGATGAAGCCAAGGCTTCCCATAAGAAAAGCATCGCTAAGGCTAAGAGAATCATTGCAGATTCTATCAAGGATCACCTCATCCCCCATGTGTCTGCATTCAAAACACCGAAGGAAGTATATGATGCTTTGCAAAGATGTCCGAAGGGAAGAACATCAACCAGAAGATGAATTTGAGGAACCAACTAAAGAATGTGAAGATCCAAAAATCTGAGACTATACATTCTTACTTCACAAGGGTTTCTCAAATCAAAGAACAAATTGAAGCAATTGAAGAGAACGCAAAAGAAGGAGAAATTGTAATGACTACCCTGAATGGTCTCCCTAGATCATGGGATTCATTAATTCAAGCGATTTGTGCAAGAAGGAAGTTGATCTCTTTCAACAGACTTCAAGAAGAATGTGCACAAGAATAAGCTAAACTTGTGACAAGAGAAGAAAAGATGGGAGCAACTAACAATCAAGATCTCAGAGGTTATACCAGGAATAACTTCAAGAAGAAGGAGAAGAAGGAGAACTTTCATCACAACAAGAAGGACAAGAAACCAAAGAAGACCAAAAGAGATATTTCAAATGTTTGATGTTATACTTGTGATGAAAAGGGACACTTGGAAAGAGATTGTCCCATCTAGAAAAGGAGACACCATGCTCATATTGCTGAAGATGATGAACCAACAAACAAAAGATTCAAACGAGAGAAGCATGATTCGAATGAAGAGTATATGCTAATATCAACACTTATTGGAACTACCATACAAGGAAGCAATGATTGGCTCATGGATAGTGGAGTTTCCAAACACATCACGAGACACAAGGAATAATTCATCAATATGTCTGAACATGAGTCACCTCACAAGGTGAAACTTGGGGATAATTATCAATACCCCATAAAAGAGAGTGGTGAAGTTTCGTACAAGCTTGACTCTGGGAAATCCTTAAAAATGAAGGATGTGTTATATGTTCCAGGATTGAAGACGAATATTCTCTCCATATCTGCATTAGATGCAAAGGGAATTAGGGTTGCATTTGTCTATGGACAAGTTCTGATGTGGCCCATAGGAAAGACAATAAAGGATGCAACAATGATTGGACAATAAGACAAAGGCTTGTACAAGTTGAAGGGACAACCTAAACAAGCATTGGTTCATGAGTTGAGTGAACCAAATGAACTATGGAACAGAAGGCTTGCACATGTGCACTACAGAGCACTACCAATGGCAAGCAAAGAAGTCTCAGGATTTCCAGAGATCCAGGAAACGCATGAAGGAATTTGCAAAGGATGTGCAAAAGGAAAGAATGCAAAGAAGACATTTCCTAGTAGCGAGAGAAAGGATAAAGGAATATTGGAGATAGTACACTCGGATGTATGTGGACCAATGTCTTCTAGCTCATTAAGCGGGTATGTGCACTATGTTTCCTTTATAGATGATTTCTCGTGTAAGACTTGGATATATTTCTTGAAAGAGAAAATTGAAGTTTTCAACAAGTTCAAGGAATATAAAGCAGGCTTGGTCGAGAACCAGACAGATAGGAAGATCAATATTCTATGCTCAGATAATGGTGGCGAGTTCACTTCAGAAGAATTCAATGAACTCTGTAGAGAATCTGAGATTAAGAGGGAGTTGAGCACTCCATGCAATCCTCAGCAGAATGGAGTTGTGGAACAAAGGAACCAGACCATAATGGGAGTAACAAAAGCAATGTTGCTTGACTAGGATCTTCCTATGCAACTTTGGGAAGAGGCGGAAAGAAAAGGTGTGTATGTACATAACCGTACTCCTCATCGAGTACTTGACAAAAAGACTCCTGAAGAGGCTTTCTCAGGAGTAAAACCCGAGGTCAACCATCTAAGAATGTTTGGTTTCCTGGTGTTCATACATGTCCCAAAGGAGAAAAGGACCAAGCTCGATCCTTCTGGGTGGAAGGGTGTATTCGTAGGATACAGTGATACATCAAAGGCCTACTGAATATACTTCCCAGGATTCAAGAATATCGACATCAGTAGAGATGTAACCCTTGATGAATACTTGACATACTTCAAATCCAGGAGGAGTCCTATCCAGGAAGTTGAGGAACATGTAGAGACGAGAGTCAGAGATATGGAAATTGGAGAAACAATTCCAGAGGACCATGAAGATCATGACAAGACAGAACCACAAGAGCTGGTAGAGAAATTCCTTGAGAAGGAATCCCACAAGAGGAAACCAGTATGGGAACGTAAGCTCTTACAAGAAGCTGAAAGGCATGGTGCTCCAGAGGGAATACATACAGAGAGAAAGAGGGAAAATACCAACAATAGCTATGTGGCCTTGATGTGTGACATCATTGATAAAGAACTTTCCACCTATGAAGAGGCTACAGAAAAGAAAGAATGGAAGGATGCGATGATCGAGGAATATCATTCGATCATGAAGAATGATGTCTGGAAGATTGCTCCGAGACTGGAGAAGAAATATGTCATGAATTCAAAGTGGATCTACAAGATCAAGAATGTTGTAGATGGAAACAATGAGAAACACAAGGCAAGGTTCTTAGCACAAGGCTTCTCACAGAAAGAAGGCATAGACTACAAAGAGACATTTGCACCCGTGGCAAGGTACACTTCCATAAGTACCATACTTGCTTTGGCAGTAGTTATGAAATGGAAAGTACAACAGATGGATGTCAATACAACTTTCTTGACTGGTGTAGTCGAGGAGGAAATGTACATGGAACAACCACTGGGATTCAAGATACATGATAGGAAGGCCCATATGTGCAAATTGAAGAAGGCCTTGTATGGATTGAAACAAGCACTGAGGACATGGTACGATAGGATGGATAACTTCATGATGAGCTTGGTATTTACCAAGAGTAAAGAAGATTCCAACCTCTACTTCAAGGTGGAAGACGTAAGACCAGTGATACTCCTGCTATATGTCGATGACTTGTTTCTAACAGGTGAAGAGGAACTCATTACAGATGCAAAGAGGAGACTTACTACAGAGTTCGAGATGAAAGACCTAGGTATAATGCACTACTTCTTAGGCATGAAGGTGTGGCAGAGCGCAGATGGGATCTTCCTTGGTCAAGGAAAATATGCGGTGAATATTCTGAAGAGATTTAGAATGATGGACTGCAAGGAAATGGCCACACCTATGACATCTAATTTAAATCTTCTGAGTGATGCTTCATCCGAGAAGGTCGATGCCACGATGTATCGTTAGATGACTGGCTAAATGATGTATCTCACGAATACGAGACCAAACATATTCTTTGTAGTGGACACCTAAGCCAATTCCTAATGGATCCGAGACATGTTCACTTGATAACTGCAAAGCACACGATGAAGTACCTAAAAGGTATAGTGGATTATGGGCTCAAATATGATGTGAATCAGAAGATTGACCTACATGGTTATGTTGATTTGTATTGGGAAGGTAGCGCCATGGATAGGAAGAGCACCTTAGGTTGTTGCTTCACTTTGGGATATAGCATGATATCCTGGTTCAACAGAAAGCAATCATGTGTGGAACTGAGTACAACCGAGGTAGAGTATGTGTCCGCTTGCTTAGATAGTTGCGAGGAAGTGTGGCTGCGAAAGCTACTGTGTGACTTATTTGATATTCAATTGCCATGTGACTTGCATCTTATACGACAATCAGAGTTGCGTGAAGCTGTTGGAAAACCCATTGTTCCAAGAAAAGTCGAAGCACATCGAGATCAAGTTCCACTATATTAAGGATATGGTGCAGAGAGGAGCAATGAAGCTCCAATACGTGGAAACAGAGGAGCAGATAGCCGATGTGTTGACCAAGCCTCTTGCAAGAGTGAAGTTCGAGTACTTGAGAGAAATACTTGGTGTGATCCAGATCGAGATCCCTCGAAAGAGGGAGTGACGTTTTCTAACATAGCTAGAAAGATAGGTTGTTTGAGCGCAACATCCTGGCGGAGTTTGTAGGTTGATCAGACGTAATTAGTCCTACAGGTTATCCTTGGATGTAACATCCTGGCGAAGCTCACAGGTTATCATTGGATGTAATCAGTCCTGGTATGTTACAAAGCATATTATCTCACATGGGAAATGAGACAGGTTGTCCGAGTAGGAAAAATCTTGGTGTAGCAGGCTGCTCAGATGGAATTAGTCCTGTGATGGGTTATCCTAATGTAAAGAATGAGTCCTGGCATGGTATGCAGGTTATTCAGATGTAATACATCCCGTGGGTTGTCTGAGTGTAAAGAATGAGCCCTAGCGTGGTACGTAGGTTACTCGAATGTAATATGCCCCGAAGGTTATCTGAATGGAAAAGATCTTGGACACAGGATGTTCAGATGCAATCCCTTGAGGTTGGCCAGAAGAATGTAAAAGGTCCCAATGTAGTAGGTTGTTGGGTCGTAATTCGTCCTTACATATATATGAGATATATGTGTTCCCATGTTGATATGATAAGTTCATGTAGCACACGAGGTGCTCCTAGGTGGTTCTTTAATAGAACGTGAGTCGATCGTAGATGCTTTGTTTGTTTGTTTGTTGTTTTGTCTAAGACAAAAGAGATGATCTGGATGCAACGAGAAGAAGGTAGAAGACGTAGGTTATTTCCATGGAAATGTAAATAATATCTTGTACAGTTTCTACGTGAAGGCTTGCTCGAGATGTGATGAAGACCTGGTAGAGGACCAGGCCTATATCCAACATGAAAAAGGGCCGGCTCTGTAGAAACTTATCATGACATACAGTATGGTACGATGATCAAATTATAAGAATATGATGGCATCAACAATGATGAAGACTCTATGACTCCATGACGAAGACTATGCGATGAAGACCTGACCAGATGTGTTGATGACTGTGTAGAGAGAGAATGCCTTCCTAGTTAAGAGGGAGTGTTGACGTATTTGTAACTTCGAAAGATATTATGATGTATATTATCATTGTATGTTGTTGTACCCCCATTGGGGATGTGTGTTACCCCTTTACGAGATGTCTAAATTATGTCTAGAGCTTGA
Source organism: Pseudotsuga menziesii (assembly GCA_001517045.1). Lineage (NCBI taxonomy): Eukaryota > Viridiplantae > Streptophyta > Pinopsida > Pinales > Pinaceae > Pseudotsuga > Pseudotsuga menziesii. Next base: position 225,583 of record LPNX010937184.1, on the reverse strand, counting down.
GGTACAACCTCCATTGTAAGCCGGGGCAATAGTCCCCAGTGTAACATCATGTAATATGCATTTGTAGTCTCTTTAGGAGAAGTGGGCGCTGTGTGAGAAGACATGTAGGCTCGAGTCTTATGTTTGGTCAATGACTTGAAAGGGTATAAATAGGGAGGCACTCTCCCTGATTTATACACACCTCACACTCTCAAGTTTGCATGAGAGAGAGAGAGAGAGAGAGAGAGAGAGAGAGAGAGAGAGTCAGAGGAGGAGAGATAGATAGCTGTTGAATACTTCGTATTATTGCTTTTGATCATCTTACTATTCTAAGGAAGTTTGCGGGGTTTTCTCCTTTATGGTTTCCACGATGAAAATATTTGTGTCTCGTGTATCTTATATATCTTATGCATCTTGATGTGCTTGTTATTCTTTCAGATAAAGATCCTAGATAATCTAATAAAATATTAAGAAAAACTAACACCTAGAGTGCATCTATTGAGCCCTGGATCGAAATTTTTGAGTGGGTAGATCTCTGGGAAAGTCAAGCCCTAGTTTGGTTTTGGACCAGAAAACTGCAAAAACCACATATCAGAATCTCAAAAGTCAGTTTTAAAAGGTGAAGACTTGGAATCTCCAGAAATCAAGTGTACCAATCAACTCGCCTCAGTTAAGCATCTCCTGGTAAGGTCAATTTTGCATTTTGAGAAATTTCATTTTTTAGTGAGCTCTTGGATAAGATGGCCCCAAGAACTAAGTTTGAGGACAAGCTAGAAGGAATAGGAAACTTCTGAGCATGGAAATATAGGATTGGTATCATTATTAAAGAGAATGATCTTAATAAATACATCAAAACAGATGTTACATAACCTGAAGAAGATGAAGCTAAGGAGAAGCACAACAAGGACCCGATTAGGGCTATGAGGATCATTTCTAATTCTATCAAAGATCACTTGATTCCTCAAGTGTCATCCAAAGATATTCCTGAGGAAATGTATGATGCACTATCTAGAATGTATGAAGGAACATCGGCAAAAATATGAATTTGAGAGCTCAATTGAAAAGTACCAAGATGAGCAAAGGAGAGTCCATTCAAGACTACTTCACAAGGGTCTCCCAGTTCAAGGAGCAACTAGAAGCCATTGGAGACTCCCTTGATGAAGATGAACAAGTAATGACTGCTCTCAGTGGTCTCACAAGACCTTGGGATTCTTTCATCCAGACTATGTGTGGGCCAGAAAGGAAAGCATGAAGTTTGACATTGTATGGGAAGATTGCATCCAAGAGGAGGCTAGAGTAGCCAATGGAGAAGCTCTACTTAAAGAAGATGATCAAGCCCTAGCCAACCATACTAAAAGAGGAAGAAGTCAACCTAACTTTAAGAAGGAAAGCAACAAGGAGTCCCGACCTCCCAAGAAGTTCTAAAGGACAAGAGGAAACAATCAAAGTAAAGACTACTCCAGCTTTCAATGTTTCAGTTGTCACAAGATATGACACCTTGCCAGAAACTGTCCATTGAAGAAAGAAGAATACAATAACAATAACAAAAGACATCATGCATACCTAGCTAAAGATGAATAAGAAGAGGAAGAAGGACCTCAAAGAAAACTAGAAAAGGAAGAATATGAAGAAGAGTATGTATTATTCTGTGGACTCTCTGGGTCTGTCATACCTTGAGAACATACATGGATTATTGATAGTGGTGCTTCAAAGAACATGTCAGGACAGAAGACAAATCTGTCAAAACTTGAAGAGAAGAACTCTCATTGGAAAGTATATTTAGGAGATGTCTATAAATATCTTATCAAAGGTATCAGTGAAGCAAGCTATAAGCTTGATTCTGGAACTCCTATGAGAATGAAGAAAGTCTTATATGTACCAGGTTTAAAGAAGAACCTGCTTTCTATCTCAACATTACATAAGAAAGGATATAGGGTTTCATTTATAGATGGACAAGTACTTATGTGTCCCAAAGGAAAATCAATTGAAGATGTAGTTTTCATTGGTGAAGGAGGAGGATTATATAAACTCAAAGGACATTTGGAAACAACCCTTGTTCATGAGGTCACTAGCCCAAGTGAACTATGGCATAGGAGGCTTGCTCACATCAACTACAAATCACTACCCCATGCGAGCAAAGTAGTAACAGGTTTACCATATTTGAAGATCGATCATGAAGGCACTTGCAAAGGAAGTGCAATAGGAAAGAATATCAAGAATCCATTTCCGAAGAGTGAAACAAAGACTAAAGGTACGTTGGAACTAATTCATTCAAATGTATGTGGTCCAATACCCTCCACATCTTTGAGTGGTTTTGAATATTATGTTACATTTATTGATGACTATTCAAGAAAGACTTGGATATATTTCTTGAAAACAAAGGATGAGGCATTCAAAAATTTCAAGGAATTCAAAGCCTTGATAGAGAATCAGTCAGAAAGGAGAATCAAGACACTTAGAACAGACAATGGTGGATAATATACTTCAAAATAATTTGAATCCTTTTGTAAAGAAGCTGGAATCAAGAGGGAACTAACCACTCCCTACAGTCCTCAATAGAATGGTGTTGCGGAAAGAAAGAACGAGGCCATTATGGAAGTAGTGAAGAAAATGATCCATGATCAAGATATTCCCATGCATCTATGTGTTGAAGAAACAAGAACAACTGTTTATGTACATAATAGATTATCTGATAGTGCCCTTGGATTCAAGACTCCTGAATAAATGTTCACAGGAAAGAAGCATGAAGTAAGCCATCTCAAAATATTTGGTTATCCATTATATATTCACATTCCAAAGGAAAAGAGAACCAAGTTGGACCCTTCTAGAAAGAAGGGAATATTTGTTGGGTACTGTGAAGTCTCCAAAGCCTTTAGAATATACATTCCAGGATCCCATCACATCCGGGAGATCAGCAGGGATGTAACATTTGATGAAGAAGAAGCTCTCAAGAGATCTAGAAAATGTCAACATGAAGAAGTATATGCAGAAGATTTACCTCCTAGAAATGAAGAAGTTGTACCCTCCCTTGAAAATGAGACTTCAGAGGACAATGATATGATAGAACCTCAAGAACCTATTACTATGAATATACCATGAAAGAGAAAACCTACTTGGGTAAGAGAAATCATACAAGTAGCAGAGAATTATGGGGGGCCAGAAGGATCCACAAGAGTAAGCAAGAGATCAAATCCATTCTCTAGTTATCTAGCTTTGATGAGTGATCTTGTAGATCAAGAACCTACCAATTATGAAGAAGTTGTATAGAATAAAGAGTGGGTAGAAGCAATGACGGAAAGATACCAATCAATAATGAAATATGATTTTTGGGATATAGTTCCCAAGCCCGAAGGAAAGAGTGTGGTATCTTCCAAGTGGATCTACAAGATAAAGCATGTAGCTGATGGAAGTATTGAAAATACAAAGAAAGGTTTGTGGCTAGAGGATTCTCTCAGAAAGAGGGAAATTATTAGGAAGAGACATTCGCACCAATAGCAAGATACACTTCCATCAGAACCATCATGGCACTTGCATCCATGATGAAGTCGAGTTTACACCAGATGGATGTAAAGACAACCTTCTTGAATGCTTTAATTGAGGAAGAAGTATACATTGAAAAACCACAAGGAATTGCAGTCAAAGACGGATGAACTCACGTATGTAAGTTGAAGAAGGATTCGTATGGAATGAAGTAAGATCCTAGAGCTTGGTATGGCAGGATAGATAGCTTCTTGACAAGCTGGGATTTACCAAAAGTAAAGTTGACCCTAACCTTTACTTTAAGGTTATGGGTGATGAGCCTACCATATTATTACTGTATGTGGATGACTTGTTTCTGACAAGAAATGATAAACATATTATAGAATGCAAGAAGAAGCTCGTTGAAGAATTCGAGATGAAAGATCTTGGATTGATGCACTATTTTCTAGGCCTGGAAGTGTGGCAGAGTCCAAAAGGAATCTTTCTCAACCAGGGAAAGTATGATGTAGAAATATCAAAAAGATTTGATATGTCGGATTGTAAATCCATGGCCACACCCATGGATACTAACCTGAAGTTGTTGTCTTATGAATCATCAAAGTTAGTGGATGTAACTCAGTGCAAACAGATTATTGGGTCATTGATGTATTTTCCGATTACCAAGCCAGGTATATGCTTTGCTGTGAACACCCTTAGTCAGTATCGAGTTAAACCTAGACGTGTTCACATGATATCTGCAAAGCACGTGATGAGGTACCTGAAAGGTAAGATAGACTTTGGACTATACTATTATGGAGATCATGAGTACATACTGTATGGTTATACAGATGCAGATTGGGTTGGAAGTACCTCAAATAGGAAGAGCACCTCCGGTGGATGTTATTGTCTGGGATCTGCCATGATCTCATGGTTTAGAAGAAAGCAGTCTAGTGTTGCTCTCTGCATAGCTGGAGTAGAGTATATAGCAGCTTGTTTTGCCAGTTGTGAAGTCATATGGATTCAGAATTTGATGTCAGGTCTATTTGATCTGGATCTGGATACCACAGTGATTCTATGTGACAACCTGAGTTGTATAAAGATGACGGAGAACCCAGTGTTCTATGATAAGTCGAAACACATTGAAATTCGATATTTTTATATACGGGACATGGTTGAGAAGGGAGCTATAAAGCTCCAGTATGTGAGTACCGATGAGCAAGTTTCTAATGTGTTGACCAAGCCTCTGTCTCGAGTAAAGTTTGAATACTTCTGTGACAAGCTTGGTGTAGTCCGAAAAGACCTTCCTCGAAAGAAGGAACAATGACGCTGCAGACTTTCCTCGTAGGGAGGAACAATGATGACGATGTTGAATACTTTCCTCATAGGGAGGAACACTGATGATGATGATGAACACTTTCCTCGTATGGAGTAATAGTGATGATGACGTTGAAGAATTTCCTCGTAGGGAGGAACAATAATGATGATGTAACAGCCTTTCCTCACAAGGAAGAATGATGATGATATGGACCTTCCTCAGAAAGGGGGAGTAGGTTGATGATAAGGATCCTCCTCAGAAAGGGGGAGTAGGTTGATGATATGGACCCTCCTCAAAAAGGGAGAGCAGGTTGATGATGTGGAACCTCCTCGAAATGGGGGAGTAGGTCAATGATGTTGCAGTGGGATTGTATCATCCCTAGACATTAGTCCTAAAGTGATCCACAGAAATTTGTCTCCATGTCGTGAGAGGATTACATCGTCCTTGGAATTATGTCCTAAAGTGACAGGGACTGATCATCCCGTAATTGAATCCGCAGACTTCTGTCTCCGAGAAAGTGGTAAGATTGCATCGTCCTTGGACTTATGTCCTAAAGTGATAAGGACCGACCATCCCGTAATTGAATCCGTAGACTTCTGTCTCCAAGAAAGTGGTTGGATTGCATCATCCTTGGACTTATGTCCTAAAGTGATAGGGACCGATCACCCCATAATTGAATCCATAGACTTTTGTCTCTGATAAAGTCGTAGGATTGCATCATCCTTGGAATTATGTCCTAAAGTGATAGGGACCGATCATCTCGAAATTGAATTCGTAGACTTTTGTCTCCGAGAAAATCGTAAGATTGCATCGTCCTTGGACTTATGTCCTAAAGTGACAGGGACCGATCATATCATAATTGAATCCGTATACTTTTGTCTCCAAGAAAGTGGTAGGATTGCATTGTCCTTGGACCTATGTCCTAAAGTGATAGGGATTGATCATCCTTTAATTGGATCATGTGTGATGCAGGTTATGTTGTTGCTGATGATGATGTTTTTCATCGAAACATCAAGTATGGCTACAAATGATGATGTTGATAAAGAGATCAAGTGCTGCAAAGGATCTAGCGATCGAGTGCTGCAAAGGATCAAGTGATCGAGTGATGCAGAGGATCGAGTGATCGAGTGCTACAAAGGATCGAGTGATCGAATGCTGCAGAGGATCGAGTGCTGCAAAAGATGAAGATTAAAGATGAAGACTCAGTGATGTTGAAGATGATGTTCCAATGATGAAGATGTTGAAGATGTTCAATAATTGTTCCAATTGTTGATGATTGTTTAAAACTTCCAATGACGTATAGATGTATCACCTTGATGTTATTGCAGATGTTATCTCTCTCTCTCCTTACTCCTACAGTTGATGATGTTGTTTTCAGTAGAATACTCTTCTCGTTAAGGCGGGGTGTTGAAATATTGTAACTTCAAATAATATTCTAAATGTATTTTACTGATGTAACCTATGGGAGATGTTTTATTCCTCCGTCGGGATGTTACTATTGTATTTGGTCATCATAAAGTCATGAGGTAAAACCTCCGCTATAAGTAGGGTCAATAGAACCCTCCTAAATATAATATAATATTGTTTTATGACTTCCTAGGTGAAGTCGGCCCAGTAAGTTTGTTGGGGTCGACCTGTTAGGGAAAAAGTCAAGTGTAAGAGAGAGTATAAATAGAGGAGGCGTGTTCCTCATTTGAACACACACATTCGCTTGTGTATAGCGCATATGAGAGAGAGAGAGAGACATATTTGCAAGGAGGAGGAGCACCTGTTTGGGGTTTTATCTTTGTACTTTTCATACATCTATATAGAGGAAATTTTGTTGAGTTTTCTTCCCCTTGAGGGTTTCCTAGGATAAATTTTTGTTTCTTTCAGTGAGCTTGCATATGCTATTGTTGCGAAATTGAATTGAATACTAATTATATCTAGCTAATCATATGGAATCTTCACAAATTATATGTTGCTTGTCAGCGACATATAATTTCCAAGTTTTTCACTCAAACCTCCAAAGTTGGAGTATTCGCCTTGGTGGATAGGCCTTAGGAGGTTATTATAGTCTATGTGTCTATGTATATTACCATTCTAGTTAACATTTTTTAGTCATATGAACATGCACTAAGTCCCCCATAGTTTTTTTAATTTTTGCAAATACAAAGTTTTCTCGTAAAACAAGTTAATTTTTTAATGTTTTAATTGTAAAAATTCAAAGTGACATAAAAAAGCAGTTAAAGAGGAAATTTTTTCATCGGGGTGCTCATTTTCTAACTCAGAGCACCCACTTTAGAATTAATTTGAGTGATTATTTATCACTTAAATCATTTTTCTCTTGAAAAAAAACAACAAAGTGTCAAATAATTGGAAAATATGGAGAAAATCAAGTTCATAAAACAGTGGAAACATGTTTGAGACATGTCCAGAGTCCAATTGAGTTAATTGAGGATCATTTTTAGTTAAATCAACTCCAAATCGACTTGATTGGGATCATATCTAAGATGAGGCAAGTTAAGCTCAAGTAGAGAATGTGCCTTCTCTCATGAGGGAGGCGCATCACTTGATGTGGCAAAGTTTTGTTGGATGGTGGTGAATCCAAGGGATAAGGGGCGCACCTCTTGTTGAGTAGAGTTTATCTTTTGAGTTAGACTCCACTCAAACTCCTACTAACCCCTTAATTCTCTCAAAGTCGCCCAATTAATTCCCTCATGGAATGCGCCCACCCAAGCTTGGTTTTCCTATTTAAGAGAGGTCCTTTCTCATCATTTGGCTAGATGCAAGGAACCTATGCTCTTGTAATTAGTTTGATTGGTGTATTTTGAATAAATTTGAAAGGATTTGGAGGTCCATGTGGTGCATCAATTTGTGCATGAATGTGTTGTTTTGATTTGAGGTAATATTGTTTCAACTTCTCTTTTACTTTGCATAAATCGATAATTAGTCTGGCTTAGAGGGTTCTTTGCAACACATAGGGAAAGTATTTGAGGTTTTCAACTTACTTGTTTATTGATTTTCTTTTAGATATCTAGGAGTAGCATGCAAATTATTCAATCATATTTCATGCTCTTTTAATCTCTAATTGTGAGGTGTACCATATATAATCCAATTTTTTGCAAGTGTGATTAGCTGTACATGTTACCTTCCTGGAGAAAGGGGCATAGCTTAGTTGCATATTCCTCTTCTTCAAATGTTGGTTGAATGAGCTCATAGCCCTTATTGTTCCCATCAACAACCTCTAGCTTTCAAAAAGATTCAAAACTTGAATAGGTTTATTCTTCTTCTATCTCTCAAACTTCAAACTATTTTTCTTGGTTACTTTTCTCACACGTTTAATAAAATTAGATTTCATTAATAATTTATCATACATTTTTGCTTGTTTACAAGTCATATTAGTTAGATCTAAAGTGCTCTTAAATCTTCATCTCAAGCTTAGATCAAGGTTTGTCTTTTTTAGTACGTGAAGTAAAATTTTCCAATCTTTTGCAAGTACTAAGTAATTGTAATTTTATGTCATATTTGGTTAATATACTAACTTTTAGTGTTGTTTAGCTTTTTGATTTTCCATATTTGACAAAAAAAGAGAAGGAAGCTTTGGTGAATTCTGGATAAACTTTGCCATCCAAAGCTCCTAAAGTTCTTCTTCTCTCTTCTAGTCACTTCTCAAGCATTGTAAACCTCTTTGATCCTACTTTTAAAGGATCCAAGGTGTTATTTTCTTTTAAGCACTTTGTAACTAATAATAATATTAATAAAAGTGGGCTACACAACTCCCACACCCTCCTTCCTCCATTTGGGGGAAGCTTGTATCGTCTCTTGCTTGGTTTGGATTTTGCATTTCTTTGTTTTTTAATCTTAAGATTAGTTCATAGAATAATTTTTCATTACTAATAGATTATATCAATCAATGATTTTTTTTCTTATTTTATTTGTAAAAGAACACTAACCCACTACACTTTACCGAATTATGGTACTAGCTAATGGATTGCTCAAGTAAGTGGTATTCGAAAAATATATTTGTAGTGTAGTAATTAGTCACACAATTTCATTTATTTTTGCAAGTGAAATAATTAACCTGGCGTTTCTTTCCCGAAGTATGGTCTCGCCATCAAATAAAGGGATTACTTGAGTAAGTGGTGGATGATCAACAAAGAGAATCTTGGTCATTAGTAATTAGCATAACTTTTGTTTTAGCAAGCAATTGGAACAAACACTTAGCTCTCTTATGTGTATGCTCTTGTCCATTGCAAGCTTGCTTAAGCTTTGGAGCAATCAAAAGTGAAACTGTAGCATTCAATAACTTTTCACATTTAACTAAGAAACTCACACTTAAAACTAATCCCCTTAACAAACGAAAATCCAACGTCTCGATTTTTTTGACATTTGTGGTCAAAGTCTTCATAGAAAGCATGACCAACTAGATAATGACCATGGGGATCCGTTAGGCTACACCCTCGTTTGGTGTATGTGTTGGACACACCCCTACAGCTCTAATCTAGCCCACATTTTCTTGTGTAGAACCAAAATTTTCAAATCTGGACATACTCCTCATACCTCACGATATATTTGGAATTTCCTTTCCCTATAATCTGCTCATAATTTACTAAATTTAAAACCGACCAAAAACAAATGCAAAACATTTCCCTTAACAACAACACTCCATTTTTTAGTCCACTTTGACATCAGTTTACAATTCACATGCAATCATACTTTATTCTTTTATAAGCAAATAAGTGTATTGAATGGAATGTTTGATAAATCACTTTCAAACTCCTAAATAACTCTCATTCCTATAACTAAGAGCTAATAAGATCCTTAGTATCTTTTCTTAGGGACTACCCTCCTTGGCTTCGTTAGGAGTTACCCTAAACGAAGGACTCAAGACCAGGTGATACGACTTGACTTGATAGTTTCCCCCAAGGATGCACTCGATGGATTGAATATTTCTACCACGTTAACCCAAGGTGCGTGAAAGGAGTCAACATGTTTAAATCCTTTGTGATGACCTTAGTAAAAATGTACCATTCACTCAAGCAAAATTATTTATTAGGCATGGGATGTTTTCCTACCATTTTTAATGCTTGGAATAGGAGGTTTTATCAAAATTGTATGGTGTTGACTAATGTCCTTGGAGGATTAACTATGAGATTTGCAATAGAGGCAAGGGATAAAGATTAGAGGCAGGGTTAACAAGGTTCTATTGATGAAGATGATCCCAATATAGCAAATGATTTTGATGATATGTAGTCAGTTGTTATAGCATGAAGTTTATGGATAGAGATTGAGTATTTATTTATGTAGAGATCAATGAAAAAAGATTCGATATATATTTTCCCCCATGCTACCTGCCCTCTCTCTATCATCCTAAAATATCTACTCTCAATAAGATTTCATATGTCATCTTGCAAGCTTTCTAGGGGTTTTAAGAATTGTGTCATGTGACCATTGTTCGGGTACACAGAGTACTCCCAAAAGACCGAACACCTAGAGCAACCACTTCACACAAATGAATCACAGATCAATACACTGATGTTTGTCACATGGTTAAAACCCTCGAGAGGGAAACAGTCTACGGCCCCAGCCAAATAACTACTTGGAGCAATTTATTATGCAAAAGAAAGAAAGTTACATGAGCTTCTCATAATCGATCAACTAGCCAAGGACCCTCCATGCTCTCTAAATAGAGATCATGGACCAATCAGGTGTTAAGCCATAGATCAATGGTAGGTATGATCTAAGAGAAGTTGAACCGTTGGATCACTCTATGACTAGAACATATCGTGATCGTAGGATTATAATATTTACAAATGCATACATATGCATACTAAAGAAACACACGTTTACCTAACGGATATATTACACAAGTTGATCTTAACTAACTCCTAAGTGTCTAAATATCATAACATCCCCCCTTAAGAACAACTTGGGATAGGATTGAAGGATTTAAAAAAGTGACACTATTAGGAGAAGGAAGGAGGCATTAGAGCCTATCCCCCTTAAGGACACATTCTTGAACTCCTAACATAGACCGAAGTTTAGAAAACTTTGCTTCTATAAGAGACTTGGTGAATATGTCTGCAACTTGATCATCTGTGGGGCAATAGAGCACTTCAATAACACGATCATGAACAATATTTCTGATGAAGTGCATGTGTAGCTCAATGTATTTGCTATGCTGATGTAGAACTGGATTTTTGGCAAGCTTGATGGCACTTTGATTGTCACACCAAAGAGGAGTAGGCTGCTGCTGCTCAAATCCAAACTCTGATAGGATATGTTGAAGCCATAAAGCTTCCTGGATGGCATTAACTGCGGCTCGATATTCTGCTTTTGCTGAAGAAAGAACAAGAGCTTGTTGTTTCTTACAAGCCCAAGTGACAGGTCCAGATCCCAGACTGAAAACATAACCTACAGTAGACTTTCGATCATCAGGATCGCCGGCCCAATCTGAATTAGTGAAACCAACCAACAAAGGTTCCCCCCCTGTAATGTAATGAATCCCAAACTGAATTGTACCTCGAATACATCGAAGTATTCTTTTTGCTGCTTTCCAGTGACTTTCATGAAGAGTTTGCATATAACGGGCAACACGACCAACGACAAAGGAAAGGTTAGGACAGGAATGAGTCAAGTATAAAATACTACCAACAAGCTGACGATACAAGGTGGCATCTACTTCAGGTGAAGTACAAGTGACAGAAAGTTTGACTCCAGACTGGAAGGGTGAAGGGGCTGGTTTACAATCTTCCCTGTGAAAACAACGAAGAAGGTCACAAGCACACTTAGACTGGGAAAGAAAGATTCCTTCTTTGGTTTGCAAGACTTGGAGACCAAGAAAATAATGCAAATGTCCTAAGTCTGACATTTCAAAATTTTGCTTAAGACTGGATTTCACATGGGTTAAAAGTTTAGGGTCACTACCACTAAGGATAAGATCATCAACATAAAGAACTAGTACGATGAGATGGTTTCCGACTTTCTTGGTATAGACATTGGGGTCAGAATGGCATCTAGAAAAACCAGTGTCAAGGAGAAATTTATCCATTTTGGCATACCAAGCTCTAGGAGCTTGCTTAAGGCCATATAAGGATTTCTTAAGGAGACAGACAATGCTAGAGTTATCCTGAACATATACAGGAGGTTGCTCCATGTAAATTTCTTCCTGTAAATCACCATGTAAAAAGGTAGATTTGACATCCATTTGATGGACTTCCCAGTTATGTAAGGCTGCAAGGGAAAGACCAAGGCGGATGGAGTTCATTTTTGCGATAGGAGCAAAGGTTTCATTGTAGTCAATCCCTTCAACTTGGGAAAAACCCAGTGGCAACTAACATTTCCTTAAGTCTTTCAATACTTCCATCTGATGCATACTTAGTTCTGTAGATCCATTTACATCTGACAAGTTTTCTTCCTTTTGGAAGAGGAACAAGATCTCAAGTATCGTTCTCCATTAAGGAATGCTATTCTTCATCCATAGCTGCATCCCAATCTGGATTTCTTGAAGCTTCTACAAAAGTTTTTGGATCATGATTCTCAGAAACTTGAGCCAAAAGAGAAGAGGCTCGCTGAAACTGAGAACGTGTTCGACGTTGATCTCTAGGATCACCGGCAAGATCACCGGCTACTTCACATGTTGAACGGACCCATCGAGGAAGCATTGGTGCTGGTGCAACTGGAGGAACATGAGTAGGCGGAGGTGGATTTTCATCTTCACTATCATCATAAAAAACTGTAGCTGGAAACCTGTCAAGGAAGTTGGAAGAAGAAGAAGAAGGCACAATCGCCGAATCAGGCTCGTAGGCCAAAGATGGCACACCCGCCAAGTTAGGCTCGTGGACCAAGAGATTTTCATCAAATTTAACATATATTCTAATGATTATATCATGAGAATGTGGCTGAAGAATTCTATAACCTTTTACATCTTCTAAATATCCAACAAATATGCACTTTTCACTTTTAGGCTGCAATGTTTTCCGTTTTTCATCCGGAATGTGAGCCCATGCTTCACAACCAAACACACGAAAGTGACTTACATCTGGTTTAATTTTACTCCATGCTTCTTCCGGTGTTATACCTTGTAAAAATTTAGTGGGTGTGTGATTAACTATGTAATTTGCACAATTTATGGCCTCAGCCCAATATTGAAGACTTAGTCCCTTAGATTGGACATACAATTAGCCTTTTCTTTTAAAGTGTGGTTCTTTCGTTAAGCTACACCATTTTGTTGTGGTGTATATAAAACAGTGTGTTGTTGTTGGATTCCTTGTTCAATGCAAAAAGTAGTGAACTTGTTGTTAACATATTCTCCCCCATTGTCAGATCTTAATTTAATAATTTGATGACCATATTGTTTTTCAACGAGGGCCTTGTAGGCCAAGAACATGTTAAATACTTCGCTCTTAAGTTTTAGGAAGTAAACCCAAGTGCGTCTGGAGTAGTCATCAATGAAAGTTAAGAAATATTTCAAATCAGAAAAGGAAGCAAATGGAAGAGGGCCACACAAGTCACTATGCACAAACTCCAAGGGAACCGAGGCATGCCAAGAGGCACGTTTGTCAAAACTGTCCCGATGATGTTTTTCGAGTACACAACCGGAACAAACACCGTTCTTGCAAGATACCATCGGAAGACCAGTCACCATATTGTCTTTACATAGTTGTTGCAATGAGCGATAATTTAAGTGACCAAATTGCTCATGCCAAAGTTTGCTCAAGTTATCACTATGAGCAACAAAAACTGAAGGAAAAGGTGATGACCCAAAGTTGTTAAATTTGTATAACCTGGTAATATCATCAACAATTCCAGTAGCAAGGAAATTTTGAGGATTTTTAAAATCCTTGATTACAACTTGGTGAGGGGTAAACGTCACAGTTTTACCTTCACCTAAATGAGTAATTTGATAGACTGTTAACAAATTGCAGGAAATTTTAGGAACATAGTACATCACTGAAATGACAATTTTCTACTGGAACTGTTTCAGATCCTACAACACTTAGAGATCTATCATCACCAACAAATATTTTCTTGGTGTTACATTCATGCATAGTAGAAAAGATGGCTTGACCCTTAGCCATATGATAAGATGCTTCAGAATCAATGAGCCATTCATTTGAAGTAGAAGAAGAAGATGCGGTATAAGAGTAACCAGAAGCACAAAGTGCATGTCCATGAGAGGTAGATTCTGAAGACAAATCTAAGTTGATGTGGTGCTTCTTCATTGCTACTTCCAAGGCTGCCATCTTCTTGAAACACTTAGATTCATCATGATTATCTTTTCCACAAAAATTGCAATGACGCTCAGTGTTCTTTCCTTTTGTCTTGGATCCTTTGTGATTTTTTAAAGGAGCTGACTGAGAGGGTTTGGGACCCTTGTTGTTTGGCTTATTATTGTGAAAATTATGTTTCTTGGGAGGCTTGGACTTTTCTTTCTGTTGAGACAATAAGGTTTTCCCATATGTATCTGCATTGTTAATTATTCCAAGATGAATAAGCTTATCTTGCTCTTTAATTAAGGAATCACAAAATGATTCAAGACTAGGCTCTTGATAGCTAGCTGCAGTCAAATATTCTTTCATGGAGTAGAATGCAGATACAAAAACAAAATATGCAAGTCCAAGTTTGGAAAGAATACGATAAATATATTGTTTGTCTTATTTCTTAATTTTGCATTCTTCACATAAGAGTCTAAGAGTTTTATACTTAGATAAATAGTCTTGAATGCATGAAAAATCACTTGGATTCAAAGAAATCAACTTATTCTCAAGTTGATGACCTCGAATTTCATTGTGTTTACCAAACAAAAATTCCAACTTTTCCCAAGCTTTATCAGGTTCATCAATTCTAAATATGTGGAATCACAAATAAGTAGAGATTGGCATCCCAATCAATCCACGAGATTCATCACATCTATTTGCCGATTTAATTTTCTTATTATCATTAGTGGGTTCTGTTTTTTTCCCTGAGGTTATCCTGAAAAATCCCCTACTTCATAGAACATCCTCCATACGAGATTTCCATGAGAAATAGTTAGAACTTGTAAGTATAATATCACAAGGGGCGACCATACTGTAAAATAATGGCTAAAAAAAGAGAAACTAACTGTCTGGATGAAAAGAGCTCGAAAAAACATGCGGTTTCAAAACAAACGGCACTGAAAAGTGATTCTGGATGATGAAGCTATGCTTGATCAAGGAAAATGTTGAAGATGTCCCCAATAGTGACGGGGCAGATATTAACTTGACCAACTAAAAAAAAGAACCCCTTCCTTTACAAGATGAACCTTTGACAATCACTTATAAGAAAGTTGATTTTTAAATGAATCACTTTTGTAAAATAAGTGATGTTCACTTTTACAATAATATTACTTTTAAACAGTGGGACAATAAATTAAAAGACTTAAGTGACTCATTTTTTATTTTATTTTATTTATGTGAGATGCATTTTTACAATAAAGTAACTTGAAAATAGGAATTGCATACACTAAAAGAAACTTAATAAGACTTGAATTCAAGACATATTAAAGAATAAAACAACTTTTAACCAAGTGAGCTAAGTCTAAAAGGTACGTAAAAAAATGGAAAAAAGGAAGGGGTTTTTTTTTTTTTTTCCTCTTCTCTCTCGTTCTCCGTGCTTGCCTTTTTTTCCTGCAAAACACAAAAAAAACGAAAAAACAAAAAACAAAAAGACTTTTCCACTCTATGGGTGGGGTTAGATCTTGGTTAGCTTACCCGGAAAGTTTACGTTTTCAAGTTTTCTCGTTGTTTCTAATTTGTCGTGATTGCACAAGGTGCACGAAAAAGAGCATACGTAGCCGAGAAGACAAGAAAAAAAACATTTCCTTTCTGTTTTTGATTCGGTGTGATCGCGCAAGGTGCACGACAAAGAGCATACGCAGCCAGAGAAGGCAACAGTTCGAGACTAAAACAGTAAATATATAACAATAAAACCGATAAAATATGGGAGATTTAAAAAAAAAATAAAACAAATCCATCCATGTAACATTATACCTGATTTGCCGAAATTGGTGTTTCTAGAACAAACAGAAACAATTTTCGATGAAACGAAAACTATTTCCCAATGGAAACGACGCTCCAGACGCAATGGAACAACTCCCACAGGCAAAAAATGCACAAAAAATCCAGAACCAGAAACCCTTTCAAAGTTTCGGCAACACCGATTATAAATCTTGATCAAAACCGAAAGTGGCTCTTCATAAACGCTCTGATATGATGTTCGGGTACAAAGAGTACTCCTAAAAGACCGAACACCTAGAGCAACCACTTCACACAAATGAATCACAGATCAATACACCGATGTTTGTCACGTGGTTAAAACCCTCGAGAGGGAAACAGTCCACGGCCCCAACCAAATAGCTACTTGGAGCAATTTATTATGCAAAAGAAAGAAAGTTACATGACCTTCTCATAATCGATCAACTAGCCAAGGACCCTCCATGCTCTTTAAATAGAGATCATGGACCAGTCTGGTGTTAAGCCACGGATCAATGGTAGGTATGACCTAAGAGAAGTTGAACCATCAGATCACTCTATGTCTAGAACATATCGTGACTGTCGGATTAGAATATTTACAAATGCATACTAATGTATACTAAAGAAACACACTTTTACCTAACAGATATATTACACAAGTTGATCTTAAGTAACTCCTAAGTGTCTAAATATCCTAACCATACAAAAGGTAAAAATAAAAAGGGGTGTTAAATTTTTCATGGTAGAAATGGATAGCTAGGACATCTAATGAAAATAAGGATTTTTTAATTTGGATAGGTGTATTGGAATTTGGGAGGGCATCCAACAAAAGGAATTTTGGAGGAATCTCTTAATACTTGGTGAAATTAGGGGAATTCTTTAATATCCTATGAATCCTCGAGACTAAAGTTAAGTATGACCATTAATGCCCTAGAATGACCATTACTACCAAAAAAGGAAAATGATATCCTTAAAAGAACAATAAAAAACATAGAAGAATAAAAAGGAAAAAGATGCGTCACACAATCCAACAAACCAAGTAGTTGGAAGGACACCTTGATTAATTGCATATTTGAGTGTTCAAGTATTGGGACAAGAGGACACTAAACAACAATACGAGTCCTTTATATTTGTTATCAAAGTAAAAATATTAATAGGTAGGCATACAAAAGGAAGAGAGGTGTAGATATGAAGATACGTGTACAATCTAGTGAAGAATTTGTCTTCAATGCCAAAAAGGTGCATTCACTCACAAATCGTGCATCCAAATCACATTTGTTGAGATGTCCAATGCGAGGTTGCAAGAGGTGCATGCAAAAATCTCAACGAAAGATAAAGAGATCACCAATCTCAAAGAACAAATTAGGGTTCAAAATGTGTTATCCAATAAGAGAGAAGAATTCATAGAAGTTGCTAACTTGCTTGAAGACATAGTTTTGGAACTTAAACACCAAATATACCATGCACCTTAGGAAATTGCACACTTTTCATGATTTGTTGAAAGGATACAATATCACTATTTGATAATAAAAAATCATTGAAATCCATCTCGATCAAAGGAAAATTTAGGTGATGTTTTACTATGTGATAGGAACAATATGCACCAATCTCATATGAGGTACTGATGTGGGAGAAAATTGCAATTATATTTAATTACAAGATCAATTCAATTATGAAGAATCTAGTGTACATAACATGTAAGTGCAAATACCCATGTGTTACACGACAATTCTCACGCACTATTAGACACACAAATGGTATGGACCATGTTCATACTAACTCACCTGTGTCTAGATAAAGACATTATTTTATAAAAGAATTCTATCAAAAGATGGTCCAATGCATTCATGAACCAATGGACCATGGAAATGATCAACAAAGTGGTTATCCATGAGCACATCATGAATCCTAAAAAGCAACAAGAATCACTAAACAATATAATTATAGACTTGACCCAAAAGAGAATTGAATTTGAGTCTAGATTCGCCAAGGTGAATCCCCAAAGTTGTTTCCCAAAAGTGAAGCAACTTCAAGAAACCTTTTCTTAAATTAGTAATTATGCTCAACAATTAATTGTACCTTGAGAACGATTGTTTTGTTAAAGTCAAAATGTCAAAGCCAATTGTGTAGAAGTTAAAAATTTTAGAAGGAAAAGTGTCTCAAATATGAAAAATCATGAAATTTCAAGAGTCTTAGGAGGTCGATGGAAGGTCAAAGGTGTTTTCTTTTCACATAACTAGAAGTTTTTATGAAGAGATAGGTTCTCATTTTTGTAAGCAAGCTATCTTCTAATAAGGAAGAGGGTGATGCCAACAATTTGATATCAATAAATCCTTGATGTGTGTGAATTTTATGATTTCAACAAGAATATGTCAATGAACTCTCTCTTTGCTCAACCTCTCATTATTTGATTATTTTCTACCTTACTTTTTACACAGGGGCATGATTAAGACATGTATAGCTAATTTGCATATTAATATTTTTTGAATTATTTATGGTTTGATAGTTATTATTGACCATTTGTTCCATTTCTAGTTATTTGATTCACTCTTAGTATTACAATTTAATTTTTGTGTTTCGAGTTTACGCAATTATAAATAGAAAATCAAGAAACAAACATAAACCAATAAAATGAATCTAACAACAAGTTTGGCACATTGGAGGGACATCAGTAAACAGTGAGAATCACAACTTGAGGATTTTGTCCCAACAAACCTATGCATGTTGATGATGGTCAAAATCCTATGCCAACATGTCACTCGTTATTACACATATTTATAGGAAGAATAAACAAAATTGGAACAAGATGAAGGACTGACCAATTCAACTTTTAAACTTGCTAGTAGAGCACAAAGTTGAAATCAACACTCCAATTCCCAACGGAGGTCTCCTATATTCTTTATTCACATAAAAGGGAGTGGGAGTAGTTTAGATTGTCTTTGACTACTTATAGTTCATGAATAAGAGATAGGTATACCCTTCAAGTTGGTGGCATGGACTATGAATTGTCTCTCATAATAAAGGATGCCCAAGAAATCAGGACTATGTAGCTACCAATGATTGAAGGGTTAAAAAAATTTCAGGTTTTGTCTAATTCCATGAATTAGATCTAACACAAGTTTCCATGCTCAAGTGCTCCAATATTTTCACCAATCTTTGTCATGCATTCTTCTCCCATCATGGGAACTCTTCTTTGAAGTATATCAAGATTACCTAGCTTAACAAGGTTCCCAATTTATTTATATTTTGTGGTCAAGAAGGCCTTTGGTTAATTTCTAGAATAACATGGAGAGGTTCTACAATGGGAAATTAAACAACACAGGCGAGGTGCATAACTTCACAAAGTTCCTAAAAGACCATTGCTTCATAACTAAAATAACATGGAGATGCTCTACCATGGAAAATTAAACAAGATAAATGGGGTGCATAACTTCACAAAGTTCCTAAAAGACCATTGGTTCATAACGATTGCTTTTTAATTTAGTAACACAAATTGGTCCAACACATTCAACATGTTTGGTCTCAGAGATGGAATTATTACGATAGATCAAGGTTCAAATATTTGATTAAAGGTTAAGATAGAAGGACATATAAAATGTTCATAATGAAATAAATTTTATGTGGATCTTTGCACTTCCATCCTACTTGGCCTAGATTTTGCATAGTGGAGTTTGATGGTGGAGTTACACACTCATGAGGAAAATTTTATTAACCTAGAGTCTATCTCACAAGTCTCCATTCAACAAATGCTTTGCTCATTACATGCAAATGTGGAAGATAATTTGTTCACATCTTCTAAGGATGATATTGGTAAGATCCATTTGGACTTTTTTCTTTGAAAGAGTTGGGTAGTGTTGATAGAATGGAAAATAATGAAATTTCATTAGGAGACTCATTTGCTAACAAGTTGTTGTTACATCCATGTTAGCTGGACCTACCATGATGCAAATCCTGTGCTAGAGGATTTAGTCAATTAGAGCACTCTCAAGTCACTTGGTGTAGCTGTTGTAGCTGCTTTACCCTCTACCCATCTTGGATTGGATCATCTTAGGGGAAACTACAAAGGAGGTGATAACACAAGCTTAGGATCGATTGAAAATCCCATCCAATTATAATGTCCCACTTTGATATATTTTCCTTCTCAAGGTGAAAATCATCATTGTACTCCATTTAGAAACTCAAAAGTACATATTTTCAACTTGGTTGCTTTTGCTAGTGGAAAGAGAGAAGATTGCAACTATATAAGCTCAAGAGATTAAATTTGGGAAGAGTGCTTCCATGTTTAGAAAAAGACACGATTGGAACTACAATAGCTCAAAGGATTTAATTTGTGAAGATCAATCACCTATTTCCCAAGGAGTGTTTAGCAATGTTCTTCATGTGAAGAGAAAATGTCAAAATGAGGTTGCTATCACTTTTGAGGAAGGGGTGATTCCCAAACAATGTTATGTACAACCATTGCAGAAGAAAATTATTTCTTAAGCATTCAAAACAAACTTATTGTGACCCCTATGGATAATGGTCTATTTATTTTAATCATATTTTAAACACGAGGGAAGATCTCTATTTATCATCACCAGTTGGATTTGATTGCCTTGTATGAGAATGGAGAGGCATGTTGACTCCCTAATCAAATACAAATCTTTTAGATGCACTAAATCTAAGAGCCAAGCTTCCGTTAACAACTATCAAATTGAGAGCTAATTACAATGATAATTTACGTAACTCTTGGCTATGCAACCAATTTGAGTAATACAAGCTTTCAAAAATTTATAACAAAATTCATTTTAACTCCAACAAAATTGTTCTGTGATATCTAGGAATAATACGAAAACCTGGGAACAACTTAGACAGTATGTTGAAACTCTAATTTTTGAGGCATGGATGACTAGACTTGAGAATCAATTGAAAATAACTATTGTTTTGAATTTACGAGGAAAGCAGTGGATGACTTTATTGCATGTAAGTACTATGAAGTGCTATGATTCCACCACTTGCAAATGGATGGATTTATAAATATATTGTTAGTAACTTGTAGCTCAATGACTAGATGGAAGATATCTATTATGGGAAATGGTGTTTGAAGGTTGGTAGAAAAAACCATAACCTCTAGAGTGTAGATTATTGAGATTTACTACAATGGAGGCTCCAATTAACTTTCAAACTTTTAAAATCACAAATGTGAGGACCCAAGTAGCAATCTAGATCCAACTAGGAAATCAATGCATCAAAGCTGGACTATGCTTACACTAGAGCCAAGAAGCAACACCATTTATTATTGTTGAGGTCTTCGGTTGTAATTTGCCTTGTTAATTGGTTCCACGTATGTATTGTATCTAGGGTCCATTGATGTAGATTTGACTTGAACACCGAGTTTATCAAGCTATGTTGGGATTTTGCAAGGTTTTTTTCTTTTGGATTGTTCTAATTTCATAGACTTTAAATTTTAGTAGAAAAATGGCATAACATATTCATTGATAAACAAGAAAGAAGCCACAGCAATGTCACATTAATGTTTCAATTTGATATTCATCCTCATCCATTAAATAAAATATTTATGATGTTCCAATATTTTTATTATCCTTTAATTTACGTTCACATAAATTAATAACATCCCTTAATTTTAGTTTTAGTTTCCTGATATATATATGTATATATATGTGTGTGTGTGCGTGTTTAAAAACCTAAATAAAAGCCAACACAATTGAAAGTATACAATTTATTTAAAATATTAAATATATTTTTTCATGAAAATAGAAAGTTGTCTACTTTGATGTCATAAACACTACGATATGGATTAGCTTGATGTTTATTCTAGTATTGTTAATTTAGGTGGTTATTCATTTGAATTGATTCTTGGATTAACTTCAAAGCAAGTGTGACTGATGTGCTAAGATGGTTGATGATGTTTTGGAAGGCTTGTAATGTAGGTGGAGTAACAAGTTAAGGTGGAAACGGTTGTCGTCATTTTCTTGTATTATATTCTCTATGTGAACACCTTAATACATAAACATCAATAACAAAGCTAATACTTGCTCAGTCAAAGATGTGCTACTATGGTTGTTAGTAAGGACACAAGTACTTAAATAAAAGTTATAATAATAATGATGTTTCGGAAGGCTTGCAATGTGGGTGGAGTAACCAGCTAAGATGGAAGTGTTCTGGTCATTTTATTGTATATATTCTCTATATAAACACCTTAATAGATAAACATTAATAACAAAGCTAATACTTGCCCCATAAAAGAATTCCAATGAGAAATAAATAACTTGTGTATTTACAATTACAATTAGTAACTAATCTACTCTATTCCATTAATGATGCTTTTTTATTACAATACACAAATAAAATATCATTAAAAATCTTTCTAACAATTAAAGGTACATTTAAGGGTTAAGGGTTAATGTAAAATCGTAATAACAAAACAAAATTGGTTAATGTCAATTCAAAAACATTAAAACCTAAAATAAATTTTTATTAATTTTAAAAATTAATCAAATCATTCAAAATAATCATATAAAATTAAAAAAAACCATTTTTTTTTGTTATTCATAAAATATTGAAAATAAATATTGAATTGAAATTTCTCTATCATCATGACATTCAAGATATATTTTTACATGGATATGTGTTTATATTTTATAATTTGAGGTAGATTAGCTTCTATGCTTTTAATAACTAATAACTGATACATGGATACCTTGTAGTTGATGCAAGGATAATGAAAAGTTAATGGAAAACAATCCATTTAACTAGAAGAAAGTAGGATGATAACAAGTAGCTGAGATATAAACAATGGGTGATCACAACTACACATAAAGAACAAATAATAGATAACTTGTTCATGGCACTTTACTTATGATTATTGGTATTCACCAGCCACAAGTTAAATATATATCTAATCATTACATGCTATTTCTAACATATATTGTATTACTTATCCCGTGGTTTGTGCAGACTTCTATAAATAAGAACGAAGGCAGGACAGCTAAGAATGGATCCTATATGCATTAACCTCTCCTTGATTATCTCTCTCTTACAAGCTAGGAAGACCAGAAATATCCCTCTTACAAGCAAGCAAGACCAGGAATAAGACCAATTTATAGGACTGTCTCGACCTAAGGAAACCACTTTAAAATGCACTGTGAGCCGTGACCTTATTATTTGAGAGTAATAGCTGCATTGCAGAATAATTGCCAAATACGTGCATCGACAATGGCTATGTACAGGAATTCTTGGAAAATCTCAAAAAAATGTAGTTGTGATATCAACCCGTCTCTTCAGCAATAACATTGCCTAGAGGTATTTGTGTGATTTGCAAATCTCATTGCTTGTAGTTGTTTTTGTTTGCCTCAAGCTTACGAAACCAGTGTCATAAACATTATTTATACAGGAAAAGCTGAGAACAAGCCCATTCAAGAACCGAAAGAAATATCTTGCTGCAAAAAATATTCTCTCTTTAAGGCTAAGAATATTTTTACAGACCAAATTTATTGATCAGTTTTCAATATCCTAGGCAGAAGAAAGAAATGCAAACAAATATTAATTTGTCAATGGCTTTATAGCGAAACTAAAACTTGTGTAGGTATTTGCAGATGCTGCTAATAAAAAATTGTATTGAAATTTGGCATCAGCAGGAGCACCATCCAGCCTCTTTCCCTTCTGGGGATATTTTAATTGGTTTCAAGTGCACATCAAGTGATTCCATTTGTTTGTTAGATGATAACGTATCAGCTCCTGGCAAAGCAGCTACTATCTTCCGGAACAAGGACTGCAATGTTTTAGAAATATCAGGTCACTAGTCATAAATTAAATTTTAAATATTCTACAAACCAACATTTATTTTTTTGTAGATTTCACACTGATTGCACTCGAATCGCCTATGATAAGTTGTAGAAATGAATGAAACGTTGGAGATGAAGTTAAATATTGCACACCGATTACACCAGGCAACTGCAAATTAATGTATTTTACATTTCATTTGAAAACAGACAGATTTAATGAAAACTTCAAGGGGAGAGATTTAAATTAAGAAGACAGGGTACCGTACAATACTTTTTGACACGGGATGTGGATGCATCAGGGATATATATATATGAATAAAAGTTAAAAAAACACTTCAATGTAAAAGTGTAACATTTAAATCAGATCAATCAACTGTTGTTTTAAATCATTCGAGTGTTCACCAATCCTTTCATGTATTAACATTTAACCTTGAATAATGTATCTGAAATTGAAAAAATGTTAAATTTCATTAATGATCATTCTCATAATTTAGGGATAGAAAAACAGTTTACTGGTAGTATAGAGTTTTAATTTTAAAATTAAATATATAAAGAATTGTCCAATGGCAATTGAAAAACATAGTTGAGTATTAATAGTCAAGACTCTATGGTATCTTCTGCTACATCATCCGAGAATCGAATAGATTTAGGTTCTCAATGGACAGGATCTCCATGTAATCATTGTTCTCAAGCATAAGGTCACCTTCAGGTATTGTGTTAATAAATTATATTAAAAATTTCTCAAATGTCATTTCCACAAAATGGAAAAACAACATAGCAAAGTACTAGCAATAAAGGCTCCAAGTTCAGGGGGCTGTTTGTTGTTCCTACCTAGAATCTTTTAAGTGATAGGTTTTCCTATCTAGACAAACGCAAATATGCAAGGTGAAACCTTACCTAGAACATTGAAGCAAAAGGTTCCCTATCCAAAACCTTGCAAATCTACAAGGTAAAAATCCTACCCAAAACATTGAAATTATAAGTTTCCTACTCAAAACCTTTCAAATGTGCAAGGTTCTAGGCAAGGAACTTATCAATTCGATGTTCCAGGCAGGATTTTTGAGAATTTCTGAGGGGTGCTTAATTTTGGCCCCTCTACACAATCATGTTAGTGTTCACTCAGATTTGCTGTCAACTTGATTAATTTGACATATTGTAACCTTGATCTATGTGTGCACAACCCCTTCTTTGATTGTCAACTCAAGCCTTGTTTTCCCTTGAAAAACTTGTGAGATCTTCCTCTTTCCCAAAATATTTGCATGAAGGGTGGTTCAAAACTTCAAACATCACAATAGTGGTTGGTAGCCCAGGTCTTAACTGAGTTTGAACCTATGAACAATGACTTCTTCATTAGCGACAAACTTCAAACAGATCATTCAACCAATTGAGGTAATCCTTAGAACTTACTATCAACTCAAGCTATGTGACTCTTTCTCAATATACAAAATGTTGTGCCTAAGTTACTTGCTTCCCTATCAATCCTTCAATTTGCATATTGAAAAGTCGTTTCAAAGTTCCATTTCAAAAATCTTAACTGAGTTTGAACCTATGAACAATGACTTCTTCATTAACGACAAACTTGAGGCACATCATTCAACCAATTGAGGTAATCCTTAGAACTTACTATCAACTCAAGCTATGTGACCTTTTCTCAATATACAAAATGTTGTGCCTAAGTTACTTGCTTCCCTATCAATTCTTCAATTTGCATATTGAAAAGTTGTTTCAAAGTTCCATTTAAAAAATCCACAACATTGTCTGTACTTCTCAATCTAGATTTTCTTTTCATTGATCTATTTTTCATTGTATTTCAAAGATATCAAATTTCATAATCATTAATTTAATTTGTGAATATAAAATTATCTTAGAAATATCTCAACATTGACAGGCTTATTTTTCTTTTTTTCCAAAGCAGTTCCCCTATCTGTATCTAATCAACAACAGCGTTTAGGCCTTTTACCCACTTT
Organism: Pseudotsuga menziesii; assembly: GCA_001517045.1. NCBI lineage: Eukaryota > Viridiplantae > Streptophyta > Pinopsida > Pinales > Pinaceae > Pseudotsuga > Pseudotsuga menziesii. The sequence goes on along the minus strand of LPNX010937184.1, from coordinate 200,103 downwards.
CTCCTCAAGTTCCTCACAATGAGTTTGCTATCTTGAAAGATTAACATAAATCGGAAATGCATAAATAGAGAGAATAATTACTTCATTATAGAGCAACCTCTTATTACATAAGAAGAGAGGGAGGAGTACGTTGGGCAGCTCCCGAACACCTAATCAACAAAGAGAGATTGGCAAGGGATATTTAAAAGCAAGGTGTGGAGAAGTCCTAAAGAAATTCAGAAAGATTAACAGCAGTACCGTCGTTTCAAGTTAAAAAAAATTGAAGACTGATTCCTTTTAGATAATAGAGGGGTTATATGGCTGTTCCTTAATGACAACTTCAATCGGAGTTGTAGAAGGGAATGTGACACAAACCCAAAGACAATGAAGGAGCCCAATACCTATTCCTTTTATTTTAGATCCAATCTAAGGTGGAGATGATCACCTATGCGGGCTATATTTCGAAAGATGGATTTAAGTTCAATAAACCTCCGTAGACATTGATTAAACTATTGCACGGGCTATTGAGGGGGAGTTTCCTTTTACCATTCACAATCTTTACGTGGTGTTTCTAAAAGATCAAAGACAAGGAGCAGAAAATATTAGGGAACATACAATGGGCATATTGATTGCCTAGGTAATTGAATTGCCTTCTGAATATTAAGCAGCAGTATTTATAAGACTACATAACAGCAAAACCATGCGTAAATACCATGGGTTAGAGAATACTATGGGTCACTAATTCTATGTAATGTGACCAACTCAACTACTCAACTAACTAGCTAATTAATGCACTATTGATAATGTTCCGTTGAGATTACAAGTCTTAACACACCCCCTTAATCTCAACTAGGACAATACTTTCAACACTATTAAAACAAAAGATGCCTGCTGGTATATGTCTCAGCTAGGCTTACATTTCATTCAAAAACTTCAGCTGTAGGCTTTCTTCCTTGAAGTGTACTTGGACTTCTTTGTCTTCTGGATCTTGATGCTATGTAGTTGTTCTTCAGTCTTCTTCAGATTTTGGAACATAGTACAAGTCTTCTTCTTTTGTTTCAACATGATTTTTCTTGTTGTCCTCTTTACCTACACACTGAAAATTTTTCTAAAAAAAATATGAATATATTTCAGCTTTTCCTAGAGAGCATTTCAGATCTTTGTGTTCCTCATCAATGACATTTACTTCATCATTCTCATTGACTTCTTTATTTTCATGTACCCACTGTGCATCCTTCATTGCTTCTTCAAAAAATGCGAGCTGAGAAGAAAACAGAGCATACTATAGATACTCATCACTAACAAGAGTATCCTCATAGATCTCCCTCAAACTTCTGGTTTTCTGGTTTTGTAGTGGACTGTCTGTTGGTGTTTCTTCTATGTTGCTATCAACTGTATGTTGCTCATTCTCTGCAACTGTTGCAGCTCCTATGCTTCTATCAAGTGTCTCTTGCACATAAAGACTATCACTCACATCACTGGGTATTACTGCATTAACAGGTTTACTATCATCAGCGAAAACAACTGGATCGACAACCTTTGTTGGGATTACATGATCATTGACTGCCTCATAATCAAATTCTTGACCGTCTTCCACTTCACAGTGGGATTCCTGGTGCTTTGCGCAACTTGCAAAATCACTTTCTTCTACAACTGGTTCTTCACTAAATACTTCTTTCAATATATTCCATGCTCTTTTTGGAGTATCAGCTTCTACAATATAATGAAATAGTGAATAGTCTATACTGTCTTGTATGAGACATAAGGAAACAACTTGCCTTCTTTCTTTTTGGAACTCAATCAAAGCCTTAAATGAATTTGGATCTCTAGGATCTTCTTCAACTATGAAATGCCACAAATCTTGTAATTTTAACAAATTACTTACTTTGACTTCCCATACATCATAATCATCTCCATCAAATGTTTGCCATAATCTTTCTGGTGTTAAGAGTTTTCTTATCTCTTCAATCTCTTCTCGTAGTGCTTCTAGTAGCTCCATCTTCAAGCTTTGATCTTCTGAAAAATGTTGTAACGTTGTCCAATCTTTTGGCTCAACGTCAACAATACTTGCTCTTCAACTTCTGAATTTTTTTTTCTTGGTGTAGCCATCTTGATATGACTAACAAGAGATTTCCCTCTTTTCTTTTGAATTGATTAAAATATAGCACCGCAGCTTGAATAGCTAGCACAAGGCATTGGAGGGGCGTGGTACCAAAAATTGGTGTAAGAGACCAAGGTTCATCGTGCTTTCACTAAATGAATAGTGCGGTGGTACCGCACTTTGTCTCTATAGAAAGGGCGGTGGCACCGCGCATTCACTGTGTGAAAGGTGCGGTGGCTCCTGAGATACTGTAGTTCCCGATAGGGAAGAGTGTGGTGCCGCTTCCAAGAAGAGAAAAAAAATACACCAAGAGGAGTGTGTTCCGTCTCTTAGGCTTCGTCACCGCTTCTGAGTGTGCATGTCCTTTCCACTGTGTGAAAAGGCTTACAGAGACAAGGATCAGGCCATACACTCTGATACCATGTTAAAGATCAAAGACAAGAAGCAGAAAATATGAGGGAACATACAATGGGCATATCCATTGCCTGGGCAATTGACTTGCCTTCTCAATATTAAGCAACAGTATTTATAATACTACATAACAGCAAAACCATGGGTCACTGATTCTACGAAATGTGACCAACTCAACAACTCAACTAACTAACTAATTAATGCACTATTGATAATGATCCATTAAGATTACAATTCTTAATCAGTGTTTGAGTAGGCACTGAAATTAGTAGAGTTATTTGACATTCTTCTTTCGAGGAAGAATCAGAAACATCAAGCCCGCTGCTACAAGCTAACCGGAGATTTGAATCCACAACCGGTGTAGAAGACAAATGTCTAATCAATTTCCCATTGGAATCCACGAAATCAGATTCCTTCAAGAGTCCCCACAACCTCAGAAAGGTAAACCACGCAAGCTCAATGAGCCGAAGTTTTCAAACCACCACCATCACACAAGAAATTTTGGTCACTCCCACAGCTTCCTCCGAATATGTATTATATTTGTTGTTGTCTTTTTTATATCTCACTTATCTCGTTGTACATATTTATTATTTGTCTTTTTTATCTCACCTGTCATCGCAACTCCCTTATTGCAAATATTTTGTTTTCTTAATATATCATTATCCCATCGAACTCATTGCACCTCCCTTATTGCAAATATTTGTTGTTTGTCTTTTTCTCTTTCGATAGATCATAGGTGATAAACAAACTGATTTTAAATATTCGTTATTTGTCTATATTACTCTCCATATCTTATACATATTTTATTAAACTATAAAATGCACAACATATATGACAATCTTAGTTGTATTTACAGTTTTGCTGGTGTGAATAGTCAATGTTGTCTAACCATATGTAATATCCCAAACTGATATTTTCCTGTTTATGTGTATACTGTAGATGGCTAATAGACTTACTCCTTAATCAAATAGGAAAGCAAACCCCGAACTTTGCATGCATGCAGTTGCATGCAAATATGTGCCCTAGAAAAATACTGAGATGCTATAAAATAGGAGAAATCAATGCATGTACATATCGGTAAATAGATCAGCTGATGGTGAAGAGACTGGTCCCAGCATGCAAGGATTCTGCCGAAGGAATAAGGAGATACACCAAATTGTCCTCCACAGGTGAATGCACCCTCCTCTCAAACTATATAAGCTCCAGAATAATAAATAAGCTGCTGCTGGAAGCCCGGATGATGTGCACTAGGGTTATATTACCCCTCTGATGATGATGGAAGCAGCATGCGGAAGTTCTGAACCCTGTAGGTAGGAAAACGAATTGCTTTGTCTCTAATCACGGTGACACGGTGTGACGGTGAAACCCTCCAGCTGGATGAATAATCAACCTCCCGGAATAACCGCTGAATGTAACCTGATGATAAACTAGTGCTGAACCTGGATGATCCAACCTGATGATGAACTAGGGTAGATAGATTTCATTGTCGAAATACACCAGTTAGTTGAGCATGTGCTCAACCCCAACTTAGCTCGTCGAGCTCTCCAATTCTTCTCCACAAATCAATTATCACATAAGTGACTTCTCCATTCACTTTATCTTTCTTTTATAACTCTCAATTGCGAAAACTCTAACTTTTGACCTAATTAGGTCACTTTATCTTCTAATTTGCATTTGACTTGCATGCATGCGCATGGAGACTTAATCGGGTGCATACATCATTAAATAATGCCCGGATGTCATGCATGCAGGTGGCCTTTGGCTCTAGTGGCCCTTTTCAACCCAATGGTGATATAATATTGATGCCCTAGATCTTCTATATATGGCATCAGTCTTCGGCTAATTCCTTGACTGTCAGTACCCGCTTGAACCTATAGGAATCACATATGTTAGCGGGTTGGTCCTCAATGCCTAAGCAGAAGAGGACATTACAGTCCTCCCCGCTCGAATTTGCTTGTCCTCAAGCAACTGTAAAGCTGGGTGTTGTAATACCTGTTCTGCCTCTTAAGTAGCCTCCTCTATAGGCAAATATTTCCACTGAACCAGGTAATCTCTAATGATTCTGTTCCTCAGTTTCCGCTCTCGCAACTCTAGGATGCGCTCTGGAATCAGAACCAATTGCCCCTCATCATCAAGGGGAGGCAGCTCGGAATATGTAACAATCTATTGACCAACCACCTTCTTGAGATTGGAGACATGAAATACGTTGTGAATCTTGCTCTCTGGGGGTAGTTCTAGCTCATATGCTACCTCTCCGACCTTCCGAATTATCTTGTATGGACCATAGAAACGAGGTTGGATTTTTTCTGCTCCTTTCTTTTTAAGAGATGACTGTCGGTAAGGCTGGAGGCGTAAATAAACGAAGTCTCCCACCTCAAAACTGCGCTCAACTCTGTGCCTGTCTGCATATATCTTCTATTGATTCTGAGCAGCCTGTATGATCTCTCTGAGTATCTTGAGGATATCTTGACCCTTCTGAATCCACTCCTTGGCCTTGGGGGGGCCTGGTATCGCTAAATATCCGGTCTGCAAAAGTGGAAGCATCATACCCATACAGGGCTCGGAAAGGGGTCATCCTAATGGTCATATGGTAGGTGGTGTTGTAACAATGTTCACCCAAGTGTAACCATTTGATCCATGTCCTCTGCTGACCTGATACGTAATTTCTCAAGTATCCCTCAATCCATTTATTAACAATCTCTGTCTGCTCGTCACTCTACGGATGATAACTTGTGCTCATGGCTAACTCGGTCCCCACTAACCGGAAAAGATCTTGCCAAAAGGCTCCTGTGAATTTGCTGTCGTCGTCACTGACAATGGTCTTGGGTAATCCATGGAGTCTAAATACCTCTCTGAAAAATAGTTCTGCTACCTGTGCTGCTGAATAATCTGATGATATGGCAAAGAAGTGAGCAAACTTAGTCAATCTGTCCACTACTATGTACAAGCAGTCTCTGCCTTGGACCTTGGGCAGCCCAGTAATGAAGTCCATAGAAATGCTCGGGAATAGGTAAGGGATGTAGTAAACCAACCAGATGGATGTGCTCTATTTTGTTTTGTTGGCACAAGCTGCACCCCCTCACATGTTGTATCACATCTTTCTTGAGGCCCTTCCATGAGAACCTTTCTCTAATCTGTCTGTAGGTCTTGAGAAACCCCTGATGCCCTGCTAATGGTGAATCGTGGGATGCCTGTAAGATTTTCTTCTTGAGGGGAGACTCTGGAACCAAGAAGATTCTGTTTTTGTAGTATATGATATCATTAATGACCCTGTACCTATCATCCTGAATCTTTCCATCCAATAGCTCGCAAGCAAACTTATTTTTGGAGTAGTCAACCAAAAGATGAGACCTCCAATCTGATGAGATGCTCATAAGGGATGAAGTAGCTGGTCGTCTAGAAAGTGCATCGGCCACTACATTTCTCTTCCCCTTTACGTACTCAATCTTGAAGTCATAAGCCTGAATTTTACTTACCCATTTCCGTTGCCTCTCGTTTAGCTCTTTCTGCTCTAGGAAGTATTTTAGGATGTTGTGATCTGTCTTAACCTTGAACCTGGCACCTACTAAGTACTTCCTGAACTTGGGTAGCGCATGGAGGATAGCTAACATCTCTTTGTCATATATCGAATAGTGGCGCTCATAGTCTTTGAGCTTCCTGCTCTCAAATGCAATCGGGTGGTTGTTCTGCATCAAAACTGCCCCAATTCCTTCTCCTGAAGCATCACATTCTAACACAAAGGATTGAGAAAAGTTTGGTAAAGCTAATACTAGGCATGAACTCATTACCTCCTTCATTTTCTTGAATGTTTGTTGTGCCGCCTCCGACCAACTAAATGCTCCCTTCTTGGTAAGATCAGTGAGGGGTGCGGTCATCTGTGAAAATCCGCTGACATACGTCCTGTAGTAGGTGCAAAGGCCCAAAAATCCCCTCAGTTTTGTCACATTTTTAGTTGTAGACCAATCCAAAATTGCCCGAATCTTCTCTAAGTGCACCTGGACCCCGTTGGCCCCTATCACATGTCCAAAGTAACATCTCCTGCATGCCGAACTCACACCTGGACATTTTGGCATATAGTGACTGCTCCTGTAGAATACCAAGTACTTCATCAAGATGTCTCAAATGTTCTTCCCAAGTCCGACTGTATATCAATATGTCGTCGAAGAATACCAAAATATATTTACGCAACTGTGTCCTGAAGATATGGTTCATGCATGATTGGAAAGTAGCTGGTGCATTAGTGAGCCCAAATGGCATCACTAGAAACTCATAATGTCCATAGTGGCAACGGAAAGCGGTCTTTGGAACATCCTGTTCCTTGACCCGAATCTGATGGTACCCTGAGCGGAGATCAATTTTGGAAAAGTACTTTGCTCCCTGTAGTTCATCCATTAACTCATCAATCCTAGGGATGGGATACCTGTTCTTTATGGTCTTCTTATTGAGTGCCCTGTAATCAATGCACATGCGTAAGGTTTCATCCTTTTTCTTCACTAGCACTACTGAAGATGCAAAGGGACTAGAGCTAGGTTTGATGTATCCCAGCTTGAGTAGTTCCTTGATTGTACTCTCGATCTCATCTTTATACCTCTTGGGATGTCTGTAAGGAGTGGTGATAACTGCTTGGGTCTCCTCCTCTAACTCAATATTGTATTCAAATCCCCTATCTGCAGGTCGACCTACTGGAAAGTCTCCGAATACTACCTTGTGTTTCTGTAGTAAGGCCTCTATATCTGCTGAATGTTGTGTGGCCTCATCTGGTGGTTTCCTGAACGTAACCATACACTCTGCAACCCACTCAATATCTCCCTGCTGGAGTACTGCCTCCATCCCGTGTGATGTCACTACTGCGGGAGGATAGGTATTCATCCCTCTCAATACCACCTGTTGCTGCCTAATACACACTTTATGACACGGGGAAGTCTCCAACCCGCTTTGTGTGTCCTTGGGGGCAAGTTAGAGCTGGGGACCACTGTCACTACAGTCTACCAACTCCTCTGTTTAGGCCAAATCCCAACAGAGCCAAGGGGGTAGTCCCTACAGGAAGGTTTATTAACAATTTAGTTAAAGGGATTTTATTTTATTAAGGTTACAAAGTTACAAGATTAGTGCCTAGATTAAATGGAGTCAAAAGATTACAAGTTACAAACTTACAAAAGAATTAAGAATGATTATCCACAGTTGTCTAAGCTAAGCAAGATCTACAATATTAACAATATGAACAAATGCTAAAGAATGGTTAAACAAATATACAATGATACCTGAAAAGAAACAAGATATACATCGGATGAACAAGTTATTATGTCAAAGATCAAACAATAGATTGCTTTCAAGTTACAAGATTAAACAATGTTTTACTCAAGCGTGCCACAGTACTTTAAAGATATTATACTTGAAAGTGCAAGTTACTGAAATGAAATTGAGATGCTTGCAAGATGTACTTGTAAAATGAAAGCCTTGAAAAGCAAGGACTTTGAAGCAAATACAGAAACTGAAATGTGGGTAAGACGTTTTGCAATGTCTCTTGGTTCATTTTAATAATTTTATTAAAGTTGAAGTCTTTGATTAAGTTTTAGATCCGGTGGTGTGACTACCCCAATCTAGTATTTCTCAAATCAAAGAGGGAATGCTGGTGCGCTCAAAACAGTGGAAACAAGTCCACCTGTAACTCCCAGGTCAAACCCCAATGCCCCGGTGCTCAACAAGGAGGACGTAGAACGCCTAGAGACCCCCCACGGTCTTCTACTCCAACTAGCTTCCGAGGTCACTGTTTTTAATCAACCGGAAAAATAGCAAGACGGATGCCTATTAAACTAAAGCCCCCAAACCCCTCCGTTTTTCATACCCTTGATCCGAGTTCCCTAAAGGGAGATAACGGAGGGCAGAGAATACACGGATGGATGTTAGGTTGTATATTCCTTCAAAACAGTAAACTAGGTGATAGAAAGTAAATATCTAACTAAATGCTTTGTTTGAAAAAGAAATGCTCGAATGTAAACTAATCTAAACAAAATACACTAACCACACATCAATCTCCCTAAAAGAGAAGGTGGGTAAAAAAAAAATGCTGGAAAAAATATTAGATCTACTTGAAAATGAAAGCACAACTACTTATCTACTTCCTAGATCTACTTCCTACCTAATTACAATATGATTACAAATTACTTTGAAAGCTTTTAGAGAATATCCACGAGGAGACTCTCCTGAGGCTTACAAATAGCTAGAAAATAGAGTAAGAAGATAAGAGGTTGAACCCTTTTGAAACCAGTTGCAAGTTGAGGTGTTTTAGATGTGATTTGGGCATAACCTCCCCTTGTAAACTGTAAAACCTGCTAAAAACCAGCAAGCAAAGCTTGCTGAAAAATGAAAGGAAACTCAAAAGGAAGTTAGAAAATGTTAGTATAAAAATACAGAAATTTTACAGAAAAAATCTGAGTTTTAAAATATCAGAAAATTGAATATTAGAGGGCTGAAAATTGCATTTCCAGCCACCTAAAACACAGTAAGAAATCAGATCTGAAGTATATCATAAAAATATAACATGAATCTATTAAAGGAAACTAGATTTTGCTACTAAACAATAACAAAACTACTAGTTCCTAAAACAGAAAACAAGATTAGAGATTAGAGCCTTGGAGGGAGAACTTTTCCAAGCTTGGATCCCTGCAAAGAGTTTAACCAAGGCTGCAAAATTCACACATAGAGATGAAAACACCATAAATCATGCAAAAACCTTTGCAAAATCTTACAATGTTAATCACAAGTGCAAATAGAAAAACTTCTACCTACAAGTCTCTCCACAAACACCTTTGTGGAGAGCTTCTATGATAAATAATGCAACAATAACCAACCATAAACAGTTACCTCCCTCTTCAAGCCACAAAATGGGTGCACCAACAAATGTATCCTCCAAAGATTGATGTATTATAAACCCCAATAGGGCAACAACATTACAATAGCCAAAGAAAACTTGAGAGAGAAGAATAGAGAAGAGAGGGAGAAGAGAGTATTTTGGCAGCATAACCATGCTCCAAAGAATGATCCTAAAATGAGAGGAGGGGCCTTTCTTTTATAGTTGAAAAGATCTCAAACCCACTCCCAAATCAAAGGTCCAAAACATAGATCTAAACTCTAGCTCTCCTCCAACCTTAGATCTAGGTTTGTTGACTTTGCAAGCCATCCACCAATCATAAGCAAGGGTGTCTTTTCAAATCAATGGTAAAACAGATAGATCCATGTCACAATGAAGCTTAACCCTTAAATCTAGGGTTTCCATGACTCAAGTGGGGCCTCCTTTGATTCAAATTTTAATTTTATTATTTTTAATTTTATCTTTAGTTTTTAATCTTTTATATTTTATCTTTTATTTTTATGTTTTTATTTTTTAATCTTTTATTTTCAAGTTTTAATCTTATATTTTTAATTTTTATTTTTTAATTTTTATTTTATCTTTTATTTTTTATCTTTTATTTTAAATCTTTTTTTATTTCATTTTTTATCTGGGGATTCCTTTGACTCAAATTTTGATTTTTTATTCTTTTTTTTAGTTTTTAATTTTTAATTTTTTAATCTTTTACTTTAAATATTTTATTTTTTTATCTTTTATTAAGACAAGAGGGGCACCCCACTTGGGAAATCTTCAAAAATTTATTTTGACCATGGGGGGGTTTATTTAAATAAAAATTAACTATGATTAGCCACCTCCCAAACTTAATTACCATGGCCTTATTTGATTTTTTTCTTCAAAATCAAATAATTTAATTTTTCACGCTTGGAAATTAGATTAATTTACTAGGAAAAAATACCTTGTCTTAACCAAAATTGGTCTAACTTCCCAACTCCTTGTCAGAATGACATGAGACTTGAACCAATGGCTTAGGGGGTGTCATAGCTTTTTCATTTGCATTCATAGCCCCTATTACAAAACGCCAAGGTTCAAGAAATTATATTATTACATCGAAACTTAATTAATTAACCACCAAATGGTAAAGTTAATTAATTAAGAAAAAATCAAAATAGAAATTAAAATCCTAACGAAATTCCGCAAGACTACAAGATATGGCTAGCATGGTCATGGACAACAACTTGAAACCTTAGCCACCTCATGGGCTTGATTATCATAACGCCAATTCACCACTTTGGAGGATTGGTGAGTGAAAAACCCAACCAATTAAAATTGTTAATTAACAAAATTAACTGGAAGGGGAAAAAAACACTCGGTGAAGAGGACTTCCCTGATAATAAATTCCATGGTGACATCCTTAGAGGAATGACCCATGATGACATAAAAAGTTACATTAATTATCCCACGCAGGGGAGCGGACATTCCCCGTACAAAAGGGGCAGAATTGCTCTGCTGAGTAAAAAAATCCCTAGGATTTTTCCATGGTACAAACTGCACAGAATGTACATCTTCAATGTACATAAGGTTGCCACCTAGTTGAAATAGGTGGGCAACACCACCTTCTGTCCTTCTGCTCCTGTAAACTCCATCTCCATGGTCTGGTAATTTGTGGAATACTTCCCTATGGAATACAGCCACTGAACTCCTAGTAGCACATTCATGTCAGGTACATCTACCACATAGAATGTCTCTATCACTGTATAATTCCCAAGCGTTTCCTTTAATTTAGGAATCCTCTGACTACACTCCATGGTGTGACCTACTGCTGCTACCGAAAACCCATCAAAGCTCTCAGTCTGAATGTCTCTCTTTTTAACCCATGCAGCATCAATAAAGTTGTGGGATGCCCCACCATCTATCAGTACTCCCACTCTGTGGCCCTGTACAGTACCTCTGATCCGAAGAGTGTGGAATCTAGGAACCTCTGTCATGGTAGCAATGGTACCTCCTGAGGACTATCCCTCAGCAACTATCTATGTTGTCTCTCCCTGCTTCTGATCCTGGTAATCCTCATCCTCCTCACTGTCGGAATAAGCCTCTATGTAGTAGGCCTTTCCTTTTCCTAAACATTTGTGACCTGATATACATGGTTCCTGGCAAGTGAAACATAACTTTTTTCTTCTAAGGTCCTGTCGGGTATCATTTTCCATCCATTCTTTCTTGGGCCATGGTTTCCTTTCTTTATCTTTAATAGGAACATTGGTCCTGGGAGGAAACCTATTTTTGGGCATTGCATCCTGCAAGTCTCTAGTTTGTCTGATGGCATCTGCTAAGGTGGTGGGCCTATAAGACTTGACCCATCCCCGTAAGGGTTCAGTGAGAGTCTCAATGAACAACATAATCAACCTGCTCTCTGATATATCTGTGACCATGACTGCTATCCTCTGAAACTCAGAAATAAAAGCATCTGCACTCCCCGTCTGCTTGAGCTGTGCCAGCTCCCTAAAGTGTACCTCTGGATCCTTTCGATCAAACCGCTCAATGAGCCTCTGTGTAAAATCTGTGTATGAGGTGATGGTGTTGTGACCCAGTGTCACTAACCCGTGGTACCACCACTCATGTGCTTCTCCGTCCAAATGCAAAGTAGCCAATTTAATGGCATCTGTCTCAATCATGGGGTTGAGCTGGAAGTATATATCCAACTTCTGCACCCAATTCCTAGCTAGGCCACCCCGGGTGCCCTCAAAGGTAGGGATAGTCAGTTTCCCTACGGTGCGCTATAACTCATAGATCTGGGTGAATAGCCTATTGTAAGGTTTGGGTTTGTTCTTACTTTTAAAGTGGCAGAAGTCAATGAAGGTCATGGCTGAATGGAAGTCCTCTCCTAAAGCCCTATATTCTCTCAGATAGGCACTCATGGGTTCTTCTGGTTCTGCTTGTGCTATAGGCATTGCAGCTGGACTATCTAAGAATTGAGGCATGGTAGGTCGGAAAGGCTTGTATATATGGGGATGGCTCTGCATGTTGGCATGTAAGTGCTCCCTACTACTACTGGTGGATACCCTATCACTGTTGGGAAATAAGGGACTGTGTGGGGTGGGCCCATTCTTCTCAGTCATTTGCCTGAAGGTGCTCATCATTTCTTTTTGCCCAGTGGTGACTTCTTTTATGGCTGATATGAGACTATTGAAAGCTATTTTATCATCATTGGCCATTGTTTCTTTGCCTTTTTCAAACTGATACTCTCTGTTTCCCAAATCTATGTCCTCTAACTCCTCTTCTCTGTCTCTATACCTCTGTCTCCTGTGAGTAATGTTGTATGGGTCTCCTGGATTCATTTATAATTTTTGCATGCCCACAGCTGGCAAGGAAAATAGCTCTGATACCACTGTAATATCCCAAACTAATATTTTCCTGTTTATGTGTATACTGTAGATGGCTAATAGACTTACTCAATCAAATAGGAAAGCAAACCCCGAACTTTGCATGCAAATATGTGCCCTAGAAAAATACTGAGATGCTATAAAATAGGAGAAATCAATGCATGTACATACCAGTATATAGATCAGGTGATGGTGAAGAGACTGGTCCCAGCATGCAAGGATTCTGCCGGAGGAATAAGGAGATGCACCAAATCGTCCTCCATAGGTGAATGCGCCCTCCTCTCAAACTATATAAGCTCCAGAATAATAAATAAGCTACTGCTGGAAGGCGGATGATGTGCACTAGGGTTATAATATCCCTCTGATGATGATGGAAGCAACATGCGGAAGTTTTGAACCCTGTAGGTAGGAAAACAAATTGCTTTGTCTCTAATCACGGTGACACGGTGTGATGGTGAAACCCTCTGGCTGGATGAATAATCAACCTCCCGGAATAACTGCTGAATGTAACCTGATGATGAACTGGTGCTGAACCTGGATGATCCAACCTGATGATGAACTAGGGCAGATAGATTTCGCTGCCGAAATACACTAGTTAGCTGAGCATGCGCTCAACCCCAACTTAGCTCGCCGAGCTCTCCAATTCGACTCCACAAATCAATTATCACATAAGTGACTTCTCCATTCACTTTATCTTTCTTTTATAACTCTCAATTGCGAAAACCCTAACTTTTGACCTAATTAAGCCACTTTATCTTCTAATTTGCAATTGACTTGCATGCATGCGCATGGAGACTTAATCGAGTGCATGCATCATTAAATAATTCCCAGATGTCATACATGTAGGTGGCCTTTGGCTCTAGTGGCCCTCTTCGACCCAATGGTGATATAATATTGATGCCCTAGATCTTCTATATATGGCATCAGTCTTTGGCTGATTCCTTGACTGTCAGTACCCGCTTGAACCTACAAGAATCACATAGGTTAGCGGGTTGGTCCTCAATGCCTAAGCAGAAGAGGACATTACACCATACTCGTATCAAACAATCAAGAAAGTCGCAAATCTCTAAACAATTTTGTCTATTATAAAAGGTTTGATATGTCAGCGAATTTGATCTTGGAATTGATCAAGAATACGTGTGAGTAGCATTGTTGTCTAGCTATACTCATATCATATCAGACAGCCAACAAAGTGGCAAGTCTCTTAGCAATTATCTATTCTACAAGGCTTGATATGTAAGAGAATTTTAATCTTTGAAAGTATCAAGTAAGAGTCTAAAAGGCTTGATATGTCAACGAATTAGATCTTAGAATTGATTAAGAATGCAGGTGGGTAGCATAACTGTCTAGCTAATACTTATATCAGACAACCCATGAGACAACCAACAGACCGACAAATATCTTAGCGATTATCTATTCTATAAGGCTTGGTATGTAAGAGAATTTTAACCTTTGAAAGTATCAAGGCCGACAGAACAATAGATACAATTTTATTAAAATCATGGTTCAGAAAAGTCCTCAACAGATACAAAATATTGTACGCCTAATTATAATTACGAAGTTTTAAAAATAAATAAATTGTAGCCTAAATCCTTTCGGAGTAATAAGGAGCTATATGTCTTCTGATTCATTATGTTGCAAACATGGGCGTAGCGAAAAAATTGGCATGGTTCAAGAAACATCGTTTCGGGGTATCTCGACAACACATCGGCAAGCATTGGCAATAACTTAGCAAACTTAAGAAAATACAAAAAATATTCATTTTCACCTATAAAAAAAATTGGGAAAAAATCGGCAATATCTCGAGATAAATCGAAAAAAATTGGCAATATCTCGAAAAAAAATTAGCCCAATTTTTTAGGTGATTTTTTAAGAAAAAATCATTGAGCTGAAAAACTCGCGATTTGACGAACATCGTCAATTTCTCAGCCAATATTCATAGAAATATCATTGAGGGCCATGGGAACATTTGGGTTTGAGATGGCTATAAGTGACAAGAAGACCATAATGCCATGTAAGCTTCACCTTGTTTCAAAATTCAATTACTTTTCTTTCTTTGTTTTGAATCTCAATGTCTTCTCTTATGTTTCTCCGTTTCATTGTAGATACTTGGTGGGAAGCCTATTGATCAAGAGTACCTCATCTCCAAAAGCTTGTCATTCAGGTGCTTAACCATACATGTAGCTCTTCTAATTGTGAGCACAACTCGAGTGTATTTCAGAAAATACACATCAAGAAGTGCAACAAGTTAGAGAATTTCAAATTAAATTTTAAATTCATTATAATTTGTAATTTGTCTTGCTATCATCTAAACTAGCAATCTCAAATTTGTAGCACAATGAGATGTGTACACAAGTGAATGGTAAGCATGGGAGAGAACCAAACCCAAATGTCACCTCAGTTCAGTCTCTCAATTACTTTGTATAACTCTTGAACCCAAGGGAGAGCCCACTTGAGATACCTACAAACACTAATAAGTAGATACCTATAGACAACCTTTATGACAAAGATCGATGCCTTATAGAGTCAATAAATGAATTAAGAAGACAACTTAATCAACTTAAGAGTTAATTTAACAACTACTTGTCCAAGATAACAAATATCAATGATTTTTAGCACAATTTCACATTTACCAATGAATTTCACACAACCCAAGGGTCATGTCCAGAAAATGCGCCTCAAGGAGAAGATGGACAAGCAGGGAAAGATGAGGCCCTAGGAGGCCTCAAAAGGAAAATGCTGCCTAGGGTTTGGGTGATATAGGGTTTTCATGTTTCCCGAGGCAACTCGAACAATGAGAACGCCCTTCAATATCTATGGACAATTTGGGTAGGGAACACCTTTTCCATGGATTAGTTTTGTCAAATTCTCAACTACTTGAAGGATTGACCCAAGGAAGGGTAAGGGCTCAACAAGCTAATAAATGGATTTGAGTTTGAACCAACCATTGGAAAGGGGATGCATTTGAACTTGCCTCTTCATGCAGGAAACAATCATGGATAATTTTAGGGGCGAATTTTAGCCCAATGGACTATTTTTCCATGTTTTCTCCCAAAAAAGATTCGCCATTTTGCATTTTTTGAAGCCTTGTTTCGCCCAATTTTTAGGGGGTAAAATTTTTTCACGCTAAAATTCGCCAAATTATTGTATAAATGATATAAAATCCTTGGAAATTAAAATATTTTTTGAAAAATATCGCCAATCATTTTATAGTTGGCGTTTTAAGAATTGGTAATATTCACCAACATTTATACACTTTTAAATAAGTATGGTTCCTTAAAATCATCCCTGGAAACAATTGCATTACATAAACAACTAATGTGATGCATCAGTCATCACAATATTTTTTGAGTTTTGTTTTCTTTCTAATTTTTAGGGCTTTTTTTCTCTATGATTTTAGGGGTTTTTAACATTAAAAATGGGGAAACACTCAGATATCTGTGGATAAATCCACTAGGGAAAAATTTTAGGGTGGACCAAAAAAACAAACTTACGACTAGTTTTGGAGTTATGAATTTATTTTGATTTTTAGGGTTTTTCTTATTTTTAGGTCTTTTATGCATAAAATTACAACAAAAATATAATATAATAAATGCTAAAAAATATAGTTGTTATCACATATATATTGCAGTTGGGCTACCATGATGCAGCATACATATTGATCTCTTTATTTTTTTTAGCTATTCATTCAGATGGGGTTTTTAGCATGGATCTTTACAGCCTTAGCCATTTCAGAGCCTTGTTTAGCAATATTTCCTTTCCAGGACTGAGAATTCCTTGACCATTGAGAGGATTTCAGTGGTGTCCTAGTTCATTGAGCAGAGTAGCAGATCAGATGTAGTACACATTTATAGAGGGGCTTAGCAGAAGGAGACAGGAATATGGTGAAACAGGTATATGGCTCCTTCGTGAGTCTTTTCTCTTTGATGTATGTTAAACACCTAGGCTTGTCATGTTAGGATGATCATGGTGACCTATGCTTAAATTTACATATGTACTAATGCTTAAGCATGTGTTGTGAATGATCAAAGAGTCTAATGTCGAAGCCTATTGTCTATGCCATGCTTTACACAAATCTTAAACCTTCATTAGAGGAAATTTCAATTTAAAATGGGCCTTCCAAAAATAATACAAATTCCATGTCACCATGTATTAGCCAATCAAAATGCTTTAAAATTCAAAAAGGGAGCACCTCTTAAACAATTTTTTAATATAAATTTGGGGATAGGTATCATAAAAAAAACTACTTTTTTTGTTCGTATTTTCGACATATCTCCCTGTGTTTTTACTCAAATTTCGATCGGGAGAGCTCGTTCGATGCGGCGCCCGTCAAAAGTATGCCGAGTGGGTACTCATTGGATGCGGAATTTAATTCCGCATCGAACGAGCTCTCCCGATCGAAATTTGAGTAAAAACACAGGGAGATATGTCGAAAATACGAACAAAAAAGTAGTTTTTTCTTTTCTTCCTCCAAAATTAATAAATATTATTTTATTATTTTAACTATTATTTTATTCATTTTCCTTAGGAGGCCCATTTTGAGTTGAAATTTTCTCTAATGAGTGCTATGCTGGTTCCATGTATCACTTGTCCCCATCCATCAAGTTCATCCGTAGTTTTTTTTCTTCTCCCATGACCTTGGTTGATCGAGACTTGTTATAGATTGAAGATCTTTTCCCCATCTTGACCCCTGTGCGTGATAGACTCCATGTTGTTATGTGTCTCTGGCTATGAAGTATGTGGCTTGGCCAGTGTGGCTAAGTTCACCGGATAGTCTTCCTTTAGTCCTCAAGACAAGTTCTCCACCCAATAGTATCTTTAGAAACTAAAGCATTGGAACGCATAAACATTATATCTAAATGATGCAAACTATGAATGTTAAAAGGTAGTTATTGGCCAAAGGATGAGCACTCATTCCTTGTATATGTTAGGCTCATTTTCATTCCATAGGGGCAATAGGGTGAGGCAAACCCGTCGGGGCTATGGATGCTCGCTTGCAGCGGGGCTAAGTCTTAGTCATTTACTGGAGCCCATAAGGCTTTCTAGGGAACCTGCCTTTGTAGGTTAGCTACCATCTTATGTGAAACAAAAAGTTATTGAAAAGGTCAATGGTCAAATGATGAGCACTCATTCCTTGTATAGTGTTCGGCTCATTTGCCCCTACATGGCAACGAGGTGAGACTAACCTGCAAGGGTTGTGTCTTTGTCATTTACTGTAGCCCAGAAAGCTTCTAGGGCACCTGCCTTTGAAGGTTGACCAGTGTTGCAAAGTAATGAAAAGGAAAACTTGCTAGAGTCTAAAGGAAACAATCCCAATTACTTTATCCATTTGTGAGACATCACCATCCCCTATTGTTATCTATCATGCATATGTCTTTTCCGTTGAGTGTATTTGTTATCATTCAGAAAGATCACATTGTCAAAACCAACAAGAGGTCATCACCCATTACTTGTCCTTGTTTTCCATCCTCACCCAGCACTAGCAAATGGTTTAAGCTTTGCAAGTATGGCATACACAAGGGACTTCCAGAAGGTTCAATAATTCTTCTAGTACACAAGTATATCTTACTGATTGTTATATTATATTATTATTGTCACCATGATTCTGAATAGCATGATTAAAGT
Organism: Pseudotsuga menziesii; assembly: GCA_001517045.1. NCBI lineage: Eukaryota > Viridiplantae > Streptophyta > Pinopsida > Pinales > Pinaceae > Pseudotsuga > Pseudotsuga menziesii. The sequence continues at coordinate 181,760 of LPNX010937184.1, read as the reverse complement.
TGGGTTTTATTATACATCTTGGAGCAGTTCTTACCTTGGATGCATGCAGGATCATCCTAACTCAGCGTCTCACCTATAGTTTGGGAACTTTGACTTGGTCAACCCAATTGACCAAGTCAAACATGGTTCCCAATGTAGTGGCTCAAATAACAACATTGCCTATATTTACTCCATACATGCCTAGGACCAATACTACGGTTCCAATTTTCAGAGTTTGGCCTCAGATTGCATGATCAGTGATTACTATACCTTTATTATTGGCCAGATTATATTATTATTGCAGTGATTTTGGTTCTTCTAGAGCACCACAGTTTTCCAGGGGGTATGAGTAGTTACTCATACCATTATTCTATGTCTCCATATACTCTGCTGCAGTCAGTTTTCCCTAGTTCTCAGCCTGAAAGAAGATATGATGACTTTTATAATTTTCAGAGGTTGTACCACCAGAAATGAACTGGGAAATTACTGAAAATTTTGATTTGGCTAGGGAAGTAAAGGAAATGGAAAGAAATTCATCCAGTTGATGTGTAATGGCTCCCCGGACACTTCTTCATTAGTTTCAATCAACATTTGGTCTGGGATTATTTTATTTGGCTTAGCCAATGAGGACGTCCCCCAAGGTGCGCCCCTCAACTTGGCCACTTGATTATTACATTGTTATAACTTATGATTTGAGGTTGTAATGGGGCCTAGGGTGAATTAAACCCCTAGTGACCCCCTTCTGATGTATTAGCATGATTATATCTAATGTTATATTATGTTTTGACTTAGACAAGGTGTCATTGGGAAAAAAGTGCGCCCCCTTGATCTAGTCAATTTGATCCATGTAAAGTTGATCTCCATTGTTGATGATGTTATAATCTCAACCGTTGAATGCAAAAGTGAGTTAGGGTTTGCGTGTCTCAAAAGCTATATAAAGACAAGACCCCCCCCACTGTAAAGCATGAGCTTTGGCATTGGAACTTCTAATAAAGAGATTATTCTAGGATTCGACACTTGTGTTCTTGTAGATAGATGAATGTGATGATGATTGGTATTACATATCTCCTACATTGAGAAAAATACGGTATAGTTCTTGTATCTTTCCTTGTAGCTAGTTTATTTGCAGGTTGAAGGAGGTGAATTGAAGGAGGCGCATTGGTGGGGGGACTCACTCTGTTTTCGTCTTTCGGCTTGATTATCAAGGAGTGGTTACTTTATTTATGATTTCTCATTCCCGCATATTCTTTATTTTACAAATCTCGTTAATCTATCATTGCTAATTGATTTCCTTGGTGTGACAGGTGGAAGAGGGCGCTAGGGACACTAAGCATATCACAAATTCACCAAGATCTTGCTCGGGTCTCTCACTTGATTTTCAAGGAAGCATTCTTCATCATCCAGAAAGATATCTACAAGTTTCAGGTACGTCCCTCAGCTTATTTTTCAATGTTTCAATTTTCATGCATTGCACATCACCCACTTCATCGAAAAAATCACTTGTAGAAAGTAGGAAAAATCACCGGATCATTTGCACTGGGAATTTGCAAATTTGGCAATCTGGGTTTTGTTGGCCATCATAAAAAAACCCTCTCTCTCTCCTAGGCGTCATTTTTGGACTCCACTTTCCCACCTTAAAGCAACACTGGTCCTTAGAGAAAGCGCCCATCCTGACCTGTTAGCTTGTTTCCTGTGTGTTCTTTGTTTCCGGTTTCTATTCGGATTTCTTCACACTATCAAATATTCCATCTGAACAAGTGTGTTGTAAGCCCTAATTCTCTAATTTAGCCTCACCTTGGGAATTTCCATATTTCTATCTAAATCCCCTAGGGTCCCTGGTTTGATCAATTGAACAAACACACTTACCATAGATTTGATCTTTAAATCCCATAAGTCATTGTTCTATTTGGATTGAGTAATATTCCCAACACCCAAAACCAACTCCACTCAAGCATTCATTAAATCGTGGATTATTCCTTAAATCTAGGGTTTCAAGCTTTCACCTTACGTATTCTTTGTTTGGGTTTGACCTGGTGATAAGCTATAGGTATTTCCTTTTAGGATAGGTCTAGGTCTCCCCCTTTGTCACTTGAGCTTCAGTGGCATAAAGCGAAGGATATCCCAACCGACATGACAACCATCCATCAATTGGGGGTTGGGGTATTCGTAAGTCACGATTTTGATTTCTTGTCCCCTCAGTCGTCCTGAATAGGATCAATCAATGGGGCAACTACAAGATTTGTGATAACAATAGTAAAAATGACAAGAAAGGGGATATGATTTTTGTCTCGATCCCAAAGGCACTAGGATATCTATGGTTAACGTCCTTCGCTTAAGATGTTCCTCTAGCACTTGCAAGCTAGGGAATCACCTAGCAACCTCTAGGGTTTGGCAGGAGAGCCTAACTAAGGAAAATGAAGAAGACCAAGGCACTACTAGCAATAGATAACCTCTATGTAGAAGGTTCCCTCCATACAAAGTTGACAGAATATTGAGAAAAGCCTACATCCAGAAAATTGCAGCATAAACCGCCATTTAACCTAGCTAGGAGCATAACTTACCAACATTCAACAAGAAGTGAGCAAAGAAGAGCCTTTAGGTCACACTTGTGCATGAGTCATTCCAAATATTCTAACATCAACCATGTGCATGTGCAAGAAGAAGCCCTAGAACATCATTCCATTCACCTTCAAGAAAAAAGAGATCATCCCAAGAGAAGTGTGCATCACCAAAGAGACTCAAAGAGTAAGAAAAAAGAAAAAATATCATATTTTAACCCTTGTCTTATGATTTTACAATGAGGAGAGGATTTCTATTTAATAATTTATACTCTTTCATCCTCAACTTTTCAATTTTGAGACTACAAGTCTAAAATAAAATAAAATTGATATTAGATTAATTTTAAGGTAAATTTCTCACAAGTTGGAAAATAAGCCATAAAATAGACATAAAGTAACAAAATAGCCTAAAGTAAGGCTTCACTTGATGAAGTGTCGTCGATCCAAAGGGGGATGTCATGCCCCAACTAACCTTAAAATTATGCTTATCCCTCAATGCCCCCTTTCCAACTTTGTAGACTCATCTGGTGGAGGATGACATCATAGGCTAGACAGTAGAGGAGGAGTTTCTGAGAGTTGAAAATAGGTCCAGGTAGGTGAAGGAGGTGTGCTAGATAAGGGACAACAACCCTTTACAAAATGCAATCAACTTTATATAACAAAAACCAAGGTGTTCATGTGCCCTAGTGGGTCACCCCCAAAATCCCTAGACACCAACCCATGGGCCTAAAGCCCTGCATGGTGGGGACATCAACACACCGAAGGGGCAGTCTATTGTGCCACAAATCTAAGTATTTCTAAGAGTGAAACTAAGGGATCCTACCATGACTAATCTAGGGGGATAACAAACCCTAATCCAAATATCCATACAATATAACCCACTTTGGCCTTTACAATAAAAAGTTTAGACGCCTTGCTCTATGTCTAGCCCTGTTGGTACACTGTTGCAGCTCTAATGTGTAACATGTCCCTTGGGTGATTTATGTATTATAATCTAATAAATTTATGAACCTAATATAGGTTGGACACCCAATGCCTAAATGATCAAGTCTTCGTCTACTACAATATCAAGCTATATGTGAAGCAGATTGAGAAAAAACCTAACGTGGAAGCCATTTCATTTGATGGGATTGAAACCATTGTTGCATGCAAGGTTGAGACTGAGGAACCTGTTATGGAGGAATCCCTTGATTGGTTACAAGACGATACATAGGACATGAACACAGTGGAGGATGGGGAGTCTGGGAGTGTGCCACCACTGGAGCCACCAATTTCACAGCCACAGTCACTGCTAGAGGGAGTTGAGGGTGAAGATATACCTAGTGGTAGCACTAGCAATGGCAGAGGACTTGATCAAGGTCTACCTCATCATTTTTCTAGTTCTTCTAGAGTACATTAGTTTCCAAACACTTATGGAGGATGCCATAGTCCACGATGACCCCCACGACTGCCAAGGCCTTCTAGCTCTAGAGGCAGAGCGATTAACAGAGCAATTATTTTTTCTTGTAAAAGGGGTAGAGGGAATCAATAGTTTATTTACATGATTTCTTTGTATATCATATACATTGATTGTATTTTTTGTTGGTTTACAAGTCGAGGACTCAGGATTCAAGACACAATTCATTTTTTATGTGTGATGTATCACTAGCTGTTGTATACATCTTACCTATCGATTTTCTTTCCATATTCATGTGGAAATGTGTTTATTTGATGTTCTTGTTGCTTTAGAAGTTTAAAAATTTGAAAAAAAATGATTATTATTGTATTGTTTTAATTTGTCAATATATTGTCAATGTTTGCCGACATTTTTTCCGATAAATCTGATACGTTGTTTTCGAACCCTTGATATATTCACTAACATGATATTTGTAGCTTTGTATATAGCGAATGAAGCACCAATTTTTCTTCTAGAGGGCGTCTAGGGTTTTTAGGAGGTAGTTACATTGATTAGTTATAAGGTGATGATCCCAAAGAGGTGGTCTTCTTTATCAAAGGCCAAGATTAAACCATCCTACAATAAAATATTACATAAAATGCAAGTTGTTGGGCTAGATAAGGTGCCCTCCATGGTTCGTGGAAAAAAAATATTATAAAAGGCCCAATACCATGGGTTATTTTCAATACCAAAAGAGAAAACCATGTCTTACTTTAAGAAACCATGTGTTGATTCCTATAACCATGGGTTGTTTTGAGAAACCATTGCTTGTTTTCTTCATTCCATGCTTTGACCAATTTACCCCTTCTTTTGCCAAGCTTCCCTAGTCCCATTATTTGCTCAAGGAGGGACGATTTCATAATTAGAGGCTTGATTCAATAATCGGGACTTAATCTCTTGTTGAGATTTTATTTAGATGCTTTTGAGATTCCTCTACGTGTGTTCTAGGGTGCTACATCATAATTATTTGCCTCAACATGTGTGCAAGAGGCGAAATTGAGCAAATCGACTTACGCATCTTCGGCTAATAAATTCCAAAAAATTAAAAAGTGCATCCTCAACTTAAAATTAGAACATACTTTGCACTTTTTTCCTTTTAATAAATTATTAGACACAAAATTAGGGTTTTTTAAATAAAAACCTTAGGTGTTCCATCAATTAATCATGAATTAGCCAAGAAAAGCCTAAAATAACACTGTATTTCCCTTGTGCTTGGAAATGTGCCCAAATGGACAACATTTGCTTGGAGTGAGTTGGATTGAGTAGAATATCCCATTAGGTGGCTAAAAGTGTCAAATCATTGTTAAGATAGAGGCTCAATCCTTTCCATGCACATTTATTAAATTTTTAGGTTGTTCACTAACACTAAGAAAGGACCCCTGTAAGATTTGGCCAATCTGAATATGGGATTTGACATGCAAAGGTTGGAAGCTATAGAAGGGCCATTTTAGTGCCTATATCTACCCTAGGATCAGTAAAATACCAAGTATAACATCCCCATGAATGTTCATGAAAATCAACACTACATTCACTAGAGATAAGCTCGCCACCTTTTTGGAAGTCATTGATCTAAGGCAGTAATGACCAATCTAACTTCACATGCTCAGGTAAGTGGCTAAATGGGTGTCTGAATATCCTTTTACATATTTATTATACCTAATGGATCTCAAGATATGGGCATACCCCCTTTAAACCCCCCTAAAGGGTTGATATGGGCCAACTCTATAAACTTTGATAAGTTGAAGACCTGGTAACTTCTTTTTGGCATTGAATAAGATGTACTAGAATCATAATTTTCCCTGGTAGACCAACAACAAAGGGTGTCCACGTGGACCTATACATAGTAAATGTCATCAACCATCAAAATTGAGTCATCATATAACTAGTCATGTGTACATGATGATATACCTACACACAAATATCTTCAAACAGGTTTATGAGAGGCTAGATTTACCTACTAACCAAATCTTATGAAAACAGTGAATTACTTGCAAGGACTAGTTTCTTTAATGGGGTGAGTAAGATGGATAGAGAAAGGTTAAACGAGTGAAACTTATATTAGTCGAAGGTGACTTGGTTGACCCAAGATGTAGGAGTAAGGGGATCTTTGTGAGCTTCACCAATTAGGCAAACATTAGGGAAGTGTCTCACAAATGGGTAATTGTGTAGTGAGATAATCCCCCACCTAACCATCAGCAATCAAAATTCCCCCTATTTGACTTGACTTTTTGATTAAGAGCCTTCTTGGACATGTCTTTATTTATTTCTTGGACTCTTCAATCTTGTACTTCTTTTGTTTCTGAAGATCTTGGCCTTTGATTTTATTTTGAGGCCTTCTTCATTGGCAAGTTTTCTACTTGCTTCTTCATTTGTTTGATTTTCTTTATTCAGATTGGTCTTCAGTCTTTGAATGGGAGCTTCTTTTCATGCCCTTATTTATTTTCGGGCATAGGAAGGGTAAAGGACTTTCATGCCAACAATCTAGGAATATCATTGCTCCACAACAACTCTCTCTGCTTGATAAGCAGTCAACCATAGGGATTTGACAAGTAAGCTTCCTAGACTATCACAAGTCAATTGTAACACAACATTGCTCGAGACAATAGGGAGACTGTGAGGCCTTCACAATGAAGGGGTCAAAGAGTGGAGATCAAAAGCTTAACTTCATCAACCTTAGACCAAGGATGCAAAGTAGAATCATGGAATGAAATGGAATGAAATGGATGGATGCATGGCCATAATATGGACCCAAAGAAGGGGATACAAGTCCTTGCAAGACACTTAAACATTACCTAGGTTCGTGTACATAAGTAAATCAAGGATCTAATACCCTCGACAACTTGAAAGTGTGATACTACTAGTTATACTCATTAGATAGTCAATACATCCACTAAGCAATAACAACATCTAGTACATTATTTTACATAATCATCATCATGGTATTGGCATAGAAATAACATCATGCCAATTCATTGATCATCACACTCATCTCTTCTTTCGAATGGGGAGGCCTAAGAGAAGTAATGATAGGCCTCAATACTCTGGTTTGCACCTTGCTCACAAATAAAAAATGTCTGAAAGAGTGTGGCACAACAGGTATGATTATGAGATCACCCACAAGAAAAGAAAATAGAATGTTGTGGTTGATTTTGTTATCTTTTTGGTAGCTTGGAGGTACTTCTGCAGTGATGGTGCCTAGCATGCAGAAGTGACCGAGCAAATGTCTCTCTCTAGTGACTTGACTTTCTAAAGTGATTTTATAAAGTTAAGTGGGGTACTTTTATTATTTAATGAATAAAAATGACTTTTATAAAGTTTGGAGACAAGTGATTTAAGTTATCTCAACTTGAGATTAAGTCACATCTATTGATCTTGTGAAAGCAAGATTTAATCTTGGCCATTGAGATCTAGGGTTAGGGTAGTTATTCATTAATGAGTTTATAAAAGGACATTTCGAGAGAGATGAGGCACATTAGAGAGATGATAAATTTGGAGAGCTGAAAGGAGAAGAGGGAAGCCATAGGAATGAAGGGCACATTTTCATACGCAAATTAGGCCACACATTCCAAGAGATTTCAGCATTTATGGAGGATCGTACAACAAGAAATATGAAGGTCATAAATCAGATTTGAAGGTTGTACTTCAGTCTTGTAATGTATAGAATATATGTGCATTGTTTTCAAGGAGAAGGTACAACACAGTACATGCCATAAAAGAAGTACACAATACCGAGCACGAAAATCAATGTTGGGCACATTTTTTTAGGAAAGTACAATCATTTAATGTTATTTTTTTCGTTGAAAATTCAAAAATTTCTTCAATGAGCATTTAATAAAATTTCTCTGTCTCTACTGGTTTTCCCTTCGGGGTTTTTCCAGGGGCATTGCCCAAATTTCTTGTGTCATATTAATGTATTTGATTTCCAATTTTTGTTGTGCATTTGAAAGTAAAAGATTCAATGTATTTTCATTTATGAGTTTCAGTTTCTTTATGCATTTGTGAAATGGGCATTGAATTGTGTCAAACTCATTGAAACTGAAAACTGGGATTGGGTTATTTAAAAATTTACATGGTATCAAAGCTGAGGTCCAAAGTTCAGTGCACATATTTTGGCACAGGGATATTGTAGATATTGTAGGGGTTTTGCTTGGAAGAAGGAAAGGAAATATTGTTATCATTTGAACAGGTCGTATGGCAACAACTTTGAGGTTTGAGGATAGATTGGAGGGGGATGGAATTTCAGCCCATGGAAGGAGAGGATCACTTTGTTGTTGGAGAAGAAACTGTGGAACATAGTTGAGAAAGCTATCACTATTCCTACAAATGCAACATTGTTGGTTGAATAAACTAAAAAAAAATGTTAAAACCAAGAGGATAATCCTTGATGCCATTAAAGGCCATGTCATTCCTCATGTAACCGAGAAAAAGAATGCCTACGAGATGTGGGAATCTTTAACCAAGCTATACCAGAGTGACAATGAAAACAAAAGGATGTTGTTGAGAGAAAAACCGAGAAACACCAAGATAAACAAAATTGATACAGTTGCATCATACCATACCAAGTTGACATAGATTCATTATCAACTAGGGGTTGTTGGAGAAAAGGTTGAAGGGGTAAAACCAGTTAGAACTTCCTTGAATGGTTTTTCAAAACAATGGGATACATTTTTTCAGTGTATTGTTGCCAGGGAACATCTTTGTAATTGGGAGATACTTTGGGATGAATTCATCTAGGAGGAGACTCGGTAGCAAGTTCTTCATAACAATCAGGATTAGGGTGATGAGGATGAGGAAAATGTGGCCCTTTCAACAAAGGGAAAGAACAATTCCTTGAAAGGTTCTTCAAGTAAAACCAAGTCAAAGGGTGAATAGAAGAAGGACATGAGCAAAGTGAGATGCTTTTCATGTCATAAGTTTAGCCACTATGCAGGACAATGTCCTAACAAAAAGAAGAACAAGAAAGAGGCACAGACAACAACTTCAGTCAAGGCTAAATATTTTACTAAGAAGTTCGAGGAGTTTTCTCTGATTACTTGTCTTTCAGGCAGTGATAGTACAAAATTTGAGGAGACTCCTTGGAGCATGGGTGACTAGCACAAGTTCTTAGCTCAAGTTCCAGAGCAAGTAGCAGGACAAGCTTCTGAGTCAGAGGGAGTTGCTAGCAGACAATGTGATGGGCTTGGAGACAGATCCAATTGGTGGAGGTGGCAGAAGTACAACCCCCGCTAAGAGGGAGTGTTAACTTTTTGGTAGCTCGGGGGTACCTCTACAGTGATGGTTTTTGCATGCAGAAGGAACCAAGTAAATGTCTCTCTCTAGTGACTTGACTTTATAAAGTGATTTTATAAAGTTAAGTGGGGTACCTTTATTATTTAATGAATAAAAGTGACTTTTATAAAGTCTGGAGACTTAAGTGATTTAAGTGATCTCAACTTGAGATTAAGTCACGTCTATTGATCTTGTGAAGCAAAGATTTAATATTGGCCAATGAAATCTAGTGTTAGGATATTTATTCATTAATGAGTTTATAAAAGGAATTTAAAGACAGATGAGGCAAATAGAGAGAAAAGAAATTTGGAGAGCTAAAAGGAGAAGAGAGCAACAAGAGGAATAAAGGGCGCATTTTCAAAGGCAAGTTGTGGGAATGCATTCCAAAATATTTCATCATTTATGGAGGACTATACAACAAGAAAGATCAAGGATGTACATCAGATTTGAAGGTTGTACTTCAGCATTCAATGCACAAAAATTATTTCTAGAGATTGGCACAAATCTCAAGACTACATTTATTGCTAATAGGTCATACAGATCAGTCATGTATCGTACAGTATATTTCGACATTGTTTTCAAGGAGCAAGGACAACAAAGTATAGGCCATACAAGCAGTACACAATACCCGACACAAAAATCAGTGTTAGGCACATTTTTTGAGGGAAGTGAAATCATTTAATGTTATTGTTTTTTGATGTTGTAAATTCAAAATTGTTTCCCGTGAGCATTTAATAAAATTTCTCTCTACTAGTTTTACCCTCAGGGTTTCTCCAAGGGCATTGCCCAAATATATTGTGTCATATTAATGTATTTGATTTCTAGTTTCCACTGTGCATTTGAAAGTAAAGGATTCAATGTGATTTCATTTATGAGTTTCAGTTTATTTATGCATTTGTGAAATGAGCATTGAATTGTGTCAAACTCATTGAAACTGAAAATCAGGATTGGGTCTTTTAAAAATTTACAGATTCTTTGTCTAGGAAATATGAGGATGAATCTTTCTTTGATTTATCCTTACCTAAATAACTTGGATTGTCAATGCCCCACAAGAATGGTTAACAAATGAGATTATGGTTCAACTCATCCAAGGACTTCTAGAGGACCACAATTTCCCTATGAATATACTTGGCAACAAGATACATTGCAATATAAAGCGCATATTCTTTTGGTGTTGAATTATATTTTAAAACAAGGTGTTAGAGGAGATGCATTTGCCCCTTATAGTGGGTCACTCTGGATTTTAGAAAACCCATGAAGCAGCTAGCAAAACACCCACTCCAATCTCTCCCAAAAAGCATGGGAATTCTTGTGTTCAATTTCTACAACACAGCCTCTGGGGTAACCCGCAAGGATCCATAATCAAAAGGTGATCAAAAGAAAAGAGACCATACTCTTTAGCAAGAGCATGCCAATCCTTCCAAGAAAGAGGGATCGAATCCCACAAATCAACCTAGAGAAAGATTCCCTTCATACTCAATCTATGAGACAAAAAATTAGACATCTCTTCCATACATGAATCCTAAACCCTCTAACTCCAAATGGGGTGGCAAGTCAAATCCCAACCATCCTTGCTACCCTCCCACTACCAATGAACCAAACCGACAACCATCTTCCAACCAACCCAAATGCTCCAAAAGATGAGGGAGATAAACACCTAAAAGAGATGAGGGGATGAGAAACTATCGCATAGTATGAAAGTCCCCTGAACTCTACTTGAATGCTGTGTTAAAAGCACCGAATGTTGAAATAAGATCTAACAAGTTAAACCCTCAAGATACCACACCACCCACTTGACCACCAAAATACTCCCACGAGTGGAAACATTAATCAAACCAACTCCCCTCTCGTCCTTGGGCCTGGTGCAAACATCCCATGGCACCAAGGGTGACCCTCGATCACCACCATATATGGACCACATATAATCTCTCAAAATTTTCTTAGGTTCATGAAAGTGATCCTTGATAGGAAACCAACATGACACATAATAAACATGGGACACCAAAAGAATATGATCAACAATCAATTTCCCTGCTGATGGAAGGTCCTTATGATGCCAAATATGAAGCTTACTCTACAACCTATGAAAATTGCTCCAATCCGACATGGTGAATGCCCAGATATCATGCAATAACCCCATGCGAAATATAAGACCAAGAAATAGGAATAAAAAATGGGGTGGTATCCAATCCTACTAACCAAAAGTCAATTATCTGAGCACTAACTATGGCACCCAAGGCAAATAAAAATCTGTCTAGACAAGTAAGGGCCCCATCAACAAACATATTTTCTACTCTAACCGATAGAAGGGTCATATGCAAAGTTGACCATCTTGGAACAATCTAGGAGAAGAATACTATGAATCCAACCACAAATACAAGTGGCATTGAACCAATAACCAAGAGCATCTACAATAAAGACATAGCAATAAGGGCCCAAAGGACATCCATGGTGAATAGAACAATGGAAATAAATTCAAGGCGCTAAGGTTAGTTGACCGAAACAAAAATTGAAGCATTGGTAAACAAAGTGTTCACCATGGAAACACATCTAAAAAATAAAAGGCCAATCAACCCAATCATATGCTTTGTCAAAATAAGTTTTCAAGATCAAAGTCTATTGTATAGTCACCCTTGCCCACTACATAGCCTCCCATGCAGAAACCATAGTGTCAAGAATGAATCTCCCTTTAACAAATCATGTCTTCTCTTTGGGTGTGTGCAAGAAGTTGAGGGACCTTTTAGATGCAATGCTACTTTTAGAAAACACACTCATGATATAAAAAAACACGACGCACTCGCGTTATGTAATTCTTGGTTTGGTTAAGCTCGAGCCTGACATGTCATATGACACGTAGGTTAGGCTGAGCAAAACGTGTACGCGTTATGGAGAAGCAAAACGCGTACGCGTTATGGAGAAGCAAAACGTGCACGCATTTTGGAGAAGCAAAACACACACGCGTTTTAGAGAAGAAAAACACGCACGCGTTATCGAGAACCACAAAAAATGGTTTTACTGCATGGCTAGGGAAATGACTAAAAACAATAGTTTTCATCATCAAGACTTAGGACCTATAGTAATATTTTAGCATTATCAAGAACAACATCTCAAACAACCATGCCTAACCTCCCAATAGTATAATTTTTCTTTGTGTTGTAATGTGGACACCATTAGGAGGTTTTAAGAACTAAGTATGGGTCATAGTTCCATGACCATGAGGGAGGAAACTCAAGACTTACGTCCTAAAGGTAGCTTTTAGGGCTTTAGGTCCATGAACAAGGCATCGAACCTGCACATAGGACCTTCGCATGTGATATTTTGCATCTAAGAGAGAATATGCAGTACATTAGAGTTCTCTTAGCACTAGAAACATATACATAGACATATTTGATGGAGGAAACCTTGTCCTTAGGCCCCAAAAGAATCCTATATAGATATAGGGCCAAGAAAAACACCCCAAACAAACACACATGATCTCTTGAGGGTATCCTCAACCTTTAAGTTGTGATATGGCCATTATTAAGATTTTTTTAGCATTAGATATGGAGGATAAGGTGTTAATCATGGTTGGTATGTAGAGCTTTAATTTTAGGTTGTAAACCAGATTTTAGGGCTCAAGGTCCATGAACGACACCTTGAATCACCATAGATGACCTCTCATGTTGATAGTTTTGTTTTGAATGGGGATATGGGAACCATTAGGGGTTTCTAATATTATGTATGTGCCTTAGGACCTTAGACATAATAAGGGAGGAAACCTAGGCCTTAGCCCCTAAAAGATGCTTCTATCCATCTAGAGCCAAGAATGATGTGTTGAACAACCTCAATAGATCCTTCCATGGTTTCATTTACCTTGAAATGGGGATATTAGTGCCATTAGAACATTTTTAGCAATAAGTACAGATATTAGGCCCCTTCACATGGGTGGGGGGAACACTTTGTCCTTAAGCCTTAAACGACATTGTTAACCATTTAGGGCCAAAATTGATTCCTCCAACCACCACACATGACATTGCAAGTGAATCATTTGAATCTTAATCGGGATATGCATGCCATCATCATTTGTTGAGCACTAGGTATGCATCTAAAGGCCATGGACATAGTCAGGGGAGGAAACTATGGCCTTAAACCCTAACTAAAGCTTCTATGCATCCATGGATAGGAAGGATGCCTTAAAAAATCACAAATGCCATATCATAGGTATGTTTGGACTATTAATATGGATGTTAGTAGAATTAGGTGGTTTTGAGCAGCAGGTATGGGAACTCTAAGACATGTTTGAGGGAATATGTTCATTCCTTAGACCATAATGGAATTTTTGAGGCACCCATGTTAATGAAAAATTCCTTGAAGCACCACATATGACCTACTCAAGGTATGCTCGGTCTCCAAGAAAATATGCACATGCCTTTAAGAGGTTTTGAGCATTATATATGGGTATTAAGTCCTCAACATGGTCAAGGGAGGAAATACAAGACTTGATCCCTAAATAATATTTCTAGCATCTATGGCTACACGTGTCATACTCACTATCCCTATATGCCTTACTCACTTGCCCTCCCTAACTTTGTATTTCCATCTCTCTCTATCTCTATGTGTATGTGTGTGCATCTTTTCCCTTCTCTCTCTAACAACCTCCCTCTGTCTCTCTATCTCTATGCGTATGTGTGTGTCCCTCTCTCACTCCCCATCTCTCAAAACCTCTCTCCACCTTATTTATACCTCCACGCTATCCCTCCCTACATCACTCTCTCTTTATTGTTCCCCCCTTCCCCTCTTTTGTTGTTTATCACACCTCCCCCCTCTCTCTCCCAGACAATCTATCTCTCTCTATATGTGTGTGTGTGTGTGTGTGTCCCTCCCTCATTCACATCTCTCATAACCTCTCTCCACCTTCACTATAACTCCCTCACTATCCCTCCCTCCACCACTCTCTCTCTCTCTCTCTTTGTGTGTGTGTGTGTATCTGTGTCTCCCTCCCCCTTTTCTCTCTCTATATATTTGTGTGTGTGTCACTCTATCACCCCCCCTCTCTCATAGTCTCTCTCCACCTTCTATATACCTCCCTCACTATACCTCCCTCCATATCAATCTATCTGTCATTCACCCCCCCTCCCTCTTTATCACTCACCCCTCCCTTCCTCTCTCCCACACAATCTCTCTCTCTCTCTCTCTCTTCCCATATCTCATAATCTATCTCCACTTTCTATATACCTCTCTCACTATCCTTTCCTCCATCACTCTCTCTCTCTCTCTATTTCTCGCCCCTTTCCCTCTCACTTTGTCGCTCACCCATCCCCCTCTCTCCCACATAATCTGTGTGTGTGTGTCCCCTTCTCTCACAAACTCCCTCTATCTCTCCCTCTCTCTCCACCTTCTATTTACCTCCCTCTATCAATATCTCCCTCCCTTCTCCCTTAATTACCAGCCCTCCATGGAATTATTCATCTACCTATCCTCTCCCTCTCTCTCTCTCTCAACTTGTATCCCTCCCTCTCCATGTTTCTCTCTTTCACAGCCTCCCTCTCTCTCCATCCCCCAACCCTCCACCCTCTGTCTTGGACACCATCTCTCTCTCTCTCTCTCTCTCTCTGTGAACCTGCCCGCTGTCTGTCCTTGTGTTGATCCCCCGAACCCACCTCGCACACACACAACTTCTATTGCTCCCTCACTATCTCTTTCTTTCACTTTATCTCCATCCCTCCCTCACGCCCCCTCCTCCCTCTCTATATCATTCTCTCTCTCTCTCTCTCTCTCTCTCTCTCTCTCTCTCTTATACTTCCTTCCTCTATTTTTTCAACTTATTCCTTCTCCTCAACCCCCTACCTCATTATGACCCCTATTCTTTGATTTATCACATCTCATTCCCATCTCTTCAATTCCCCCCTCCTTCGCCTCTCTCCTCCAACACATCCTATTCCTCCTCTAATACTCCATATCCACCTTTCCATTCACCAATATTCTCTCTCATCAAAACATCACCCACTTCCTCCCCTCCACCTTATCCCCCTTCGTCACTCAAGTTTGGCGTACTACTTCTAACCCTATATTTCTTCAACACCTCTCCTCCTCCTAATAATCCTCTCAATCCCCACTCCCCTTCACCCTTGTAACCCATAATGTTCTCATTCCATTCATCTTTCTCCACTTGAATTTACAACATCTTCTTAGGACCTTAACCCTTCCCCGCCCCCTCTCAACTATTAGCCATACTCACTCGAACTTACACCATCCTCCTAGGCTCTTGACCCTTCTCCACCCCCTCTCAACTATTAACCATCCCCACTTGAATTTCCAACATCTTCCTAGGCCCTTAACCCTTCCCCACCCCCTCTCAACTATTAACCATCCCCACCTGAGCTTCCAACATCCTCCTAGGCCATTAACCCTTCAACACCCCCTCTAAACTATTATCCATACATTTGATATATTACATATAGTGCTAGATTTTTAGCTCTACAAAACGCATGCGCGTTATAGAACTACAAAACGCGTAGTTCTATAACGCGCACGCGTTTTGTAGTTCTATAACGTGCACACATTTTTCAATTCTAGAAGGGCGGGAAATGTAATTTGAATTTAAACATGCCAATTCACTTGCTCGCATGTCACCAATAGTCCTATGTGTATGGTTTGGAATTCGCTTCAGTAATACCAAACTTGTGCTATGGTATATGATAAACCATGGCTAATTGGGCATTTCTTCAAGTTTCTGAAGAAGTCATTGTTTACGCACTCGTTACAGTATGCTACACACAATCATTTTTGACGAAATCTTAAACATAAATAGCATTTTTTATGCAGATTCTAAATATGTAATTTTTATTAAAAAATATTATATTTTCCTATTTTTTTTCAATTTTTATTGTGTCCTAACTCCTTAAGTCAAAAAACATGTTGTTAGTGTTTTTTCCACAACTTTTTCAATTCTTAATCATTTTAAGAATAAATTATATGGTGCACTAGAAGACATCAACCTCTACATTCTATAAAAACTCATTTCATGATTATTTCATTAAGACCTTCAAAGGCTGCACCCACAAAAGACGTACCATTTTCGAGGAATGATCACTTAGATAATTATAAAAAAAATTAAAAATTATTAATTTTATTTTCGAAAAATAGCGCTGCATTAGTGCTATATGTTCTCTACATGCCTGCAAATTTTTGTATCCCAAAAAGATCATTTAGCCCCTCAAAGGCTGCACCCACAAAAACATATACCTTATCATTTGCCTAAAAAATAAAAAGTGACTGTTAGAAAAAATGAAGCTTGACATAGTTATAAACATTTTCAATACATAAACCTTATGTATTCGGAAACGTGATTCAATTTCCTACATTTAATATTTTTTACTCAAAGCAAGATATTTTGTGTAAGTATTTCAAAAAATACAATTAAATTGAGAGATGCCTGATTTTTCAGTTTTCTATTGCATCTAACGTGCCAAAAGTGACCCTCATTAGCTTGCACTCACCCCTTCATAAACCACATACTTTACCACTCAATGGAATCGCAATGCCCTTGGCCAAAATTTTATAAGAAACAATGAGCAAAGCTATAGGCTACAAGCCACCAATATAATCCATGGTTACGTTTTTCAAAATAACCTTGATCATCCCCTAGTTAAGAAACTAAATCCATTGACTAATAGTAAAAAATTAGAAGGCAAAAGAACAAAAATTATCAACAATAGTATCCCACATGGACATGTAAAACTCACAAGGAAACCCATCCATACCTAGATAGTTACCATTCTGCATAGAAGACAATGTAGCAAAAACTCTTCCTTGGAAAATTCTCTATCTAATGTTTTCTTATCACCACAAGAAACTTTATTAGGCACCACACAACATCAAGCATCTCTAGAAACCACCACCTAATCCATAAAAGGATAAAGAGAAAATATTTTGAAAATGGGAGCTAACCATACGTCTAAACTTTGCATGATCCTTAGTAAGAGAACCATCCTCGCTGTGCAACTCAAGCACCCTCTCCACCACAACATTTCGCTTGAGAAAGTCAAAATAAAATCTAGAACTCTCATTCCCTTCTTGAATCCGATGAAGATGGGAGAGGACACATGCACCTTTGGTTAGCTAATCCTCAATGTGCCAAACTACGATTTGCAATTTTGTAGCCTCCTGTTGAAGAGTCACATTGTGGATATCCTCTTCAAGGATGATGCGAACCTACTCAAGACGTTATTGAGCCAACTGTAAATCTTTGTTCAATTTCCTAGCTAGCATCCTACCCCAACCTGCTATGAACTTAACAGTGAAACAAACTACAACCTCCTAACAAAAAATCTATCCCCAATGCCCAATTGGTCGAGGAGAAAGGTTCCATACTCTAAACAAGGGCCTAGAAGTCATTTGACTCTAAATGAAAGGCAATGAACTTGAACAATGGAGGGGGTGAATTAACAAATTGTTGCAAGAAAATTATAGGCTAAATTGGCAAATGATCTAAACCAATCACAACTAAAAGCACAACAACAGGAGCAAGTTGAGCAAAAAAAGGTGAATCCTCTTGTTTCCCTTAAAATCAATCCATTTGAGGTTGTCCCCATCAATAGTTATTGATCTTCTTATTTCCTAAAAAATAATTCTTCACTATAAAGAAAAAATACATATACAAGGAGAAACTCACTTTGGTCTTTCCTACGAAAGATGCAATGAAGTAACACTAAGCCTTAATAGAGCATTCTTTATCATCTTTTCCTAGCAAATAGTTCTTTCTAATGGCATAGTCAAACAAATCAACATATTCCTAAATGAATCAATAAACGTTTGACATGACATATTACCAAAGACAAATGTAATGGCTTAAAAATCAAAACTAATGCTTTGAAATCTCCAAGAAGGGAAACTCTCTAATGCATGAATTCCTATAGAAGCAAGTTGAATTTGTCATAGACACTCTTCTAAGTTCTGACACAACTATACAAAAGCACACTCCCAAACTAGATCCTAAGTAGTCTTTGGCATCCTACACTATGGATGCATATTAATAGTAAATACAAATTTATCCAATTTGAACTTGGTTAGCAAGCCTCGATAAATCATCATCTAGGCAAACATTCTCAATTGAAAAGAAACCCTATCATATCAAACATCGCTCATCCTAGTGATCCACTAAAATTCAGTGTCTAAGATACCCCATAATTTACAAAAAAAAGGTCCAAATCCATATGCTTCTACATAATTTAAAGATTTTTACCATTGAACTTGAAAATAATATTGTTGTCAAAACATTGCTAATCTTTCCAAATGGGGCTTTCTATAAGACCATTCATTTTGGGTAGATCCTCCACTAAAATAAGAGCTTGCAAATCTCTAAGAAATCATCTATTTGAGGCTAGAAGGCCCCACCTATGAACAAGCATCCAACAATAAATTTTCCCTCCATTATCACAATCCTAGAAATCCTTACAAATAACAGGCACTTTTTACTAAACCTTTTTGCTTACAACCACAAAATGATTGGAAATAAAAATCCCAAGACAACCAATTTGTCGCCTGCTTCCAAGCCTCCTAAATCCCTAGCATCATCAAAATACCACTTAATTTTAAAGTTGTGGGGAGACCCAATTATGTCACAAACCTCAAACTATCCACATATCCTATCAATATTGCCACAATAGATAATCCTATAAGTGATAGAGTGATATTCAAGGCAATCTCCTTCAAGATGTCTCACAATCCATGCTTGTTGCCAATATTTATTTTATTGGCGAACATATTATCAAGGGTCTGGAATGTAACCTATTGTCAATATCAAGGAAAATATCAACAAATATCAGGAAATTTCAAAAAAATACAAAAATAACCATTTTTTCAACTTTTTTAACATCGAAAGCAACAACAACATCAAATAAACACATTGTTAAATAAATATGAAAATACAACTAGTATATAAGATGCATAAAATGTCAAATGCTACATCATGATCACATATCAACACTAAACTGAAAATTCTGAAATTTGTTCTTGATAGACTGATAGAAAATCACATCAAAAGATCAAAATCAATGTAACTCATGCGATGAAACATGATCACTCACGAGGCATCTAGATATTAAATAGTACAATGATAAATAATAGGAATCACTAGTTCCCTCTACCGAGTCTACTCCTTTTATGACCAAAGGGAACCACTCTTCTTCTAGTAGCAGTAGGTGTTCGTAGAGGTTCTCTAGATGAGCCTGGGGTGGAACTAGAAGCTCCAACTACTAAAGCTCTAGTGGAAGGTAATGGGGACGAGGTGGAAGCTAAGGTGAGTTTACTCTTCCCACTCCTAGTTGCATGTCTTTATGGAGGTGGTAGCATTGGCAACGCTGGAAACTCAACCTCCTCCTCCCCTTAACCCTCCTCCTCCAACACGTATGCATCAACATCCTCCTCTCCCTCCAACAATTCAAGTGTCTCTTCAATTGCAAGTTCCTCAATCTCCACCCTCCATTTACTAGTAGTGTCAAGTGTTGGAGTATCGGGTACCTCCACATGGTATAACCCGCACCTCTGGGAATATAAAACAAGTGGTTTAACCACCACTCCTAGTGATAGGGCCTTGTGCTGGGTTTCAAATGTTCACCAACATCTGCAGGTTTTGGTGTAACGACAAACCTTACATGGTATCAGAGCTTTTATGAAGAGCCGCTTTTGGTTTTGATCAAGATCTGGAACCAGTGTTGCCGAAACTTTGAAAGGGTTTTTGTTTCTGGATTTTCTGTGCATTTTTGGCCCGTGGGACCTGTTCCGTTGCGTCCGGAGCGTCGTTTCCATTGGGAAATAGTTTTCATTTCACCGAAAACCGTTTCCGTTTGCTCCAGAAACACCCATTTCCGCAAATCTGAAGGTATAATGTTACAGTGACGGATTTGTTTTTTTTTAAATCTCTCATATTTTATCAGTGTATTATTAGATGTTTTATGTTTTAGTCTCGGGCTGTTTTTTTCCCTGACTGCGTATGCTCTTTGTCGTGCACCTTGCGCGATCGCAGCGAATCAGAAACAGTAAGGGAAATTTTTTTTCTTGTCTTCTCGGCTACGTATGCTCTTTGTCGTGCACCTTGTGCGATCACAACAAATCAGAAACATCGAGAAAACTTGAAAACGTAGACTTTCTGGGTAAGCTAAACAAAATCTAACCCCATTGTGTGGAAAAAGTTTTTTTGTTTTTGTTTTTTCGTTTTTTTTTTTGTGATTTGCAGGAAAAGAAAGCAAGCACGGAAAACGAGAGAGGAGTAAAAAAAAAAACCCCCTTCCTCTTTCCATACTTTTACGTACCTTTTAAACTTAGCTCACTTGGTCCAAAGTTGCTTTACACCTTGATAAGACTTGAGTTCAAGTCTTATCAAGCTACTTTTTAGTGCATGCAATTTCTATTTTCTAGTTACTTTATTGTAAAAGTGCATCTCACATAAATAAAATAAAATAAAAGTGAGTCACTTAAGTCTTTTAATTTATTGCCGCACTATTTAAAAGTCACATTATTGTAAAAGTGAACATCACTTATTCTACAAAAGTGATTCACTTCAAAGCAACTTTATTGTAAAAGTGATTGTC
The DNA here is from genome assembly GCA_001517045.1 of Pseudotsuga menziesii. Taxonomy (NCBI): domain Eukaryota; kingdom Viridiplantae; phylum Streptophyta; class Pinopsida; order Pinales; family Pinaceae; genus Pseudotsuga; species Pseudotsuga menziesii. Next base: position 160,950 of record LPNX010937184.1, on the reverse strand, counting down.
AAAGGTTGATTTTCGGAAGAGGGGGCTTCTTTTTTTAGTTGGTCAAGTTAATATATGCCATGTCACTATTGGGGGACATCTTCAACATTTTCTTTGATCAAGCATAACTTCATCATCCAGAATCCGTTTTAAGTGCCGTTTTTTTTAAAACCACATATTTTTTTGAGCTCTTTGCATCCAGATAGTTAGTTTCTGTTCTTTTAGCCATTATTTTACAGTATGGCCGCCCCTTGTGATATTATACTTACAAGTTCTAATTATTTCTCATGGAAATATCGTATGGAAGATGTTCTACAAAGTAGAGGACTTTTCAGGATAACTTCAGGGAAAGAAACAGAACCCACTAATGATGATAAAAAAATTAAATGGGAAAATAGATGTGATGAAGCTCGTGGATTGATTGGGATGTCAATCTCTACTGATTTGCGATTCCACATATCTAGAATTGATGAACCTGACAAAGCTTGGGAAAAGTTGGAATCTGTGTTTGGTAAACACAATGAAATTCGAGGTCATCAACTTGAGAATGAGTTGCTTTCCTTGAATCCAAATGATTTTTCATGCATTCAAGACTATTTATCTAAGTATAAAACTCTTAGACTATTATGTGCCGAATGCAAGATTAAGAAAGAAGACAAACAATGTATTTATCATATTCTTTCAAAACTTGGACTTGCATATTTTGTTTTTGTATCTACATTCTACTCCATGAAAGAATCCTTGACTGCAGCTAGCTATCAAGAGCCTGGCCTTGAATCCTTTTGTGATTCCTTAATTAGAGAGCAAGATAAGCTCATTCATCTTGGAATAATTAACAATGCAGATATATCTGGGAAAGCCTTATTGTCCCAACAGAAAGAAAAGTCCAAGCCTCCCAAGAAATAGAAGTTTCGCAATAATAAGCCAAACAACAAGGGTCTCAAACCCTCTCAGTCAGCTCCTCCTTGA
>LPNX010937184.1:109227-141098 GCA_001517045.1 Pseudotsuga menziesii | reverse complement strand
TTAAGTTTAATATTGTTTTGAGACCCCACCACATGAAGCTAGAGTCACCTTCACTTGAGTAGTTCGCCCTCCCTCTCTTGACTTCGCATTGGACCATGTGAGTTAAGAAATGGCTCCTTAATGATTTGGCAACTTCATCCAAATTCTAAGGCGTCAACTTAGGTTAAAATGTTGCGGAGATACAAATGATGTAGTTCGAAGATGACACCAGCATCATGACTTGCACGTGGGTGGTTGTATTGGCACTTCACGGAGGAGGCGAGTAGTTGGAGTGAGGTCGCCTACATCATGGGAGGTGGCGCCTCCTCCATAATAACCACTCAACTCAACCTCAAGCTCATTCCTAGATCAGCTTATGCACTCGACCTCTATCTCCAGGGTTAGATGCGCCCCTTCCTTCTTGTTCTGGCTATACATAAAGCATGATCCTCTCCGTTAAAACTAGTTAGAGTTGCATTGGAAGACTTGTTATTGTAATACTGTTGTTATATTTTTCATTGTGAATAAAGACGTTTTTGGAGGCTAATGGTATTGTTCTTTTTTGTGTGGATCGCGATTGCCATGGTGTACTAAGGTAACTTGTTTCATTATTTAGTTGCTTGCTCTTGCTTTGTGTATCTAATTTAAGAAAGGATTGCTCCCTATCAGTAAGAATAGAATGTTGTAAGTAAGTTTACTTGCTTGTTCTATTTTATTTTATATGTATGCTCAGAGATCTAGATTTAACATATCTTATAAGGTTATATGCATGTTGTTTTAATCTCAATTCATATATATCACCAGATTTCATAGTTTCCTTGCAAGTTTCTTGAGTAGGTTACAATCCGTTGAGTAGGTTACAGTCCGTCCAACGTTAAGAAGAAATAGATCTCGTTTGATTCCTCTTCATCTTCAACATTTTTTGAGATATAGTCTCTTGGCATCCCACCAAGAATCCTCTTGGGTTATCTTTCCGACAACAAGCTTTCTCTACCTCCTCTTTCTCTTTTTTAAATCAATACTCTCATTTGGTTACTTGGTTTCTAGCTTTAATTGCTTTTAGATCTATCATCTTAAGAGTAAAATTTACCGTAGATCTATTTTTTTTTTAAAGCTCATAGTCTAGATCTGAAAGTTTCATAAAAAAAATATTCATCTTTAGTTGGCTAGATCTATCTAACTCTACTTTCCTTTGCAAGCAAATTTGAGTTATATTCTTAACTTGTCAATTGAAAGTATTTTGCATAAATTTCAAAGTTAAATCTAGCATATTAGTGCCTGACATTGGATTCCTTTCAAAGGTTGTTCAAGACCCTAAGAGTGTGGGTTTCACGATCCCACTCTTCTTAGTTACTGCTTTCTAGGTCTAGTTTTACTTAGCAACCTTTTTAAGTATTTCCTTTACTTACTCAAAGCACTTTCAAAGTTATTTTAGGAAGTTCTAACAATTAATAGTTTGCTGATTTTTGTATTGTGAAAACAGAAAAAGAGGATTTGGGCACAAGATTTTGGCAAGTTCAAGCAAACATAGACATCTTTGAACCCTCTTTTTCTTTCTTAGCTTTTTTCCACACTTTTGTAACCTCTTTCCTCCAGGATCTATAAGAAGAAAGAGGAGTTCTCCAAGCTCTAATATCATTGCAACACACAATAAAAGTCTTGAGTAGGCTCCTGAGAGCCCACTCTCCATCGCCCTAGGGGGGGGATTTGCGTCGATGTCACTTTTCATGTTTTTTGCATATTTTTGCTTAGTTTAGTTTCTTTTTGCAGATCTGTATACTTTGATAGGTTTATATTTGCGACATCATTCATGTTTCAAAGTAATACAAGTACTAACCCCACAACTTCTCGAGTTACCCGAAAGGGGAAAGAGATGCATGGTAGGATTAATTAAAAAACATTTTGTTTATTTTATACTGTTTTTACTTTCCCAGTGATTTACTCCCCTTGCTTTCCTGATTAAGGTTTATAACCTGAAAGAGACTCTTGGGGATTTAAAAAACAAGCCTACACGGTTCAAAAATCTTTAAAATTAACAATACATTCGATGTGTATGCTCTGCACCGCCGCGGTTAGACCGACCAAATGCATCAAAAGCAACGTGGGTGACTAGTTTAAATTAGTCTCACTTTCAAATTAATTTCCTAAGACAAAAATCCAACCCCTCAATTTAACCCATTGTGGAAAAAGTTCACAGAGGAAGAATGAACCATTGGATAGTGACCTCAAGATACTGCCAGGCTACGCCATCGTTGGTGTAGTGTTGGACACATCCCAAAGATTTTGATCCAACCAACATATTCTTCGCGTAGAACCACATCGGATAAGGGTTTTGGACATACTCCTCGTACCGTCAGGTATTTCTGAAGTCCCCTTCCCCCTGTTTAATCCACTCATTAATCCACAATAATTTAAAATTTACCAACAGACAATTGCAAAATATCCACTCCACCATTTCAGCACATACAATTTTGTGACTCCATTTAATTCAGCACCGGTCTTTATTTTTCTATCTGTATAAGCTTTTCTTGGATAATTTATGTGTTGAACGATTTTATAAAAGCTCTTGTTTTATTTATGTTTTCGTAATTTGTTCATTTTACAAATCTATTGTTTTATTATTGTTGTTAAAAACTGTTAAAAAACTCATTTGTCTAAACCACTACCACTAAAACTTAATTAGCCTTAACAATCAATTAGAGTCTACCCCTTCGTTTCGTTAGGAGTTTTCCTAAACAAAGGAATCAAGATCAAATGACAGTACTTAACTCGAGACTTACCTCCAAAGACACACTTAGTGGCTTGAAGATTTCTACCACGACAAACTAATCCCCAGGTCTGTAAAAGGCGACAATAGTTTTCAATATCCAAAATTTTTGTATTACTCATACGCTTATTAGCATCACTTTGACCCTCCACTACCTTCTAGATTGCTACTATATCGCGAGTCTTGAATTTAGTCTTCTACAGTGTTTCGAAATCCCACTCATGTGTTCCATGTACACATAAAGGAAGCCTTGTCAAATGTTATAAAACACACATAGAATGAATCTTGAGGCTCATCATTATTCAAGAAGGTATTTGTCTATATTCTCGCTTTCTAAACAAATATATTTAAAATATTGTTGCGTCCCCAAAGAGATTAAACAAATAGGAAAACATAAGAACTCTCCTATTGATAGGAAAAGGGAAGTAACAAGCAAGCATATAGCAAGATCACCATGGCACAATTAAATAAAAGTTCTCCACACATTTGGATTTCAACTATTCGAAAAAGCAAGGTAAGAAGCCCATTTGATATTCAAATAAAACCAAGAAGTTTTGTAGGTTAACCTAGTCCACCATGGCACAATGAAATAAAATTTCTCCACACACTTGGATTTCAACTATTCGAAAAAGCAAGGTAGGAAGCCCATTTGATATTCAAATAAAACCAAGAAGTTTTGTAGGTTAACCTAGTCCACTTCTTGATATTGAAAAATCAGTATATTCTAATAAAAAACATATGAATAAATATAGCATATAATGTTTCTGCAGAACAGATTTGAGTGTTATAAATATAAAATCGATCTTAATAAAAATAAAAGAAATAAAAGCATAATTAAAAGTAGAAAGTCATTTCCAAGGAAATGAGGCAAGAAATCTATATTTGGTTCCTTTTGTTTTAATAGAAAGTTAAAAATTATGGACAGATATACCACTGTTCGTCTCAAGAAAGATCATATTCACCAGGACAATCTTAAGTGTACTATGAATACATTAATATGCAGAAGACGAAAATGACGATGAAATTATGCAAGGTAATATTTCTACTCATAAAATGTATTGTTCAGAATGCTACGAATCACATATCACCATAATTAGATCTATGCTAATAAGTGTCCTCCCTTTTTCAAATCGTGACATAAATTACTTTTTTTCTTGTGTTTTTGAAGACATATTTTTTATTAGTCCCTTGTCATATGTAAAGACTAATGTTTTCAATTTTTTCAATTAATGTCATAAAAATGCATGTAATATTTCAACATACCTAAAACGTGGCTAAAGTTTTGGTTCAATTTTTAAAATTTTTCTATTTATTTTAATTTCCACAAAGATTTCTTTCAACTAGGATTGGTGTTGTACCGTAAAATTTAAGAATAAAAAAATTAAACAAAATATAAAAAAGTTTACAATTATGAATACAAGGAAACTTCCTTGGATGTGAGACAAAAGTTTATGAAAGTTTTCCTGCCTTTTCCTTCCTTTTCCTGATTTCATTCTTTTTCTGACTTATTGTTTGTCAATAGTAGTTGTGGCTTTTTCCTTCATTCTCTTCCAAGATTGGAAAGAACCAGTTTGTTTCCATTAAGAACTGACTAAGGGTTTTAAGATCTAGATTTTTTTTCCTAGAATTTGTTGAAAATGAAAATATACTTTATGGAAATTGGATTATCTACTTATAAAAAATTATATAAAAAATTAAAAAACTACAACATTCAAACACTTTATATTTCAGAACTTCAAACTATTAAATAATTTTAAAAAATCAGTCACAAACTTGGATTATCTACTCACCAAAAATATAAAAAAAATTAAAAACTACAACATCGAGACACTTTATATATTAGAGAATCTCAAACTATAATAATTTTAAAAAATCAATCATAATCACATTCCCAAATTTAAAAACATTTCTTCAAATTTAATATCATTTCCCTTTTTATATTTGAGAATCTCAAACTATTATAATTTTAAAAAGTCAATCATAAACGCATTCCCAAGTTTAAAAACATCTCTCCAAATTTAATATCATCTTCCTTATTGGTGAATTCTAAAAATGACTATTAATAGCAAAAACCTTTGACTTCAAGTTGGTAACTTTTTCTTTTGACAAATTTCCTATACCCGATTGAAAATGAAAATGAAATTAGTGGCAGACATGACAATGAACCCACACAAAATTGTATTAAGTGACATTAACTACAAATTTTCTTTGGTATTTGGGTGGATTTTTGTAAATTAAGGCTTCAGGTTCCACCGAATCACTTCAAAAATCGTAGGCCATGGGATGGGATGACTAATAAGAATAGTTGATGACAACATATACGAATTTGGATGGGATAATAAACATGTTGGCTTTAATGTCCTGCCCTCCAAGGTAACCACTTCACAACATAGCCATCTTCATTTTTACTTGACATTATTACTGTAAATTCATCTTAATCCCTCGTATTTATCAATTATCAAGTGATCTTTATCTGCAATGGTTAGATGTTAGGTAAAGATACATAAGACTGGTTTTATAAATTTTACAATCTTCTTGAAGCAATCGTATATATAATTTGTTGTATATTTGTTTTTACAGGACTATTTGGTCGGGAATGTAAGCTTCTTACAATCATACAAGCAAAACACGGACATTTTCATTTGCTTTCTCTTACTTGGAACACCATCGTCTTCACATGTTCAATTCACATCAGGTTCCTACACAATAATTTTTCTTTTTGGTTGGAGTTCCAAAAGGGGGGAAGGAAGTACAATGGGGTTAAGTTTGGGTCAAATCTACTACTACTGAAGGGAAATCAAGCATTAATTGTTAAATTACTTGTAGGTAGACTGATATTTAAATGTACTGGAAGTAATATGCAAAGTGTGACGGCCTAATCCTTTTTGTCTTTGGCTCGGTGTGTGAACATCCATTCCAAGTATTTTCATACCTATAGATTTAAGAATTTGATTTTTTCTTAAGTTTATTAAGAAAAAGAATAAATTTCAAATACACAAGGAGGCCACCAATATTATTTCAAAGTACACAAGTGCAGAGAATGATCATTCCATATCAATATGTGCGTGGATGTATAAAAATCCCTAAAAGTATCTACAATTTTAATTTCTTCCAATAAAATTAAAATATTTTATATACACTCGGTATGTATATGGTTAGCCTAGAAATTTATACTAAATAACCGTATATCATCATTCAAATAGTAAACACCAAATTAAAAAGACAAGTTTCACCTTGCAAAGATGAAAGGCCTTTAAACTAAAGGACAAAAGAGGAAGGAATATATCCCATAAATCAATATTTTGCACAACCCCACAAAATTCATATAAATCCCAAACACTAATATAAGTATCTTAGTTTTTTTTTTTGCAGCTTGTCACAACTTTTGGATTTCCATATTCAAATCATTTTTCTCGGGATTATTGTACCATCTAGTTCATATTCCCTCCAAATCTCTTTGCTCAAGGCCTAAGCTTGTTGGGAGATGCAGCAACTACAGAACAAGATGAAGGAATCAGCGGGTCTAGCAGATCAAAGTGTCCTTCAACAGATTCTGGTACTCTGAATAACATGGTTTGTTCACCTGATTTCATCTTCATTTGACAATTTCTTTTTCTGGTCAAATGATATGTGAATTGTACATTTGCCTATTTACATGACTCTGATTCATATTTAGTTAATTTGTATTGACTTACTAAGCATTCTAGTAGTGTAGGAGCTCTATTGTAGAAAATGAACCACTCAGTTGAGGTGATTATATAACTACTTATTAAAGTAGTTGTGCTTATATAACTACTTTTGATCTAGTTTTGCTTATGATCTAGTTGTGGGTGATTATATAACTACTTATTAAAAAAATTTCTCTTTTCCACTACATTTATTATGGTTGTCTAAAAAAGGTTATGCTCTATGCTAGTAATTTTAAGTTTTTATTATTTTTATTTCAAATTTTTTTTTCCAAGGACGGGGACTTTGCTGCTCACAGCCCTTGTTTTGTATTGATGTTTCGGGAAATTATTTTCTTAAGCTTGATCAATATAGAAAGGTGTTAAAAGTTAAAAGCATTAAAAATATTAAAATAATGAACGAAGTTGGTAGACACTGAAAATCAATCCACGAGCCAGCAAAACGATTCGTTGTCGAAAGAATACCTGTTGCTTAAGAGATCTGTCTTATTTCCAACGAGAACAATTATAACATTACTAGCACCTTCTGCTCGTATTTGTTGCAACCACATTGTTATGTTCAAAAAGGATTTGCGACCTACACAGTGTGAATAAAAATTAAAGGAAGGAAGTTAATAAATTCTTCCATTTTAACCAAGAAAAAAGAAACCTCCCTTGATACACCATATACAAGAAAGTGAAGTTTCTATTTTGCAACTCATTGACGTAAGTAAAAACTTGTATTTTATTTTCATTTAACATGAATATGAAGATTTTTTGTCTAAAGATAAAATTTGTATTTTATAAATAATTCGTGAGTTAAAGAGTTAGTTTATTACTGTTACTCTTTCAACTGTACAAAGTAGATCACAAGATAACTGATATTTCAATCAGAATTAATTTGTAAGTAGCAATGTCTAAATAGGCAGGCCATGTAACCATTACTAAATCAGATTGTCCAATATCTGGGGAAAGGAGTTGTGTTCCATCTTTCTTGAACCATATTGATTTGCTGGAATGATTTGAAATTGTTTTTTTTGTTATCAATGTAAATGGCCTAGATGTAGCAAAAATGGCAATGTGAACATAAATCTCCAACACTCATATGCCAGAAAATCAAACATTCAATGATGAAGATGATAGAGGTAATTAGAAGAAATTTTTCTTGGAACACTATATAGAGCACACAAGGAGAAAACTTGACAAAATTATAAATAAATTTTGCTAAAGATGATTGATGATAGAGTATAGNAGGAGGTCACGGGTTCAAATCCAGAGGGGGGTAGTGTATGTACACCTCTGTAGACTTTAGCAGTTAAATCGCTGCGCAGAGGGGGGTCCCTTGTCCCACAAAGAAGGGGGTCTCATACACCAATTTGGTGTCTCGCTTGGCGGTGACCTTAAAAATAGATTATTATTATTATTATTATAACATACAAGGTGTATAAATTTATAGTGTTAATTTGTCAAGAGAAGTAATGTCCCTGAAAACAACACTGAACATGAACAGCAAAAGACAGCCTTGAAAATTATTAGAGTATATCGGAAGAATAGATATATTTACAAAATACAAAAGGAGTTGCGCATCTCAAGAGAGTTGACCTACGGTAAAAAAGCAAACTGCACAAGAAAGTAGGCTCGTGTTTCGTAAGGCTATACATTCTCTTCCACATGGAATCAAAGTAGATATGTTGGCACTATTGGCCTATGTAGGCAAGGGGGTTCATCTCCTTGTATATAATAAATATAATAAGAATGACATAACCAAGGGTTTGTTCTCGTTCCGCACACCTTTCAACAAAATTTTGCAATATAGATTACGAGAAAGATAGCCTGCATTGTAACATTGAAACCTCAGTCTATACGTTGTTTATACAGATGCCCAAACACTGGTGAACATATTCATCTCTAGTCTCCCATGCAATATAAGTTACACATGGCTAGTGTTACTTGGCATATGCACCGTAATTCCATGAAACAAAAGTCACACATGTTCTGCTTTCTAAAGTATGAAACCACCCTTTAGCATGATCATCATCAAAATATGGGCAATAGTAAATAAAAGCAACTGATAGGATCCAAAGATGGAAATAATATCCGATGACGAAACTAGTAACTGAAGGTAAATGAGTATTCATAGATAACATTAGGAGGAAAACAATAGCACACAGGAGATGGATAATTGCAGTACTTCTAAGAGAAAGAATTGTATGTCAAGGTGAAGAATAATACCTAAAGATGAAGATGTGTTGATTGCACCAGAGGTGGATAATTTTACTCCTAAGAAAATAAATAGTATCTTAAGGTAAAGAATTGTACCTAAAGATGAAGAATTGTCGATGACGATTTGCAGGAAAAGTAAATATCAGTTTACAATCACCAATTCTAAGGTCAATCTCGTGACTTATGAAGATGAATAACCGAAATAAGAGAGAGAGGTGATCATATTATAATATACATAAACATACATGAATTTTAGAAGGAATAGCTCTTACAATGACTTCCTATTGAAGATAAGGCTTTCATATCTCAAGCAGAAAACTCAATTTTGTGGATTTAACGATTATGTCAAGCCAAATGAGTCCACTAAACTGAAAGAAGAGTACAACAGGTTTAAGGAAAATTTAGATCAGCAATTCTGTTACGATTTAAAGAGAAGTGCTATACGTTTGAAGAAGTGCACTGATTTTTTACATAAAGGGCACAGACAGATCCCTCTATCAAAGTAAACGTTGCTCTCTAATGAGCATAAATCAGGTGATTCCTAGGTATAATAGTGTTTGTCATCTCCAGCTTGCCAATTACATGGGTAGGCAGACATTAGCTATAAATCAGGCGATGCCTATCGTTAGAGAGGGCACGCTGGCTTGATTCACAGTACGATGGTAGCTTATTATTAATGGGGCTAGCCCTTTTCAATACAATGGTCACTATTTTTTTCATTCATTTTTTCATTTTCTAGCTATTATGTTAGTTCACGTGTCAATATGAAAGTTAATTTCTAGCATGCTAACGCTTGAGTATGTTGCTTTCTGTAATTGTGTGGTGATTTGTTTTGAGTCTTGAGAAACTTGGTGCAATGGACTTGCAGCGCTGCTAAAAAAGAATTCACTTTCTGCACCCTAGGTTGTGTGGTATTGTCTTCCTAGGTTGTGTTGTATTGTCTTGCGTCAATTATAAGGTTTTGACCAATTTGTGCTTACTACAACTAAAATATGCCTCTTCACTTAGAGTCTTGCCCATAAATAAATACATCTCAAGGTAGAACTGGATAGGTCTACAACCAAGTTCTTTCTAGCCAATATTCATCAGTCCAAGAAACAATGACATCCAATAAGTAAAGAGACAACAACACAGAAGCATGGGCAACAACCAAGATGGATACCTTAACTTATTATTACGAAGAATATTACAAGAACAAAGGAAGTCTGACCAATGCTTATGACTTGTTCTACAAATATACAAATAACCAAAGGCACAACCATCTATCGCGACAATGTTTGCACAATTTAACCCCTAAAACATCCTTGGGTTTGTCTCCTACAAATCCTTGTCCTCACTTGTAGTAGCCTTAGTCTAGCTATACCATGCCTTAGATACTTGCCAAGTTGGCTAAGTTCTCCATGCAGATTGCCTAAGACTAGACCAAAGTCCAAGTTGTTCATTGTGCCAAAACCTTAGACTAAGCAACTGAGAACTCCTTGTCCACTTGACCAATGAATAACTCCTTGAGTCTATGAATTCCTTTAGACACGCTTGCATTCCCTTTATATAGGTGAAAGGTGCCTTGCTTTTTCCTTCTTCTCAGGTGCCTTTCACCAGGCCTTGTGCCCAAGTGGACCCAAACGTGCAATACACTGGACACTCTGTTTGCCAAGTCTTGTAATGCTTCACCATTTAGGTCCACATCTAAACAAAATCATGCACCACTGCCCAAGACACCCCAAAGTCTCATGTAATTGATGCTTCTAGCTATCCCAATTGAATTCTAAGGCAGTATGGCGATCCCTTGTGCTTCACACAATGCAACGCTACTCTTGCCCATAAATTAAGCCGTTGTGCCCACAAACCAAGGCATCATTGCCCAACACACCAATGAACCAAGGAATCTCGTATCCATCGTCCAAGCCATCATACAACTTCTATAAGAAACCCTATATGGAAACACTCATCGTTGGAGAAATTTTGACGTAAAAAATGGGCATCAAAACAAAGAATATGTACTATAAAAAACAACGAATCACATTTTAGAGGATGACATCATCTCTTATGGTTGAAGTGGCATTTCTTGAAATAAAATGATACTTGTCACATTTTCAATTGTGGATGAAAACCTATAGTTAACCATAGTAGTTCTATAAGTACCTTTGAAATCATAAAGTAAAGTACTTATTTCACACTTTTTCAATATAATAAGACAATTAGGGTAATTCCATGAAGGTGGGTAACATTTTTTGGCCAAATCTGGCGATGAAAACCTGACTTTTTACTCATGTGCAAGATAGAAGCCGTCTGTTGTCCGCTGATTGCACACCAGCAGCAGAAATCTTCCGAAAGTTGTCTCCTCACTTGAGAAAGTGGGAGAGGTGTGGCCTTGGGGGCAAGCACAGAGCCAGGTACTGTCACCTACTCCTAGCTCCTCCATTTAGGCTAACTTCTAACGAAGCCAAGGGGGGTCGTTCCTAACAAAGAGTTTACTATGGCTCAATGTGTTTAAGTGTTTTTTGATGTTATGATGTGGATGGGTGTTTTTTAGGAGTTTTTGAATGATTACAACTTTATAATAAAATAAGCAATCCACGTTGAGATTACAAAACACAAGATTTGAGACGAACAATACAAAGATGACTTGGAAATTAAAGGCATCCATAGATAGATAATGATTTAAGCAAACATTAAGGACAAATGGTCCACATCAAGGCGATGCATGGAATTTTAAGACCAGTGCCAAAATGGAGTCAAAAAGTGCTTGTGAATGCTGGAATACAAGTCTCAATAGTAATGTTTGTGAGATCGTTTTGCAATTGTTCTTGGTTTATTTTATTGTAAATTTTAAAGATGATCTTCCTTAAGGTGTCAAGGAAACCTAACCGAAAATACTTTAAGTGGCTCCGTTCGAAGACATGATGGACCTGTCTGGAATCACAAGCTACGTGTTCAGAGAATTTAACCAGCGAGTGTCCAAATTGGGTTGCCCTGCGCCCACACTTGAAATTTGCCCACTACCTGAGTATTTATCAAGATAACGCCAATGCGTTGGCTATGGGGTGAAAGTTTTATTATGTTATCACTTGCAAGATTAACAGTCCAACGTCGTTTCTGGGTACTCCGATTTTTTAGGTCGGTCAAAGCATACTCCGGCAAGGAAACACCGAGATAAATTAATTAGAGGGGAGTGTGAGTTGCAAATTTTAAGTTAGGAGCACACAGTTCAACTCTCCGACAGAGAGCGCTCTTGACTTCGTCTTATGACGGAAGTTCAAGAGACTTTAATTATTCTATATGCCTAATGCAAGGAAAATCCAAATCTAACTATGCTCTCCGACAGAGAGTGCTCTTGACTTGGGTTATAGCAAGTTCACGAGACTTTGGTTTATTTTAAGAGACAATCAGATTGCATGAAAGAAACCAAATGATAGCTCAACGAAATTGATAAACAGTGACTAGCATTAATAAACTACTTGCAAAGCGAATTAATCTAGCAATTAGTGGAAATGAAAACTAAGTCTAATCAAGAGAACTAAGCTAAGTGCTTCAAGTTAAAACCACACTAAATAAAAATGAAAAGAAACACAAGACACACTTCCCCCAAATAGGGGAAGTAGAAAAAATGGGAGGCTTGTTCCCACTAGCCTTTTTATTAATAATTTACAATGCTTGGGGATTTTAACCCTTGAAGAGAACTTTAAAAAAATCAAAAGGGTGAAGAATCCCTAATGGCTTGTACAAAAAAAAGATGTGGTTTGTCTTCTTGTTGGGAACTTTTTCTTCAATATTTCTAAGTCTTTAGACTTGTTTTCGGTTGACCTCTTCTTCAGTATCTGCTCAAAATGAACAATGACTCAAGCACCCATTATTCGTTAATAAAATCAAAGTAAATCTAGATGCGAACAAAAATGAAATTATTCTAAGTGCAAAACCTACCCTTTTAAAATGTAAATTTTTTAGTCTTTTTGAAGCAAAACTAGATACAAACCTTTTACAGGCAAAGTGGGAAAGATGAAGAGGGTAAAATGGAGCAAAAAGAAAGCAAAAAAAAGAGGGCTGAAATAAGTGAGGAAAAGAGGGAAAAGGGGAAAGCGAACAGCAGTAAAGAAGGCTGCAAAAAAAAGAGAGAGAGGGAAAAAGAGGGCTGCAAAAAAGAGAGAGAGAGAGGGAAAAAGAGGGCAGCGAAAGAGGGCTGCAAAAGAGAGAGAGAGAGAGAGAGAAAAACGAGGGCAGCGAAAGAGAGCTAAGAGAAGGTAAGAGGCCAAAAACGAAAGGAAGAGGTTTTTGGGCTTCCAAGGTAGCAAGTAAACGAGTTTTAAGATGTAGTTTTGAGTGATGGATCTTCGAACTAGTGCCTCTTGCCAAACTTTTTTAGGCTTGAGATCGACTTTAGGAGGCCCTGAAATGCACACAATGTCAGAAAAATAGGTCTTTTGAAGAGATGAGAGAAGCAACCGAGCTCAAACTTCTCTTCAAACCTGGGAGATCTGCACAAGAAACCACTTACAAACACATCCTGAACAAATATTGTATGCAAAGCAAAATGGGATTAGAAGAGTGTAAGTATTTCCAACTACAGTACTCCTTCAAAATCACATAAAACCCCAACATAAATGGACAAATCGAACTCAAATGCCCACCCTATGGACTTAATAAAGCCTTCTAAGCTAACAATTTGATCAAAATAGTGAAATATAAGTAATAAACAAGAACAAAATCACCTTGATACAGATGAAGCACTTTCCATGACAAGAATCAACACACCATATGGACCTCCAAAGTCACTTTATTTCCAATAAAAAAAACTATAACACAATTACAAATCTGGCAGAGTAAGTTTGCCCAAAAAAAATCCATGCTGAAGAGAGTACCAAACACCTGTATTTATACAAAAAATCAAGCCCCAGGGGCTTTTAATGAACCAGAGATCAAGCTTAGTTAATCTCAGGTTGAACTGAGCTGAAGTGAATGCTGAACCGCCAACACACCCAATCAGATTGGCACCAAAATCTACCACAACCTCCAAATCAGCAGCCTTCAATCTCTCACGCATGAGCTTCCTTCCATGTGAGTCGTACGGCAGGCTTGGCGAATGGTTTGAATTAATGCAAGGTTTAGAATGAGTCATGGAGGGCCCCACTACACACCAGCCTAGCGTGAGCTCAATCCACACCTCTACGTCATCCCCTTTATTTTTATTAAATCGCTAAGCATGGAATATACTATGGTTTAAATCATATTTTAATAAGTGGATGGGCCCACCAATCCCACTAACACTACCACATACTCCACGCTAGCGTGAGACCACTTACCCACGTCACCTTCTCGACTTGAAGCAAATCGCCACCATCTCTTTGCAAAATATTTCTTTGGATATGGTTTATAAAATTAATTTATTGAATGGGTAGGGGACCACACATACCCACTCCCATTGTAGCGTGAACTCCAAACATCATACTTCCACATAAGCATGGGCTCTCCTTCACGTGAACTTCTCCTCTCATGAATTAATTCCAACTTTGATTTTAAACCAAAGTTTTAATGCCTTGCCATGTCACCTCTCTTTTTTTTAGTGAAGTCGCTTAACCATGGGGACCCATGCCAAGTAACCTTATCATCATTAAAATAATGATTTTTGACTTTTTTAAATATTTGACCTTGGTGCATTATGTCCACTTTTAGCATTAAAATGCTATTCTGAAGCTCCTTTAGCCAAACACTGCCTTTCGGGGTGCTCCGACTGACTGAGTGATGGTGAAAGTGACCCTTGGGGTGAAGACGCTGCTCCGGGCTTGAAAATGAGCCCAACCATGCTCAAAACAGACTCCGGATCACACATTTATTACATTTTGAAATTTACCATTTAAACCATTAAAAAATGGCTTAAAAAACAGAGAAATTTTATTTTTCTCAGAATCCAACGAAACTCTAGGGGGACCTAGTACATGTTCATACGATTCAAGCAGAATGCCTAACATGACAAAAAACACTGACACGAAGGCTCTAATAACCTCCTAAGGCCAAAACACCAAGACAACTACCCCAACTTTGGAAGAGCGAGTGAAAAACTCAGAAATTATTGGTCGTTTGTTCAACATCCAATAATAACCAAGGAAAAAAACACTCTGGGCTATTCGGCTTGATGCCCAAGTCCGGGAAGCCGAGCCTTTTATAAAAATTTAAATGCTAGGACATTTTTTACATTTTCCCCAAAGGGGGTATGAACATGTATTTTACAAAGAATAAAAAGTTCAGCAAAAAACTGGCTAACTCTGGAACACACTGAACTTCTGAAGTCTGGAGATGAGCATTCATCATGCTCGATAGCTGGCGGCTCAATAGGAAGTTCAACTATTATACAAAATAGTTGGTAACATCTGGCTCCAACTGTGGGACGGGTGCTCGATCTAATCTCTTATGCAAGGAGAGCATACGAGAACACCAGAATCTCTAGTTTCCATATCCTGTAAGAACATCTCAACTTGACAAGAAAAACCTTAGTAACACAAGTTTTATGAAAAATGGCCAATGATCCAAAAGTTGCTTTATTCAAAGAAATGACAAGACTTCATTGAAAAAATTATTTATTCCTAAGTACATAAAGAAAAATGCTAAGATAAACGCTCGCTTTAAGGAGCCTATTTTCCTACTCTAAGCATGATACAAAAAAAGTTCGGTGTAATCATAAATCCAGTGTAGCCACCTAAGCATTCTATTAATATAAAAAGGTTTTTCCTTGTCTTCGGTTACCAGCCAAAGTAAGGACACAATTTCCAGAAAATGAAAACCTGCGCGATGATCCAGAATGGGCAGGCTGGATGGGGAATCATAGGCATGAATAATGTCGTCAAACTTCTTCCCAAACTGATAGATGCTCGCGCAGGCTACTTCTATCCATGATTGGATAGCGTTGATATACACATCGGGATAATGCGGCAGGTCGACTACTCCATCATGTTGAGCATCAAGGATTATCAAATAAGAACTTGTTGTGTAAAATCCAAGCTGCTCCAAAACATAAGGAACATCTATATGTGAAGATGATGGTTGAGAAAAAAATTCAACTAGTTGTAGCCCATCTGATTCGTCACTGCACTGCTTTTTCAAATCCTTATTACCGATACTCAGATACAATTCTGATTGATCATATGAAAACTCCAACTGCTCTTCCTTACAACTTTCACAAGTCTCAGAATAACAACTCCCCTTGCTGGACATATCATAGATGAGATTCTCAAAAATATTTTCAAAGGTATCATAGGTTGGATTTTAAATAAAAGTCCAATAGTCATTATCGCCATCTCTGTCGGATATGAGAGATGCCTCATCACTAGTATCAAGTCCATGGCTACATTCCTCATTCTGCTCGAAACAATCTTCTTCAAAAAGCTGGGTTTCAAAGATATCACCAGGGACCCAACTTTCCAAATATTTGTCATCAGGTAGGTGGAAAGCACGGAGGATTCCCATCACACAAAACTTCTAAGATTGGATTTTCAATTAAAGTCTCGTAGTTATCATCCATCTTAGATGTAAGGGATTCCTCCTCACTTGTATCACATCCCTGGCTATATCCCTCCTCATGATCATAGTCATCTTCTTCAGAAAAAATGTCACAAGGTAGTAAACCTTCCAAACTATCATCATTATGTTCATTTGTAGGATTAGCACCAAAGTTTTTAGTGAGGTTATCCAACTGTTGACTATAATCTTCGACTTGACCCCAGGTTTCTGTGGTGTCAGGATGGAGCTGTCCAACTGCGTTAATGTACTCAAGCTCTCTTGAATATTGTTTTTCCTTTCTCGAACTTTCTCCGGAAAGATTATGTATGTCACCTACATAGTTTATATACTCAGGCTCGCTTGATGATGCTTTAGGGCCATAACCCTTTGGAAAACCATGCTCCTGAACATAGCATGCATAATAGCAAGAAGATTCTTCATGAAGGTCTTCCCGTGCCCTACAAAATGGCGTGTAAGTTTCAACCATGTCAGCAGACTCTAGTTAATGAGGAGGCCTCTATTCATGGTTGGGTGTCTTTTTTTGCCAATTTACTTTTGGAGGAAATGTTCTTGGGACAGGTTGTGATTGTGCTCTTTCCATACTAATGACCTTGTTCTGCATCTCTTTCATTTGAGCTAGATGTTTATCTTCCATTCTTCCAAGTCTTTCCTTTATTTCCATCATTTGTTTTCTGTAGGAATCCTCTTCTTCATGCTCATTTGACTTTAACAGAGCCGAGGACTTTGAATAACCAAGAAGGTTGGATTCACCTGAAGACTGCATATTTCTGTCTATTTTGACTGCCATTTCTTATGCGTTTAGAAGAATAGTGGGTTCTTTATCCCTGATCTGATATTGCATCTTCCCACCAAGTGCTTCAATGTAATAAATCAAGATAGATGGTGCGGGTGGTTTGTAAACGGCAAGAATGTCATTGGATAGTTTTGTGAATCTTTGGTTGAACTCATCCATAGTCTCATTCTCCTTCTTCTTTATGTTTGTTAAAGAAGCCAGTTGATGCCTTAGTTCCTTCTTTTCACCAAACCTATTAGTGAAGGCAGTCTTGAAAGCTTCAAGTGTAGCAAAGGAGTTGTCTGGTAAATTGTTATACCAGTCGCCGGCTTTTCCATCCAAAGATAGAGCAAATAACTTCATGTAGACATCATCATGTTGACTTACAGGATCACTGACATAGGCATTGATGCATCTAGAAAAGTTTCTGAGGTGCATGGAGGAAGTTGTGGCATCAGTGCCGGTGTACATCGGGAGCTTCTCGACAGCTTTGTCTGGAAGACGATGGGGTTGACCTGCTATCTAAAAAAAGTTGAGTTGAGTAAAATACTCACCCATTATGTCGGAAACACTAGTGTTTTTTTTTTTAGACAATAACGTGTAAGAGGTATATTTATCGGTCGGCAAAGCAGCTGCCGAGTACTTTTACATGGATAATACTAACTATTTGACATATGGAAACTGAAATGATCTGTTCACCAAGACGAGATACATTTGAGACATCTTCCCTGTTTGACACCTGCTGTGGTTAACGTTTCTTATTCTCGTCCTTCTTTGCCAGCTGCTCCAAGACTTGCCATTCTAGAGTGTTTGGACGAGTCCCACCGAACCATTGAGGTTTTCCACTACGTCTTCGCCGGATTCCTTTGACTTCAGAGAGCTCTTCCATTGCTCAGGATTTGGACTGGCCCAACTATTCTCACCGTGGCAAATGAATGGAATGAATGAGTCAAGCTTCCATAGTTTCCAAGCATTCCTTCACTGAAGCTCCTGGGGATGAAATGAAACAAGGAGAGCCATCGAATAAGAGAGGAATCAAAGCTGATCTCTTGGACGATCAACGATTTCCAGAACTTCCGGATTTGAGAAAGCTTAGCTCCTTCTGCGAGAGGGTTGAAAAATAACACTGGGCTCTAGATTTGTCACGAGGCATATGGACTCGAGGGTCATGGACTATGCCAGATCGAAAAGGAAAGAGCCATGAGAGGCCCAACGAAATGATTCTTTTATGACGGGAGAGATCTTGAAGACCCGACAAGGAGACTCGCTTCTAGATTTAAGGGATGTTGCACAAAGTTTCTGAGCCATCTATTGAGAGTGTGCTCTTGCTCATAAGCGAGCCTTTATTGGCTTCCAGATCAACCTTAGAGTTTAAGATTCTCAGGATATGAAAGAAGCTTATTTTCTGGAACTCTGACTGCATAAGCTTGACTTTCTTGAGAATGGTGGAAAGATGCACTTGAGCAGGGCTTCTTTTCGAGTTTGCAACTTGGATTATAATCCGAGAATCACCAAAGACTGACAAAGAGGTAATTTTCAAGCTGAGGGCAAGCTTGAGCCCTTCCCACAGTGCAAGAGCCTCCACTCTATTGTTGGAATCGTGACCCAGCCCCCAAGCATAGCTCAGAATTGGTTTGCCTCCAGGATCCAGGATAACCCCTCCACCACCGGAAGCCCCAGGATTACCCTTTGAGGCCCCATCAAAGAAGAGGCAGTGCTCCTCTAGAGACGATCTCCATTTGATGAAGTCCTGTTTTGTCAACCGAATGTCCCATTCAGCATTGGATGAGGATGGGGTCTTGATTCTTGCCTGGGCAATGCAGGAGCAGATGATCTGCGTTCTCCTCATCAGAAACACACAGAGGACACCTTGATGGCCCTTCCATTCCTCTTCTCCTTAAGTTATCGCTGGTGAGGATGCTTTTGTGAGCAAGACTCCAACAAAAATAGTCTATCTTGGGGATAGAAGCATAGGACCAAACAAACTTCCACTGAGCTGCGTCTTGAGGGACGTTGGGGATTGCCTGGATGAAATTGTATCCATCAGCAGCCGAGTACGATCCGGAGGTCGAACCCCACCCTCTTTTGTCCTTTGAAGCCGCTTTTAATGGGGTTTTTCCTTGAAGGAGCTTTCTTAAGGAGTTGGCTTCTCCTTCCAGATTTTTTGGTATCTCTCCCAGGTCCCAGTTGCCCCAACTTTTCTTTGCATCGTCTGACCAGGTGGAAATGTCCCACAGGGTAAGAAGATTTTTGTGCTGCATCCAATTTTTTAAATTTGCCAGCTCAGCCTTCTGCCCGAGGGGCTGGTCCCCAAGGATCGAATCATCCCAATATCTTATCTTTTTCCCATTGCCAGGAATCCAATAGAGGTTAGATTTGAAGTGCTCCAGGGCTGTGAGGCAGAGCTTGAAGATTGGGGATCCGGTTAAAGTTCTTGGAGGCTTCTCCAAGCATCTTGAGCGGCTTCCTTGGAAGTATTTTTTCCAAAGAACTTTCTTACTCCAACTGGTGTGCCCAGAAACCAAGTTCCAGAGGAGTTTGGAGCCTAAAGCTAAGTTTTGAACAACAATGTTGCGGACATGGAGACCTCCTTCCAGAATTGGCTTCTTTATTTTGTCCCAGCCTACTAAATGAAGTCTTCTCTCGTTATTTTTCCCACCTTCCCACAAAAATCTTCTCAACAGGGCCTCCACTTTGCTAATGAAGGATTTTGGGGCAAGAAGAATGGTGTCCTGGTAAACAAGAATGCTTGAGAGGACAGATTTTAAAAGAGTTACCTTACCTGCTAAATTAAGGAATACACTAGTGTTAATGTTTTCTTGAGAATTAGTTTCTAGAAATAAACTATGGATGTCTGATAAAGACTGAGATCCAAGATCTTCAAGGATCCTACGAGAAGCAAGTTTATTTAGCCTCCTTCTATAAACCTTTTCAGGCTCAAGGATAACCCTAAGTAAACCTTCAGAGTTTCTTCTAGTTGAATACCTTGATAAAATTAAAGACAGTGGAGTCGCCAGATGGATTTCAAGTCTAAGATTAGCGAGGTGATTAAACTAAAAATCTATCAAAAAAGGTAAAAACTAGAAAAAACTAAGGTCGTCCAAGAACAAAAAATGTCCCCAGCAACGGCGCCAAAAGATGTTGTTCGCCGATTGCACACCAGCTGCAGAAATCTTCCAAAAGCTGTCTCCTCACTTGAGAAAGTGGGAGAGGTGTGGCCTTGGGGGCAAGCATAGAGCCAGGTACTGTCACCTACTCCTAGCTCCTCCGTTTAGGCTAACTCCTAACGAAGCCAAGGGGGGTCGTCCCTAACAAAGATTTTACTATGGCTCAATGTGTTTCAGTGTTTTTTGATGTTATGATGCGGATGGGTGTTTTTTAGGAGTTTTTGAATGATTACAACTTTATAATAAAATGAGCAATCCACGTTGCGATTACAAAACACAAGATTTGAGACGAACAATACAAAGATGACTTGGAAATTAAAGGCATCCATAGATAGATAATGATTTAAGCAAACATTAGGGACAAATGGTCCAGATCAAGGCGATGCATGGAGGTTTAAGACCAGTGCCAAAATGGAGTCAAAAAGTGCTTGTGAATGCTGGAATACAAGTCTCAATAGTAATGTTTGTGAGATCGTTTTGCAATTGGTCTTGGTTTATTTTTTTGTAAATTTTAAAGAATATCTTGCTTAAGTTGTCTAGGAAACCGAACCGAAAATACTTTCAGTGGCTCTGTTCGAAGACATGACGAACCTGTCTGGAATCACAAGCTAAGACGAACCTGTCTGGAATCACAAGCTAAGTGTTCAGAGAATTTAACCAGCAAGTGTCTAGATTGGGTTGCCCGGCACCCACACTTGGAATTTTCCCACTAACTGAGTATTTATCGAGATAACGCCGGTGCGTTGGTTATGGGGTGAAAGTTTTATTACGTTATCACTTGCAAGATTAACAGTCCAATGTCGTTTCTGGGTACTCCAATTTTTTATGTCGGTCAGAGCATACTCCAGCAAGGAAACAACGAGATAAATTAATTAGAGGGGGAGTGTGAGTTGCAAATTTTAAGTTAGGAGCACACAGTTCAACTCTCCGACAGATAGCGCTCTTGATTTCGTCTTATGACGGAAGTTCAAGAGACTTTAACTATTCTATATGCCTAATGCAAGGAAAATGCAAATCTAACTATGCTCTCCGACAGAGAGTGCTCTTGACTTGGGTTATGGCAAGTTCAAGAGACTTTCGTTTATTTTAAGAGACAATCAGATTGCACAAAAGAAACCAAATGATAGCTCAATGAAATTGATAAACAATGACTAGCAATTAATAAACTACATTTTTTACATTTTCCCCAAAGGGGGTATGAACATGTATTTCACAAAGAATAAAAAGTTCGGCCAAAAACTAGCTAACTCTAGAACACACTGAACTTCTGAACTCTGGAGATGAGCATTTATCATGCTCGATAACTGGCAGCTCAATAGGAATTTCAACTATTGTAGAAAATAGTTGGTAACATCGTCGACATGCATATATGCTATGTGAATTTCGACTTGCAGTAAAAAAACAAATTGTAGAATATTATGTTGGCTTCCCAATGATATTTTTTTTTAAATATTTCGATGTCATTTATTGTGTGAAATTTTGCATTTAATGAACTGTGTGACCTTAAAAGTTTAAAGAAGTTAGTAAGTGGCTCGTGTCCAACCCCAATAATTCAATCTCACATTAATAATTTAAAAATATATATATATTAGCATGATCTACACATAATGCACTGTGGTCTGCATATTTTTTTGTTAATTTATTTTGCAATATACAATTATTTATTATTTTTCAAAAGTGATCACAATTAATTTCAGCATCATTTTACACACGTGTGTCCATCCCAACTTTGTTTTCACTGTTTTCAAAAATTGAAAAACCAAAGACACTCTTTTGAAGATGACATGTCGATATGTGGGCTGTGCATTTTTACGAAATTTTTGGATGTGTATATTTTATGCTGCGTATTTTTCTTTGAGCTGCTTCGAAGAAGTTGTCCGGTTTTCTAAGTGTAAGTTTTAGAACTAATTAAAAAAAAAACCCATATGAATGCCAAAACGCATGCATGCTATCTCAATGGATAGAGGATTCGGTGACGAATCTATTGGTATTAACTCCGCTCAGTTGTGTGCCATGAATGGCAGGGTTTACACCCCTAGAAGACACAGAGAAACATTGATTTTCCTGTAAGAGGGCTAAATCTCTGTTTTCCAAGCCCTCCATCGAGGTATGAAGCTCGATCAAGGTATTTAAATACCTCGATCGAGATTTTATTGGAAGCTCGATCGAGGGTTTATTAAACCCTCGATCAAGGGTCTGATAAACCCTCGATCGAGCTACTCTTAAACACTCGAAAAAAAAAGCTTTGTACATTACTACCAATATACTATATACTAGCATATTTTTTCGGGATATAAGCTTTAGCTTATATATATATATATATATATATATATATATATAATATTATGTTCATGTAGGACATTTTAGAAATGGGTTTCAAGGACACATCTAAGAGAATTTAAAAGAAAAATTAACAAGAATAAATGGGAAAGTATAATTTTTTCAAGATGGTAAATGTAAAAATTAAAAAAAAAAACATAAGTGAAAAAATATAAAAATAACGAAATATAAAATAAAAAATAAAAAGAAGAACGATACTTACTCTCAACATTGTAATAAATATAAAGAATTTAATTTTTTTTTATTTTTCATATTCGAATAGATTCAATAAGAATATAAATGCATAAGAAGAAGAATTCAAAGAGCAATAATATAATACTCATAACTATAGTGAAATATACTAGTAACAAGGGAGGATGTCCTTTGTTTTTTAGATTTAGTTTTTTGAAACTATAAAAAATGCATCAAAGTTTAGGGAACAAGAAAACTCTTTCAATGGTTCACCTAGAACATATAATTAGAACTCTCTCATTGTATAGATAAATGTGTACATAAACATAATTGACAATTATAACCTATTACCAATATGTTTCTTCTAGACACGAGTACATTAAGAATATAGCAAATGGATAAGACTCATGAAATAAACATGACATGTCAACTCACTCCACTCATAAAAAAAGGTTTTTTCATAGTGATAATAATATGTTGCGCCCCATATATATGCAACCTTGCGACCCTCCTTATAACTAAATTTAATAAAGTTTAAATTTTTTCTGGACCAAAGATATTAACAAAAACATTGAACTCTATGTTGAAAAGAGACATGGATTTAAACAACACTATAGATGACATTGATTATGAATATTGTGTGCAGTGACCAAGTGGACAAACTATTGTTTGTAGAAAAATGACCATGACGTAGATACAATAAACCCTTCAATGCATCCTAGCATGATAACTCAAAACTTTAACCAATGGTTGTGAAACCTTGATGGTGATGCCAGGGATTCATTTTGAGGCTTTAACAATAATTTTAGAGTCTGTGAACTGCATGCATTTAATTTTTTTTAATGCTTATATTCAAGTAGTATCATGGTGTGTTTTCATTAGAATTCAACATCTAGCTTGTTTATGTCATCAATGGTTCGTAAGAAATTTCAACATCATTTGATTCCTATCAGCAATATATCCAATGTGTATAGTACAGAAATGTAGTGAAATGTTTTAAATACTAAAAATACTTCGCTCCTTCGTATATAATTTTTAATTTTAAAAAACTACAATTATGTGATACGACTTTGAATTTACACTAAATTTTATCTTAATCATCATGTTCTATTCCGCCCTGGGCTCTGAGCTTTAAATATCTAACCCGAGGATCTATACCATAGGTAGATCGTAGTCCTGAGAATCTAGGTTGAGTGGACACAACTCGTCTAAGTTCAACTCATCAACTGAATTGCATGCATCATTGTCATAATATTCTTTTTGCATTGAACCAATGAGAGCAATGATGCACATGCAATTCAGTTGATGAGCTGAGCTTAGGCGATTTGTGTCCACTCAACCTAGATTCTCAGGACTACGATCTACCTATGGTATAGATCTTTGAGACAGATATTTAAAGCCCAGAGCCCAGGGCAGAATAGAACAGAACGATTAAGATAAAAATTAGTGTTACATTCAGAGTCATATCACATAATTGTAGTTTTTTAAAATTAAAAATTATATACGAAGGAGCAAAGTATTTTTAGTGCCTTTAGAGAAATGAAAATGTGAGAATGAAAAAAAATAGGACCTTATTTCCTTGGGTTATATCAATGTCCATTGTTTACTCTTCAAAATTGTTATTGTGCCACACATTTGCTATTAATTTTGCTAGTAAATTATTGAATGACATTAGAATTTACATCAATAACATGTGACTAATTGTTTTGGTGTTTCATAATGCTATGAGTGGAGGAAAATAAATAAAAGAAAAAGGTGTTATGACGACTATGAGATCCGAAAAACAAAAAGTATGGAAACTAAACATGATATTAATTCTCATTTCGACAAGAATTGAAAATGTTCAATGACATCAATTCAAATGGGGATTCAAAATACAAGGTGTCCAAGCATCTTTTGGAAGACTTCATTAAATGAAACTTTACATTCAATGCATATGGAAATACAATGTCAAGATCAAGCTATCAGTTCGATCAAGGTCTCTAAAACATAAAATTATATGATAATAAAATTTAATAAAACATAATTTAGACTAGAAAAATGATATACTTGTAGGTAATAATACATACCTTGAAGAAAAAACGAGTAAACACATTACTACTGCCACTTCCTCTAGATTTTATAAATAGATATTAGTCGTAAAGTAATTGGTGTTATAGATGTGATTGATTGGAGTCATACATGTGATCAATCACATCTATAACCCAATTACTCTACAACCGATATAGACAAATGAATATAAATGACCATTTTCTATCCAACAAACGAAGTGAATTAAATAATGGGTTTGTTGCCTATTTATAGAAGATTAAAAATGCTCGATCGAGATCTTTTTTAACCCTCGATCGAGCTATTTTTAACCCTCGATCGAGGTTTGAAACTCTCGATCGAGGGTTTATAGGAACCTCGATTGAGCTTTTATTAAACCTTCGATCGAGGGTTTAATAAACGATCGATCGAGGTACCTTTTTTTTATTTTTCCTGAAATCGCCTTGCGAAAAATTGTAACCCACCTCCATGGATGCACCCATTATCTTTTCATAATTTTTGGAAAAAACAATATATATCTACCTAGAAAAATACCCATGTCCCTTTTTACTACATAAATTTGAAAAAAAAAAAAATTAATCATTTATTCCTATAATAAGGTGTGATAAGACACTTGAACTTGAAAGCTTTGATATAAAATATTGAAAAGATACCTTTTAGCCATAAGAGGGTCCACGTATTTTAAAATTATTTAAAAGGTAAAAGCCATAACATATGAGAAGAATTACCTATATTTGAGAGGGGAAGCTCTCTCTCTCTCTATATATATATATTAAATAGCATATTTAATATCTAATATATATAACATATTTAGTATATATAATATATATAGTATATTCAATATATAACATATTTAGTATATATAATATATATAGTATATTCAATATATAATATATGATATAAATTATATTATATTATATTATAGGTGGATTGTTAAAGAATGTGTTTTGAATGAATATACATATTTAATTATTTTATTTCAAAATATTAATGTTGAAGTGCAGAAGGTATTTTGAGAAATTCATTTTTATTTGTATTCACATCTTTATTTCTAGTCACATCAATTTAGTGTTTTTTATTCATTTAATTTCTATATAAATTTTCAATTTAATTTAACGATGGTTTGCATAGATTGTAGTGTAAAAGGTAAATTGTTAATATATCTTCTTCACAAAATGACAAACTCATAATAATTTATTATATCTCTTAGGAGGCCCATTTTTTACCTTAAAATCTCTCTAATGCTTGCTACCATGCTTAGCCAATCATTTTGCAAGCGCTCTAGAACTAAAAGAAACCTCAAGTTTGACAAGCATAGAAAATTAAAAAATGCATCCCATGCAATACTATAAGATGGAAATAGTAAAACATGCTTGGAACAAAATGTTGATATCCTTGTGTCAACATGCAAGAAAATAAATGTTGATATCCTTGTGTCAACATGCAAGAAACAATCAACATTCCGTTATGGGAGTCTGAATATAGTCGAACCTAGTTCAAACTGTCATTTAGATTTTTTCAGCCAAAACAAAAGAAAGAAAGAAAAAATTACTAGACATAAAATACACTTGGAATATGGGAAAATCCCATATTCTGTCCACACTTTTTATATGCTAGGAAGTTTGTTATTCACAAAAATCCAACTTTAACCTCCTTAATGTACTCAAATAAGCATGTTTTAGGTGAAAAACAATTTTACTAGACATAAAATACAGTTGGAATATGGGAAAATCCCATATTCTGTCCACACTTTTTATATGCTAGGAAGTTTGTTATTCACAAAAATCCAACTTTAACCTCTTTAATGTACTCAAATAAGCATGTTTTAGGTGAAAAACAATAAAAGGTGGGTTTTGGGTGGGATTATAAAATAAAATAAAAAGGCAAGGTGAGCATACTCAAGCATTCACCTTGTTTTAATTCAAAAAAAGTTACCATTTCCTTGACTTTATTGTTCGTTTTTTTTTAAGAAGTTGTTGACTCATAAAAAATTTCCACCAAACATAAGCATAAGCGTGCAAAGTGTTGCAAGGCATATTTCATTCATATATATATATGGTGGGAACCCATAAATGATGTGTCAATGATCTATCTGGTGAAGGACTGTTTGACATTACAAGTTGGATTGGCATTAATCTTTCAAATAATTTGGTTTCAGATAGGCAGATTGGGAGGCTTATACTTCTGATTGTTTGAATTGCAAATCACTCCATTGCTTTGATTGAGGTCTAAAAGGCAAATGATTTAATTGAATATATCGTATATATAGAAGTTGAAGATTCACTTCAACAGTTTGGGACATAACCAAAGATTTAATAATATGCACGACTTTTGGGCATTAAGACCTAAGGATGGTGGTTTTATTCTACACATGGAACATTTTTTTTTAATTCAATGGTGATATTATACAAGCCATATGATATACCTTGTTATGTTATTTGGCAAAGGATTGATCGCACGAAGATTTGATAGCATTGGCAAAGGTGGTGTGGTATATTGTATACCTTATTGGTTTCATATGTCTATTTTTCTTGTGCATATGTGGAACGCAATAATCCAATAGATACGACATGATTTTATTTATTTATTATAGCGACAGCCTCGAACAATGACCCAAAAGGTTATGTTTGTAATGGGAAACGTGGTTGACATGGCATGCATATTCAGCATGGGAAGATTATATTTATTGGTCGTATTACATAGGGTTTTGGAAAGCAGGTCTTACTTGGCAAAGGTTGATAAAACTTCACGTCGTGGCATTTAATACTGGAGTATGTGGGTTTTAATGGTAATATTCTCGATTTTTCATCGGTATGTGGTTCATTTTTACTGTTCAATTGAAGATTTGTGCTACCACCCGCCTGTAGCTTGCACCTGGAGGTTTGCAATGTTTTCACTACTCATTAAGGGAGAGGTTTTGGAAGCGTTGAAAGGTATAACAAGCAGTTTGATTCTGTATAAAATGATGACTTTGCAATAAATTTTATTTTGGTTCTGCTTGATTAGCATCTTGTTTGCATTACTCCCTTTCCCTTTCTCCTTAAATGAAAATATGCTTGAAATAAATGGTTTTGCTTCAGATAAGTTGGTGTTTTCAGAGTTGAAAGGGTGGTTGAATGGCAGTATAAAGAGTGAAATATTGGTTGCAATCATTGTTTGGTTTTTTGGAAACGTCGTTGGTTGGGCTACTACGTTGAAAATAAGTTTACAGTCATTTGCATGAATGAGACAGAAAAACAACACTAGAGACAGAAAAACAAAATCTTACTTGTAACATCATAGACTAAAACAACAATGGATGAGTCTCGTATGTAACTTGGTATCAAACTCCGAAAACGTTCCTGTCCAGCTGTGTCCCTAGGAATGTACAAAATGAAACATACATCCATACATAACAAGAGACTAAGTTAAGTTTGCACAGTATGCCACCACATATAAACTTTTCTTTTCATAAAGCTTAGGTACAAAAGATGCAAAGGAAATTAAAGAGAGAGCCGAAAATTCACCTAAGAATACAATTTGACGTAATGCTTAACTTAAAGAAATACAACAGCTCAATTTACCCGTAGAATAAATATTAAAAGCAGATTATACATATTATATGCTCAAGTAAAAGATAGTATAGGATCATAGATACTGACTCCAACTTCTAACGCAAATCATTTCTAGTATTCTTCATAAATACATAAGAACATCAATTAATCTTCGACCTACACAGCGACATTGACGACGGATATGCATAAAATTATTTTATCTGCAAATGATATGAGAACTCACAATTAATTTCTTGTCAATTACAACAATATAATGGAAAAGGTTATAAGGTAAAGTTGTTTTGAATCCCTCCCATACTTATGGCCTGGGAGAGCATAGAATGGGTTAAAGAGATAATTTGTTACACCATGTTTATTACAGGTTCATCTTGTGATCAGTTTGACTTGTCTCATGGACCATTGATGGATGCACATTGCACACATTTTCTTAAACATGGCCCTTATGGTATATTCACTAGTCACATAAATGGTATATTCACTAGTCACATAAATGGCTAGTTAGTTACTAACCAAAGAATGGGTTAAAGAGATGATTTGTTACACCATGTTTATTACAGGTTCATCTTGTGATCAGTTTGACTTGTCTCATATTGATGGATGCACACATTTTCTTAAACATGGCCCTTATGGTATATTCACTAGTCACATAAATGGCTAGTTAGTTACTAACCAACTTCATCTGTGGCAATCGGGTATGTAGTGTCCTTGAGGAAAATGGATAGTGTAGAGGTACTTGTATTGGTCCATTCAAGTTTGCACCATGTCAATGTTGGATTTGTATAGCACGTATAGAGTTTCCACAGTTATATATGGACAGGATGGGTTGATAAGGGTGTCCTAGTCACACCTTACTATTATACAACTCGCAGAGAAGATGAGCTTATGGCACTAATGGTACAAGTGTTATGTTTTCATACATGGGTCAGTGCAAGAAGATGAGGGACCTTTTAGATGCAATCCTAGTTTTCAAAAACAAGATCACGTTACCAAAAAATACAACGTGTTTCTGCTACATAGCACTTGCTATGGTTCAACCCGAGCCTGACATGTCATGGGACATGTAGGATAGGAAGCCATATCACGTACACGTTATATAACTACAAAATGTGCTGGCAATATGTAGTTATAAAACGCGTACGCGATTTGGAAAACAAAAAAAAATTTAAATATACAAGCCCGAAACCCGCGGCCCATTTTAACAATCAAGAACGCGAAAACAAAGGCCAATTGGAGCATTTTGGAGCAAGTTTACTGCTTGGGATTGTTGGAGGAGCTGATTTAGGTTGAGGGGAGGAGATTTCACTGGTGAATTGTCATCCAACAAGGTAATTCAATCACCCAAAGCATTCTTTTTTTTGTCAATTTTTAACCTATAATTGTGTTTTTTAATAGAATAATCAATCCAACAACTCCCAAGTTAATGTTTGATGGATTCAAACTAAAATAGGCTATAAGAATCAAAAACATCATGTCTAATAGATATTCAATGTTCCAAAAGGCTAGAAATATATAAAACAAACACAAGTATAATCCCAACTTTCATAGAATTTGATGGACAATGCAAAGTTTGAATTGGGATACTAGTGAGAGTGCCCACCTGTAACATGCATAGTCAAAGCTTCAAATGCAATGATTGTGCTGGAATTAACACAAAGTGCAATAAAATTTAGCAATTATTTTCATAGATAGGTGAATGCCAACATTTTAAGATACATAGTGAATGAGGGATCCAAATGTAACAACCAATATAATCATCAAAATGGAAGAAAGAGGAAATTGTGATCAAAATATGCAAGTTGGACCCTCATCTTGATCAAAATTCCATATTTAACAATCCTTTGACACAATAAAAAACACATATGACTATATAAAGGGATTGTAATTTCTAGAAGAATATCAATACTCAACAGTACCATGTGAATCCATCTACCTATTCATTCTGAATGTCCCAGACATACATAGAGTCATATACAACAACTGGAGTAAATTTATAAGCTATAAAATCTCACAACACCATTTAATTCAAGAGATCTACTTGATCCTGAGAGTTGAATGAACGACAATTTATAAAGTCATAATCACCACGAAATGTTGAGGAAAGGTGACCACTCCATACATCATATGCCTGAAATGTGGATTGGTTTTTTACACAATGTCAGCTTTCTGACATTTGACTACCCATATCCCTAGATCTCCCAAGGGATTATCCTATAAACATAATAAAGAAAATTAGAAACATGTGAGACCCTAGGTCTCCCTGAGATCCCTTGATCTAGCAAAGACATAAATGACTTTATTCAAACAGTCTATGCCCCTCCATCACTAGGTTTATCAACCATTTTTAAAATAGCAAAAACAATGGGTAATATATTTCTACATGTCGAGTCTCTAAGCTCATCTACAACCAATTGTAGTCCAGTCCAGAAATTCTCCATTTTCCATGTAACTTTTGGTTGGTTTCCATGGTTATACAACAATGGAAATGGTGAACACCCATGAACTACCTAGAATGTGTCGTGAGAGTGTTCCCAACCATGATCGAGTCAATTATATTTAGAGGGTATGGTGGCAGCCCTGTATCATCCATTTTCTTGCCTCACATGTCCTAATAGTCCCTTGCCCCTTTCTTTTACATATCCAAGGGACGTAAAGGCCAAAACATGTCAAAATAGCACCCCTAAATTCAAAGAAGTTTAAACCCAAGTGTGCATAGAAAAGTCACCAACGAGGGTGAAGAAGTGCCTTAACTTCTAAAAAGAAGTTGAACGAAACTCACTATTTAATTGTTAAATGTTTAATTTTAAGTTTTATATGTATGTAAGTGAATGCCATTAAATTGCTTGTAACTTGAGTTTTCCTTAATTTACATTTTCAATTTTGAAGAGATGTCATTATATACCATGTATACGTTTATAATTATTTCCTCATTGATTTTTTTATTGCAGTTGCGGCTATGGACACCAATGCTGAAATATTGATTGAGCTTGCCCAGTTGAGAGATCTCAGTACTGCTTTTAGTGGTGGTGATAGGATTCGACGTTCACTTGCATCCACTTTGGATGCAATTGTTGAGACTATTACATTGTCAAGCAACATACTATATGATATTACTTCATATAGAGAAAGAAAAAGACGTGAGTACACTGATGGGCTTAACTACAGTGCAATAAAAAAGTTGAAAATTACCAAAGAGCATATATTTTCATTGTTTAGGGACCCGCGCACAGGGGAAATCCCAAATGCAAATAGGCCACATATCTCTATCGAGTGGTGCACATATCAACCATTTGTTGATAACTGGATGGACAGATGGTATATGGTTTTTGATATGCCACCACACAACAGGGAAATCCCCTTGTAATTCCTTCGGAAGATGTATGCAGAGTTCGTGTTGGGTAAACACGTAAACTATTTTGATATATTGGCGTTTCAGGGGATCGGTGGGGAGATGCCCCAAAACCAACACAATGCCAGGCTTCGAGACATTGATCGCCCTATCCCTGCACCTCGCAGGCAGTTGCCTGGGCCAAATGTCCCACCTGTACATCGTGTTATTCCACAGACACGTGATGCATTTTTGAGTTTGGCACGGGCCGTTGTTCGCCATAGCACTATGGTTCAACATATGGGTGAGGAAGGGACATCTATCCCTAGTGTGGTACATACACCAGGTTT
>LPNX010937184.1:46953-104467 GCA_001517045.1 Pseudotsuga menziesii | reverse complement strand
TTTGAACCCCTTCTCAGTTTTAGTACATCCTTCCGGTTTGAAGAAGGCCTTGTGTGATCATGCCAAAAACTCTGCACTAGTCCCTTTACTGCATCAACTTGCTTCATGTCATGACATGGCAACCGACCAATAAAGGCCCAAAAATCTGTCTGGGCGGTTGTGTCAAGATGTTCTCTTCTAATAGAATACCTAGGGAGGGTTTTTACATTCAAATTAATTAGTTTAGATGTAGACTTGAAAAAACGAAGGACCCTAGTGTTCTTATTTACAATTGCTTGTGACAACACACGACGAGCCGCATTGCAGTCCTTTGACCGTGTGTTCTTACCAATTTTACCAAAGGCATCTACTAAGTTTTTAACTATATGAGAACTTGGTCCAAAAGGCTTTATCATCTTTATCCCTAACGATTTCCTAGCAATATTCATGCCCCTAGATTTTAACAATGATAAAAATAATCTACATTTATCTCCATCACATTTAGAAACAAAATATTTATTTAGTATCTGTTGAGTTTGATAAGCAATACTACGTTTAGATAGCGTACCTTCAATGGAATTGAGGAGTCCTTCATCAACTTGTATACGCTTCGGAGTTCTTCGACATGTGCTTTCTAATGGAGGTAAAGGGGTTGGATTTCTATCATCTAGTGCATCAACAATACGCTCTGGCGTTTTAGTAGCAACTTGTTGTCCTTCACTCTCTTCCTGGTAGTTGGATGGTGGAAGTCCAACATCCTCACCAATGGTCCGATTAATATTTTCTTCTTCAACAGTAGGCTCCATGTCCAACGTCTCTTCAACAGTAGGCTCCATGTACACCGCCTCTTCATGAGCTTCGTCTTGAGATGGTAACTTATCACTTTGACTTGATGTGGGATTTGAAACATCCCCTAATGAGCACCTACGTTTTGCTTCTTGAATACTTCCATGGAGTGCTTGTTCAACAACTATTGTGGAAATTGAAGGTCCCTCTAGTGAATGCTTCATTTTTTCTTGTGCTGGATTAATAGGATGAACCGCTGTATCTTCTATAATTGGATTTGGATTAGTTTCCAAAGAAAACCTCCGATTCATCATGTCTATTCTTTTCTTTTCTTTCTCTTCTTCGATAACTTCTTGAGGTCTCTTCTTCCTTGCTGATTTTCTTCCCCGATTACGTACATTCCCCATCACCACAATGATCAATGTCAATATAGTTTGTTTTTGTTGCTCCTCAATTACAAGCTTCCAAACCTTTGACTTGCTTTATAACTATTGATCCTTCAAGGTGCTTCAATCTTCCTTCTCAATTGTTCATATTTCTCATCAAAACAATAATGAATGGGAAAATTTACCTTTGGTTCTCTTGAATAATAAGCAAATGAAAGTTATATCCACCATCACCATGAAATGACATTGAAGCTTGATATCTTATCCTGTGTGCTCCTCAACCATGAAAGCTGTCCTCAATGCTGCACCTGCATAACAAAAAGAATGATAGAGATGGTGTAAATTGTGAGTATTTCCACAGGCAGGCTCGTGCTCTTCAAAAATAATGCGCGCTAATCGGAATTTTCATAAAAACAGAGTGAAGTTGCTCTCGGACAAAGACAATTCACTGTTTTAACAGTCCCAAAACGGATAAGCGATTTGTATAAGCAAAATGCATACGCGATTTGTATAAGCAAAACGCGCACGTGATCTGTTTAAGCACAATTAATGGGGTGGATGCACGGCTAAATGTAATTGCAATATCAACTAAAATCATTAGATGTAGTGATTTAAAGATTATCATTTAAAAATGTGACATTTTTAAATTTTAAAACATGGTGAGGTAATATTCATTTATAAATAAATGAAATAAAAAGATATAGAAAATTTATTTAAACTATTATTGTTTTTATAAGAAAAAGATAAATTTAAACTTTATGTTCCATGACTAGTTATTCATAAATAAATGAAAATAGATTATGAAGTAAGAAGATATACTAAAATCATTTTATATTAGTAATCCAAAATCCAATTTATAAGGAGAAAGTAAACTTAAATAAATTACACACAACCTTCATTAGTATGACATATATAATTTAAGGACATTGGAACTTAAATGAGTTAGATAGAAATAAACATATACTTCATTACTTAGACATGATTTAGAATACATTCAATTTAATATAAATATAGAAATTTAATATAAATATTTAATAAAAGAATATCTTTGTTATTAAGATAGTTAGTCTATCCAATAAAATTGTTATCTAACATCCTAAACAATAACAATATTGTGTTGATGAAGATAGTAGATGATGATGATGATGATGATGATGAAGATAAAGATGATGATGGTGATGATGATGAAAATGATGAAGATGATGTTGATGGTGATGATGACGATCATGATGATGATGATGAAGGTGATGATGATGAGGAGGATGAGGATGATGATGATGATGAATGATGATGGCAATGGTGATGATGATGGTGATGTTCATGATGTTGATGGTGATGATGATGAGAATGATGATGATGGTGTTCATGATGTTGATGATGATGTTCTCGATGTTGATGGTGATGAGGATGATGAGGGTGATGATGATGATGTTGATGGTGATGATGATGAGGATGATGATGATGATGTTCACGATGTCGATGGTGATGATGATGATCATGTTGATGATGATGATGAGGAGGATGAGGATGATGATGTTCATGATGTTGATGGTGATGATGATGATCATGTTGATGATGATGATGATGATGATGGCAATGGTGGTGGTGATGATGATCATGTTGATGACGATGATGATGACGATGATGATGATGAAGATGATGTTGATGGTGATGATGATGATGATGATGAGGATGTTCATGATGTTGATGGTGATGATGATGATGAATGATGATGATGTTCATGATGTTGATGATGAGGATGATGATGATGATGTTCACGATGTTGATGATGATGAAGATGATGAGGATGATGATGATGATGTTCATGATGTTGATGGTGATGATGATGATCATGTTGATGATGATGATGATGATGATGACGATGGCAATGGTGATGATGATGATCATGTTGATGATGATGATGATGATGAAGGTGATGATGATGATGATGATGACGATGGTGATGAAGATGATGAAGATGATGTTGAAGGTGATGATGATGATGAGGATGATGATGATGATGTTCATGATGTTGATGGTGATGATAATGATGAGGATGATGATGATGAATGATGATGATGTTCATGATGTTGATGATGAGGATGATGATGATGATGTTCATGATGATGATGGTGATGATGATGAGGATGATGATGATGATGTTCACGATGTTGATGGTGATGATGATGATCATGTTGATGATGATGATGAAGGTGATGATGAGGATGAGGATGATGATGATGATGTTCATGATGTTGATGGTGATGGTGATGATGATGATGAATGATGATGATGTTCATGATGTTGATGGTGATGATGATGAGGATGATGATGATGATGTTCATGATGTTGATGGTGATGATGATGAGGATGAGGATGATGATGAAGGTGATGATGATGATGAGGATGATGATGATGATGTTCATGATGTTGATGGTGATGATAATGATGAGGATGATGATGATGAATGATGATGATGTTCATGATGTTGATGATGAGGATGATGATGATGATGTTCATGATGATGATGGTGATGATGATGAGGATGATGATG
Organism: Pseudotsuga menziesii; assembly: GCA_001517045.1. Classification (NCBI taxonomy): domain Eukaryota; kingdom Viridiplantae; phylum Streptophyta; class Pinopsida; order Pinales; family Pinaceae; genus Pseudotsuga; species Pseudotsuga menziesii. The sequence continues at coordinate 100,762 of LPNX010937184.1, read as the reverse complement.
ATGATGTTCACGATGTTGATGGTGATGATGATGATCATGTTGATGATGATGATGAAGGTGATGATGAGGATGAGGATGATGATGATGATGTTCATGATGTTGATGGTGATGGTGATGATGATGATGAATGATGATGATGTTCATGATGTTGATGGTGATGATGATGAGGATGATGATGATGATGTTCATGATGTTGATGGTGATGATGATGAGGATGAGGATGATGATGAAGGTGATGATGATGATGAGGATGATGATGATGATGTTCATGATGTTGATGGTGATGATGATAATGAGGATGATGATGATGGATGATGATGATGTCCATGATGTTGATGGTGATGATGATGAGGTTGATGATGTTCATGATGTTGACGGTGATGAGGATGAGGATGAGGATGATGATGAGGATGAGAATGATGATGTTCATGATGTTGATGGTGATGATGATAATGTTCATGATGATGATGAATGATGAATCATGATGTTGATGGTGATGATGATGAGGATGATGATGATGATGTTCATGATGTTGATGGTGATGATGATGAGGATGAAGATGATGATGATGTTCATGATGGTGATGGTGATGATGATGAGGATGATGATGATGATGTTCACGATGTTGATGGTGATGATGATGATCATGTTGATGATGATGATGGCAATGATGGCAATGGTGATGATGATGATCATGTTGATGACGATGATGATGATGACGATGGTGATGATGATGAAGGTGATGATGATGATGAAGATGATGGTGATGATGATGAGGATGAGGATGAGGATGATGATGTTCATGATGTTGATGGTGATGATGATGATGATGATGACGACGATGACGACGATGGTGATAATGTTGATGATGATGATGTTCATGATGTTGATGTTGATGAAGATGATAATGATGAAGATGAAGATGATGATGATGATGATGATGATGATGAACATCATGATGATGATGATGATGATGAACATGATGAAGATGATAATGATGATCATGGCGATGTTGATGATGATGATGATGATGGTGATGATGATGTTGATGATGAGGAAGGTGATGATGAGGAGGAGGAGGATGATGATGATGATGACGATGGTGATGACGATGATGTTCATGATGATGATGATGACGATGGTGATGATGATGTTCATGATGTTGATGGCGATGATGATGATCATGTTGATGATGATGATGATGATGACGGTGATGATGAAGGTGATGATGACGATGACGATGAGGATGATGATGATGATGATGATAATGAAGATGATGGCGATGGTGATGATCATGATGATGATGATGAGGAAGGTGATGATGATGATGATGATGATGATGATGACGATGGTGATGATGATGTTCATGATGATGACGACGATTGTGATGATGATGTTCATGATGTTGATGGTGATGATGATGATCATGTTGATGATGATGATGATGATGATGTTGACAATGGTGATGATGATGAAGATGAAGATGATGATGATGATGATGAACATGAACATGATGAAGATGATGATGATGAACATGGCGATGTTGATGATGATGATCGATGATCAATGATCATGGTGATGATGATGATGATGAAGATGATCGTGATGATGATCATGATGATCATGATGACGATGGTGATGATGATGTTTATGATGTTGATGTTGAGGATGATGATGATGATGATGAAGATGATGATGATCATGTTGATGATGATGATGATGATGATGATCCCGAGGAAGGTGATGATGATGATGAGGATGAGGATGATGATGATGACGACGATGGTGATGATGATGATGATGATGACGGTGATGATGATGATGACAATGGTGATGATGATGTTCATAATGATGATGATGATGATGATGATGATGATGATGAAGATGAGCATGATGAAGATGATGATGATGATGAGGATGATGATGATGATGTTCATGATGTTGATGGTGATGATGATGATGATAAGGATGATGAAGGTGATGATGATGATGATGATGACGATGACGACGACGATGGTGATAATGTTGATGATGATGATGTTCATGATGTTGATGTTGATGATGATGATGATGAAGATGATGATGATGATGATGAAGATGAAGATGAACATGATGATGATGACGATGATGATGATGATGAAGATGAACATGATGAAGATGATCATGATGATCATGGCGATGTTGATGATGATGATGATGGTGATGATGATGTTGATGATGATGATGATGGTGATGATGATGTTGATGATGAGGAAGGTGATGATGATGATGAGGATGATGATGATGATGATGATGATGGTGATGATGATGATGATGACGACGATGGTGATGATGATGTTCATGATGTTGATGATGATGATGACGACGATGTTCATGATGTTCATGATGTTGATGATGATGATGATGGTGGTGATGATGAAGGTGATGATGACGATGAGGATGAGGAGGATGATGATGATGATGATGATGGCGATGGTGATGATGATGATCATGTTGATGATGAGGAGGAGGAGGAGGAGGAGGAAGGTAATGATGATGATGAGGATGATGAAGATGATGATGATGATGACGATGGTGATGATGATGTTGATGATGATGACGACGATTGTAATGATGATGTTCATGATGTTGATGGTGATGATGATGATCATGTTGATGATGATGAAGATGATGATGATGAAGATGATGAAGATGAACATGATGAAGATGATGATGATGAACACGGCGATGATGATGATGAACATGGAGATGTTGATGATGATGATCGATGATCAATGATCATGGTGATGATGATGATGATGATGATGAAGATGATGATCATGGTTATGATCATGATGATGATGATGACGATGGTGATGACGATGTTTATGATGTTGATGTTGATGAAGATGATGATGATGATGATGAAGATGATGATCATCATCATCATCATGTTGTTGATGATGAGGAAGGTGATGATGATGATGATGATGATGAGGATGATGTTGATGATGATGATGACGACGATGGTGATGATGATGTTCATGATGTTGATGGTGATGATGATGATCATGTTGATGATGATGATGACGACGATGGTGATGATGATGTTCATGATGTTGATGGTGATGATGATGATCATGTTGATGATGATGATGATGATGAAAATGATGATGATGATGACGATGGTGATGATGATGATGATGAAGATGAAGATGAACGCTATTTTTTATTTTACAAAACGCGCACGCAATTTGTTTGCACATAACGCGCATGCGTTTTGTTTCTATAAAACGTGCACGTGTTTTGTTTAACTAAATCGCGCTCGCGTATTCTTTAAATTCAAAAATTTATACCCTCCAAATGATAAGGCCGAGCCTCCACCCATGCTTTCGTGGAATTCCTATGCCTATGTGTCTGCTTTGTACTTTGCTTCGGATTCAACATGCCTATGCCTTGGAGTATGATAAACCATGGCTAATTCAGCATTATATCCAAATTTTCAATATGCTCATGTTTAGCGATTCGTCTGATTATGCTGCACACCTCCATTTTTTATGAGATTTTAGAAACAGATATGGTTTTTTTTGCAGATTCTAAATATGTAAATTTTAACAAGAATGCATAATTTTTTCTATTTTTTTCTTATTTATCTTCTGTCATCACTCCTCAACTCATAAAACACACTGGTAGTGTTTCGTCCATATCTCTTTCGTTTCTCAACCATTTAAAAAAAAAATTGTATGGTGCACTAAAGAACACCAATCTCTACATGCTATAAAAAACCCATTTCCAAATAATTGCATTAAGACATTCAAACGCTGCACCCACAATTGACGTACCGTTTTCGAGGTTTGATCTCTTAGATAATTAAAAAAAAATTAAAAATATTATTTTTATTATTGGAAAAATAGTCGTGCACTAGTCCTATATGTTCTCTATATGTATACCAGTTTTCGTAAGTTTATTCCATCATTTAGACACTCAAACGCTGCACCCACAAAAACATATACCTTATAATTTGTCACAAAAATAAAAAGTGCGCGTTAAAATTTATCTAACTTTAGATAGTTTATAGCATTTTCAATAGAAAAAATATATATATTTGGAAAGGTCATTCAATTTCCTACATTTCTTGTTTTTAACTGATCGCAAGATTCATTGTGTAAGTGTCTCAAAATATCCATGCAAGTTGATGGATGTCTGTTTTTTCAGTTTTGTATTGCATCTAACGCACCAAAAGAGACCCTCAACTTCTTGCACACACCCACATAGATGATGTAATGTCCTCTTCTTCCTAAGAACCAAGAACCATCCCGTTAACATATTTAATTCCCATAGGTTCGAGCGGGTACTGAGATGTAGCGAATTGACTAGGGACTGATGCCACTTAGAATAAAAAGAATACCTCAAGCAGCGATATTAAGTCATCAGTAGATCAAAGAAGCCACCAAAGCAGTTATCAACTAGCATGCGAGCCTTATTTCACTTTGCATGCGGCATGCGACATTTAAGTTGCATGCATGCAAAAACAAGTCATGTAACCTCAACTCTATAAAAGAAGACAAAACGAACCCTAAAGGTATGGACATATGTTATTATTCACTTTGAAAAAAAGATTTGATAGCTCAAAGAGCCAAGTTGGGGTTGAGGGCACAGTCTTCAACTATATTTCGGCAACGAAGTCTATCTTTCCTAAGCACATCCAAGGATAGATCATCCAAGTCTATCATAATACTTCATCTTATTTCATAGGAGCAACATCTCATCAAGGCGGAAGGGTTAATTATCTTAGAAGGCGCAAGGGTTAAATATCTTAGAAGGCGCAAGGGTTTACAGCACTATCCTCTGAGGCGAGTTCATCCAGCTATTTTGAAGATCAAATACTCAACCAATTACTTCAAAGATCTATTATCAATTATCCTGCAACTTATTGATCACATCTCCATCCTTCCGGAGACAGTTTTTAAGACCTATCATCAGAAGGAGGGCGTATTCTTTCATGGGCGACTTGTACACCAAAGGAGCAATTCATATTTGAGTTGGGAGTCACCATATGGTGTGCATGTTTCATCCACTCTCTTCAGAAGGCCAATATTACCTTACTCGTTGATTCCGGAGATCATTCTTACTTTCCTAGAGTAGTTGCAATTGATTTGAAGGAAAAGGAAGGTGTATTACTTTGCATGGGTGAATTGCTTGAGGAGGCCTTCACATTTTCTGAGCTACAATAGGTGCATGGCATGCATTCCTTCACCAAATTGATCCACTATCCATGCATAGACCATTGGTATGTTCATACTTCGTATTTTTGTTTATTTCATTATAGATCTGAGTCCTGCTATTTATGGGGTTCATGCATGAGCATGCAAACACATGCAACTTTATTTCTATACTTGTGAGCAACAAAAACCATAAATAAACAACACAAACATTCACAAACCAACACATCAAAGGGATATATCAGTTTGGGATATTACAAATGATCATATCTTGCTCTATGGATTTCCGTTATTTTTTCCCAAGATCATTTTATATATTGGTTCTTGATAGTGTTTTGGGGTGGCTAGAGCTTCCATGATTTATGTTGGATAATACTCGCCATTTATCATTACTATGTTCTAACATTGCATGCTATATTTGAGCGCCCCTAGATGATTTATTGTATGGTTGTTATAGTTTGCTAGGATCCTTGTTGTGCACTTCTCAAGAGATAACCATAGCACTCTAAGGAATGGATTTCCCCCTTTTAGGTGTGTACATGATGACCAGAAATGGTTTGAGAAGAGCACACTCCCTTTATTGCCATCTTATTATGTCATATTTTACTTTTATTGGCTTGGAGAAATGGCGGACTACGGTTTGATTAAGGTGGCAAGAAAGGGGGTTTTCCCCTTTTAGGTGTATACATGATGGCCACACATGATTTGAGAAAAGAGCACTCCCCCTCTTGCCATCTTATTATGTCATATTTTTCTTTTATTGCCTTGGAGAAAGGGCGTACTAAGGTTTGATTAAGGTGGCACACATGTTCATGAAGTGTGGGTCCCCTTAGACTCTTAATCTCACATATATGACCTTGTACACGTGAAAAGATGTTTGTTTCTAGAGTGTTTGACAAAAGGGCTTTGTCAGGATCCTCCTCTCCTAGGGTGCACATCACTTAAAGATTGGTCAAACTCAAAACATTACTAAATGCCTTCCTCTAGAGAAATGCTCATGTCTATTGACTATATCCATGTTAGATGACATGTGTGGCACAAGTTTCATGATATTTGTCAAAGGGGCACTAATGCTTGTTCAATTCTTCTCTTCTTAGGAGGGCGCATTTCAAGAAAATGATAAAATATTTAGCTTTGGTGACTATTCCATGGAAGCGCTCAAGGAGGTTAGGGTTTTGGCACTCCATTTATTACCTTGACAGGTCAAAATAACCACTTCAAGGGAACACTTGGTATTTTTTGTCTATTTTCAGGAGGGCCACATGGCTTGAGGAGATGAATCATGCATATGGCTCAATTAATGCTCTTATGTTATACATTGTAGAGCAAGTCACACTAGGAAGTTAGATAAATAACTATTATTTTGTGTATCTCAAGAATAGATCTAGGATTTTTAATAAAATAATATCATCTTATTCGTGGAGGTTTTGAGCCTAGAACTCTATTTAAACAAGGCTCATCCATTTGTAATGGTTGTTGATGGTATGAGGAAACTCTAAAACTTATTGGCGCCATTAAATACAATTTGAAGAAAGCTTTCTATGGTAGATCTTGGTTTATGTTGCTATGGATTGGTGTATTGAGGAAGATTTTTTTATTGGATGACATTTTAAACTGCTAATTACTTTCCATATTGAAATTGTGAACATGGTAAATGGTTTATTTTTTGCTCATTTTCAGTATCATGAGACCATAGGCATTAATTTTCAGCTTATAATCTATAAAGAAGAAAGAACATGATGTCTAGTATATGCATCCATCTGAAATTGATTTTTCTTTCGGTAATGAATAATTTACAATATCCACCTGTAGCTTTATAGAAAGGGATAGGTGACTTTTGTTATACACTAGAATCACCCTCTCTTGTCCAAGGTTTAATTTTGGGAGAATCTGCTTTAGATTGGAGCCCATAAGCCCAATATCCTAGGCACTAATGCACAACTCAGCCACTTAATTTTCATTTAAATCTCCTTTAATTTAGAACTGGAATAAGCAAAGTAAAATCTTCTATTTCAGATATTTGCATGAATCAACCTTGTTCCTAAAGATCTGCAAATCATCTTTTACTTTTGGGCTGAATTTTCTGTATAATTCGAATTTGGAAAATTAACAATTAATTGTGAATTACATCAGGTTTGACTAGCAGCTTGTTTCTTCATTTATTTCTGATTTTTCTAAGCTGCTGTTTTATGAATAAGAATATGGAAATTACAGCAGTTATTTTGCATAAATAAATTCCATAACTTGGCCAACCTTTTACTCCTCAAATAAACTTCTCTAAAGGGCTGTTCATTAATTTGTAGAGATGGAATTTGCTTATCAACCATACCCAATAACCAGATCAGCGAACAGTCTATTGACCCATTATCCACAAAAGCCTTAAATAGAATTTGGCCTATAGGGACACCTCCCTTGGCTACATTGTTCCAAGCCTAAATAGCAGAAGGGTCTTGGCGAGGTGACGAATGGCCTCCCTCTCAATTGCTCTGTTCTCCCACCTTGAGTTTAGGACTTTGCTTTTAGGGTGCCATAAATAGTTGTAACATGAGGAAAAAGGTTATCCTGATTTTGACAAAATTTATTGACCATTTTTATTACTAGCATACTTTCTTCATTTCCTTTTATTAGTTTAAGACTTGTGATAACAAAACAAGGCTAAGCGATCATGATTAGGTGAATCTTATGACCCAAATTGTCCCAAATTTGTCCAAGATCACATCAAGCCCCATCCACATTCACAACAGCTCCATGCGGAGGTGGCTCAATGCATAATAGGCAAGCATGTCACAAGTGGGAACTGAACTTGGGTGGGATGGATAACAACACTTGGTATTAACCTTTTAGGCTAGACACCATTGTCGAATAAGAAATAGCGAATAACTAATTTGTTTCTCCTCTTTGTTCAATCCATCTTGGGTTGCTTGGATACATTTTGTACTACTGTAGGTGCAAGTATTAGTGATCAAAAGTTTTGATTTCTGGGTCATTAGAACATTTGTTACACTTCCTTAGCTAAATTGTCAATGGAGGCTAACAATGGACAAACTGTTAATTATCTGGGAGTGCACTTTGTATTCAATGTTTTCCTAGATAACATGTAGGATTGGTGTCACTAAACATTCTGGTGTAAGCTTCATAGTTGATATTTCCAAGCTTTGTTACTTGTTGGTCATGTGTATCATGTTTTCTATTGGTTCTCCTCAAGTACCCAATTTGACAAATTGGAAAAGCTACTAAAGAATTTTTGTGGTCGATTTTGGGGCAAAGACATCTTCCAATAGTTTCGTGAAGGATTTACATCATATCTAGGCAAAATGGAGGCCTGGGTTTCACTAACATTGGTTGCTATCTTATCTTCTAAATGAGTTGTCCATAGTCTTTTTGGTGGTAAACCATGGAAGTAGCTCCTCAAAATTTAGAATTATTCATAGTAAGCACGTTATTGGGTTAAAGACTCATTTCAACAATGTGATATGGTCATTGGTTCAACAAAATTAATTTTAAGATTACTATATCACACATGTTTAAGAGAATTTGGGGAGCTTGGAGGAAGATTGCCCCCATATTTCATGGAATTCTTTGGTGTTCATAAGGGAATATAATTTCGCTAGACAAACCATTTGTCTTGCAAGTTATAGGACACTCCTCTCTTTTATATAGAGAGTCTCTTACCCAAGGCTGTGGGGAATCGCTCCTCCCCCTGACGAATCGCTCCCAATTCACACTCCAAGAGGAATCGCGATTCCTCATCGATTCCTCCCAGGAGCGATTTTCGGAATCACGATTCCCTCAAAAAAAAATTGCTCCCTGACTTTTTAGGAATCGCTAAGGGAGCGATTAGGGAGCGACGCTCCAAAAGCGATTCTGCAGTGCTCCCGAGACTGTTTCGAAGGTAAAAAAATGCTCCTGAAATCGCTCCCTGAGCGATTCCGCGTCATGGAAAAAAAAAAAATTTGATGGTTGCCTAGGGTTTAATTAGTGTGTTTATAAACACTATTGGCCTCCATTTGGACTCATTCTATTCCTCATTTTCTTGTTTTCATTTTTCTTGCTAGGGCTTTGAGTGGCTTTGCTAGTTGTTTGAGAGCAAATTTGTAGAAGATTGGAGGGGAGATTGAAAGCTTCTATTTGTGAGAGCTTGGAAGGAATATTGAAGGCTTCCATAGAGACATTCAACTGTCCTTGAATAGCTAAAGAGGTAGGCTCTAGAAACCCAATCTTTGTTTGTTTTTTAAAAACATATTTCACTATGTTAAAATTTTAAATCTTGTATGTGTTTTTTTCCTACCCTTCCAATTTCTTCTTCTCCATCATTCTATTGTAGGCAAGAAGTTATTCTCATATTGAATTAACAAGCATGATGGGTATGTGGTTTTTGTTTTTGGTTTTGATTCTTCTCATGATGGTGGTGGTGGGAAGTAGATTTGGTGGTGGCAATGACGAGGATGAAGAGATAGGGAGCCGCACATACCACATTTTGGTCAGGTTGTTTGGTTCACACATTGAACATTTTGATGCATGATATTGTTAAGATGAAGGACCCTAGTTAACAATGGATTGGTGCCTTGAACAAGAGAGGTAAGAAAATGATAAAATTTATCACCAATCATAGCATGGCCCACCACATTTTTCGCAATCACTCTAGGTTGGATCTATTGAAGATTGCGAAGACTGGATTTGGTAGCTACTACCGAAGGTGAGGCTTTTGAAGGTAAGAGAGGCATTGGCTAGTATGGTCTCAAGTGATTCATGGCAAGGATTGAAAGACAGAGATGCAAACACATCTGATAGACATGACTTTCAGGAGGTGGAGGACACCGTTCTTGATGGTCATTTTTGGACACAGGTTAAATATACAATTCACCAAGCCCGTTTATAATATGATTTGTTTTGCAAATACAAATCAGCCGGTGATTGGGGAGGTGTATGAGCAAATGGATAGCATGCTTGGTCATATCAAAGACATTGTTGAGCAAAGAGATGCAATCTTGTATGACCATATTCATAAACATGTGGTCAAAAGGTGGGATAATTTGAATGTTCCACTCCATGCCCTTGCATGTCCTTACCCCAAAATATTATTCTCCATCTTGGTTGGCCCAACCTGCACCTGGGGGTGGAGTTAGGAAAAGACCACACACAGATCCAAACAAGTTGGGTATATGCTTGCATTAGACAAGTTGGTCCCTAATGAGGAGAAGTGTGCTCAAGTACATAGTGAATTGAGCCAATACATCAGTGAACATGGAGTATTTGGTACCTTGCATGCAACCAAAGATCGAGAGAGGTTGGATCCTATCCGTTGGTGGAACATCTATGGCAGTGGTGCCACATATTTGCATAAATTGGCAGTGAGGGTGCTTTCACAGGTTGTCAATAGTTCTTCTACAGAGAGGTGTTTGAACACCTACAGCTTCATCCACAATGTCAAGAGAAATAGTTTGAATACAGAACGGGCCGAAAGTTTGGTTTATGTGCACTACAACTTGAGGTTGTTGTCCCATTATTGTGAAGCGACCAAGAATGATAGAACTTTTTTTACTTGGGACAACAATCCAGAGGAGGCTAATGTGGAGGATGGAGCCATTGCATTAGAGCGATTGGAGATGAACTATTGGGTGATCATGAGGGTGATCCTCGTCTGATTCATACATCAGAGATGCCACCCCCAACCACCAGCAGGTTTACAGATGCAGGAGTTTTGCCTTTAGCTTCACAACGTCCGACAATCCATGGGGGGCATTCATCTTCTTCTCGTGTTCCACGATGACTGCCAACAGCTCCTATTCCACCTAGAACACGAGAAAAAAAATTCGAAGTTTCTCGTGGCAAGAGGAAAACTTAGTAGATTAGTAGATAGTATCATAATACTTTGTATTCCATGTTTATTATGGCCTATTTTGTAAACATTATGGCCTACTTTGAAGTTTGAACTTTGAACTTTAAATTGTTGATTGCATCTTGATTCTTGTCATCTTATGATCTTACAACTCTTTAGTATTGAATATGATATTATAATGCTTTGTTTCATTTCATGGTTGATGTCATCTGTTAGACTGTTAGAGTTTGTTGATGACAAATATTATATGTTGAAATTTGAAGATTGATGTTGTTGATGATTGATCATTTGATGACAATGCTACAAGTCATAGCTCCTAGATGATTGATGTTATATGTGACATGTGTATTAATCGTTATATCTATGTTTTCTATAGCTAATTTATAATACATGTTTTTTTAATATATATGCATCAAAATATATAAAAATATATATTTTATAAAAAACGCTCCCAAATCGGAATCTTTTGAAAATTTTGCTTTTCGCTCCTGCTCCCCACTCCCAATAGCATAGCTCTTACCTGAACGATTGGCCAAGAAGGGTTATTTTTTGTTGAGTGAACTTTGGGATCAATCCAAGGGAGATTAGAAGACTTGATCCTTGCTTTCTCAAGAAAAGGGCCTACTCAAATCAAACTGAGTTGCATATAAGAATTACAATCCTCATCCTGACTCCCTATAGAAGATGCATGAAAATTAATTATCAAAGTTCCCAATCCCATCTAGAGGGATTGGTGGTTGGGGTGCTATAACAAACCGATTTGGATATACAATACACATCAAGACATCAATTCATAAATATTCTCAACAAACGATGGGCGTGAAGAAACAGGAAAGAAATTGGATCTTGTCCTTAAACATAATATGGGAGCACACGGCCTCTTACCTATTAAGGGTCTTTGTTGGATGGTGGTCTATCAAGGTTTACCTTCAAAATCTAGGCTTGTTAAGTCCAACATCACAAACGCACATTGTTCACATTCTTTTGTGGGATGATGTATGTTGAATTTAATGTATACTTTTTCAGTGTGTTCTTCAAAGGAAAAGATGCTATATACTCCGGACCCTCAAGCTCAATATTTCTTGAGGACCTTCTTGATTTTCTTTAAGTCGATCAGGGTTGATTTGTGTTGTGTAATTTCCTTATTAAAACAAAACTCACTGTTTTATTGATTTTCAATGTCAAATTAGACCCTTTTGAATTAATTTTGATACGATGCAAATACTCCACTATAAGATAGTAAGGCTATTAGAGAGATGTAAAATAGAGTGTGATTTAAAAAAGGAGATTGATCTATCAGGGGCTTCCGTCCAAGGTTAGATGTAATCTCCCCTGCTTGACTTGTCTGATGTTTTTGTTTAGTTTTGGTGATTGTTTGATGGTTATGTTTCAGAGCTCTCTCTCATGACAATTTCACAATAGATTTACAATAACTTTTGCACATAGAAATGAGATTTTATTGCATTCAACACCAAAAAGCAACAAGTACATTTAATGCAAATAAAAAAGTTATCAGGCAAACTGTAACAGCAGTCAAATTTCAGGCATTACAAACTGATTTAAATATTATTTATTATCATTCTCTGACCTGTGGGTAACATAAAAAATAGCAGCTTCTTTGATGATGAGATGCCCCTCTTGGAATATCAGGAAATGCTATGAATGGCACAATTTAATGCAAAAAGGCAGCATATCTTAGAAGAATAGCAGATCACCCACATAACTCACATTCAATCAGCCATACGACATACTCTTCATCAGTATAAGGCAGCGTTTCAATGGCAAGGATGATCTAGGCAATGCGCCCTTCAAAAATCAACCACAGTTTCACTAAAACTCCACAATTTAGCAAAGGATGGAGCAATTTCAGTCTATAGCAGTAACTCTCGACAAAAGTGATCAGATCACCCCATTGAACAGCAGAGTTGGCAATGATAACAATGACAATGAAGCAAAAGTGTCCTGCATCCTCCACAAAACCTCATGAATTCCACAAAGCCACACGATTTGACCAATTTATGGATCTTCTTCCTTCAACAATGAATTCCAATGAAAGACATGTGTGATCTCTACTCCAAATTGGTTAGGGTGGATTCGTTTCACCACCGAAACCATTGTCGTCAAGGGTTTCAACTTTCAACCCTCACCCAAAAAAGCTCTCAAAGCTCTCCAAATCAATTTTATCAAATGATATGCAATAATCAAAGAATGAGCCCAACTTCTCTTTATATATAATCCTTTTTCCTTTTCCGTTCACTTAAATCTTATAAAGTATTTATTTAACTTTTCCCAAAGTCACTTTATAACACCATTTTTAATTTAATTACTCAATGTCACATTTTAATGTTGCTTTTTCGATCGAATGAGATTAAATAATTATTTAACTCCATTTTTCACTGACTATAGCCTATGGAGATTAAATAGGCTAGTAAGTAGGCCACCTAGAGTGATCATTTGGAAAGGGACATTTTAGTCGTCCCTTCCCAGTTTGTTTAACCTCAATCAACTGCAAACTAGGATGCTGCAAAAACTTATCTCACTCCCAAGTAGCATCCTCCACTAGCAATTCTCTCCTCCTGACAAGATACTCTCTGATCACTCTACTCCTCAATCTCCTCTCCCTAACATCCAAAATCTCCTCAAGAATTAGTATCGACTGGCCCTCCTCATCTAGTGGGGGTAACTGTCCACGTAGTGGTCTGTTGTCCCACTGCCTCCTTGAGGCATGACACGTGAAAAACATCGTGAATCTTGCTCCCCTCTGGCAGCTCAAGCTCGTAAGCTACTTCCCCAACTCTCTAAATCACCTTGTAGTGACCATAAAAGCATAGTTTCAACTTCTCTGCACCACTTTTCTTTAATTAATATTGTTTGTATTGCTGCAATCTCAAAAAGACCAAGTCTCCTGCCTCGAAACTACGTTCTACCCTATTTCTTGTTGCATACATCTTCTATTGATTCTAGGCCGCCTGCAAATTATCCTTAAGGACTCTAAGGATATCTTGGTTCTCCTGTATCCAGTATTTGGCTTTGGGAACCCTACTATCCCCAAACACCCTGTCCACAAATGAAGGAGCATCATAGCCATACAATGCTCTGAACGAGATCATACCAATGGACATATGGTAAGTGGTATTATAGCATTGCTCTCCTAGATGCAACCACTTAATCCAAGCCTTTTGTTGTCCTGGCGCATAGTTATGCAAATACCCCTCAATCGACTTGTTCACAATCTCAGTGTAACCATCTATTTGGGGGTGGTAATTGGTACTAGGATTCAACTTTGTGATAGCTAATCTGAACAGTTCATGCCAAAATGCACTGAGGAACTCGTTGTCCCTGTCACTGACAATGAACTTCGGCAACCCATGGAGTCTGAACCAGTGTTGCACATATCGGTGATATATCGAATATATCGGATATTGTTGTATTCAAGCAGACAGAAGTATTATACACACATTAACCATCAAGAAAGAGCACATATTGGGTCAAGCACTTAACCGATGTATTCATTCAATAGATGGTATTCTTATGCATGAAGAGAGAGGTTGGAGCGGTTGCACCCTCTCCAACCATTCATTTGTTAAGGTTATTTAATCATATCCTTTAATACATTATGACATATGATGACTTTAGGAAAGGTCGATCAGCCCCTTCATGATCTCCCCCATGAACAAGGCCTTTCTCGTCCCGAAGAAAGACGTATCAGCATCCTGGATTTCTGCTACTACTGAAGTAGTCCTCATTGTGCATCAACCATGCATACCGATTTGCAAAGGTGCTCAGCCGCAACAGCCGCCAGCTTGATAGGAAAACACACGTGTACAAGACTCTACTGTGACTGGTTACTCTTCAGCCTCCATCTTCAATCTTACAGTAGTCCATCGAAGTCTCACCCTCTCACAACGACGATCTACTATCCTCTTCCGCAACGAGGTCTTTTGGTTTGAAGCCTCACCTAGGCTCATCTGACCGGCATCTCCATCGGTTCATGGATGCGAGGCCTTTTGACTCTTTGACTTTCTATGCAATTTCTCTGTCTTCTATCTTTCCAAGGTCACAACCCAAGAACATCTTTGCAATATACACTAGGAGTTTCAACTGCTCTGATGTCATCATCTAGCATTAAGTTCTTCTTCTGTGCGTTGTAAGGTGACTTCTGCTTGAATTTGATCATTGTCGACTTCATCTGTCGTGAGGCTTCCTGCAAGTTTGTAAAGTTTTCATTGCTTGTAGTCGATACTGACTAATATTGGTCATGGCTAACTGACTTGACTCGACTCGACATGATTTACTAAGCCGGCTAGAGATCGACTTGATTTACAATTGTAGAGGGGATCGTCTGCCTCGAAAGACTCACGTTTAACCCCCTCTAACACAATGACTTACAAAATTAATTAAAGTAGAGTTACTTAATGACTCAATCGACCATTATGGAATCAACTTCAAAATTTTGACCATATCACTCAACAACATATTCCTATTGACCAAAAGCAATGTTACCAAAAAGTATGCACTTTGCTCGACTTGCAATTCACTCATTGGCCTAACTTGAAAGACAATCGACTGACCATACTTTTACAATAATATTGACTGAATGTATGATAGGGTACCCCCAAGAATTACAAATTGACTAAAAGCACATAGACCAACATCCCCATTAATTGTCGACTTCAAAACATATTGACTGTGTTAATAAAAATATTATATATAATACGTCAGCTACTCCACCACATAATCACGTTCTTTCTTGCACAACGAATGGAAACAATTCCTTGGTCAATCTTTTTAACGCGTGCATCTTCTTGTATTAATAGTCGATTGGAGGTCGACATCAGTTGGTTGCTTAACGTCGACTGCTCAACCATGGAGTGGTCGGCTGCCTGCATGTGATGAGCTGTCGGCTGCTTGAATGTATTTATTCTACGACTGTCGGCTGCCTGCATGTGATTAGAACTGTCGGCTACCTGCATGTGATTAGAACTATCGGTTGTTGGTTGCCTACATGTGATTGAGCACACAGAGTTAGTTGACGTTCGATAGGCCTCCTTTCATCTGACATATTTTAATGCAACATAGAATGATGGTAGATAACTTCATGAGAAAATATACATCTTGGTGGCAGTCAACTCTTGACTTCAACTAACAACTTTATCATCCAACACCAATATTTGTCGTTCCTCTAATTAGAAAGATTCACACTTCAACTGAATAAAATAACATCAATTTTACCTTGATCGCGGCTTCAAACATTCCTAGACATTTAGATTGGCGTAAATGAGCAGCTGAGAGGTTAAAATTGTCTCAACCATTTGAAAGTTAAAACGGATGTCTACTTTAAATATCCAACCAATTAAATAATGAAGTATACTGTTTAACCGCCTATCGTTCAACAAGATAAGTAACTGGGTAAGCCTTCTTCTTGTCCCCGCTCTATCGTGTCTCCCCCGTTCCGTCTCGTCTCGCCCGCCATTCATACAGGTAGTCCATCAATAACCCTTTTTGTTTCTGTAATGGGAGGTGGGCGACAAAGGAAAAACTCGTTTCATAGAGCCCCATTTGTCGGCAATCTTCTCAATTGGTGTTCTTGATCCTCGTGGCTTCCAGATTTTCTTTTCTGTGCAGGATCTTTAGGGATAAAAAATTTGTTGATTTTGACCACTAGCCTAGTATTTAATTAGCAGAAGAAAACAAAATTTGCAACAACAATATTACATTAAGTAACCAACATCCAAAAATAATGTCTTATCTTTCTTTGCTCAATTGATTGCCTTAACAGTGTTGAGTCTTTAATATATTGATTACCTTAACAATGTTAAGTCTTTAATATATTGCTTGCGGGTTTCTTTCCACGGATATCTCACAGTCCGTGCAGGTTTGATCCAACCATCGTCTACAACCAACACCATGAGTATTCACGAATGTGTCATTTATCTTGGACATTTCTTCATGCTGAGGGGCGGTTCTGACAACCAACGGCGATGGTGCAGTTATGGAAGTCGATCGTATGCATACATCAAAAGTATATAATCTTCCTTGTAGGATCTTCAATACGCATCTCACAAAGTCCTTCGGATTCGATCCACCCTCCATGCGCTGCTTCTATCACCCAGACCACACAGAGGAGAGCAACAGCGTCAATGTTGTATTCAAGCAGACAGAAGTATTATACACACATTAACCATCAAGAAAGAGCACATATTGGGTCAAGCGCTTAACCGATGTATTCATTCAATAGATGGTATTCTTATACATGAAGAGAGAGGTTGGAGCGGTTTCACCCTCTCCAACCGTTCATTTGTTAAGGTTATTTAATCATATCCTTTAATACATTATAACATATGATGACTTTAGGAAAGGCCTATCAACCCCTTCAATAGATATATCGTGG
The DNA here is from genome assembly GCA_001517045.1 of Pseudotsuga menziesii. Lineage (NCBI taxonomy): Eukaryota > Viridiplantae > Streptophyta > Pinopsida > Pinales > Pinaceae > Pseudotsuga > Pseudotsuga menziesii. Next base: position 83,331 of record LPNX010937184.1, on the reverse strand, counting down.
AGTTAAACCCCCATCCAATATATATCGGATCTTAAATATCGTGAGATATCCAATATTTTCAATGTGTCAGGATACAATGAATATATCACGACAAATTAGGAATATATCCCAATAAATTGGAAAATATCCAACTATTGACTGAAATTTCCAAAAAAAATTGTCTGGAATTGCACTTTAAGTCCACTGGTTGGCTTTTTATGAAGTTAAAGTAGATGATACCAGAGTAAATACGATCATGGATTTCAAATTTTCAATGCATTAATGTCTAGAAATTTGAACTTATTATCAATAGAATTTGCAATATTTGTCCTAGATCCTTATCCTATTTGGCCACGACCATGAACAATGTACAGTATCCCATCCAACACCAAATGGACCAATTATAGAGGTAAGTCCAAATTTGATGGCAAACTTCTAAAATGATATAAATTATTTGAAACTGAGTTGAAATATTCTATTAAGTTCTTTCTCCACGAGTCCACCCTCTTTGTCTACATCATGTTCCACTAAAATAAAGTGACATTCGTGGAAAAGGTTTCATTAAAGTCTTATGAATTTCATCTTCCTTGTGTATTTCTTACAACATACAGTTGGTAGCAAGGCAACTTGTATCCCTCATTGATGTTGTTATCTTTGAGTGCACTATCATCTTCGCAGAAAACCAATCAGGACAGGATTGTATCAAGTCATTTGTGCTTTCTTCCAATGCAAATTTTTTGTATCATCCTATCAGGCAAAATATTTCATAATTTCCAGTTTAGTAACGATATGTGACCAATTTACATCTTATGCATCTCATTTATTAGTTGTATCATCATATTTATGTGGAAATGTGTCTAATTGTTGGTGTTGTTGATTTATATGTTTTAAAAATTGAAAATAATGAGTATTTTTGTATTTTTTCGAGGTCTTCTGACATTTTCCAAGATTTTCCGATATTTTCCATCGATACCACCGAGAAGTCATATTTCAAACCATTGTCGATACTTTCCCCAATATAATATATACAACATTGGTCTGAACACCTCCCTAAAAAACAACTCTGGAACCTACAATGCCTTCTACTCTAATGAAATGGAAAAGAGGTACGCGAACTTGGTCAACCGATCAACCACTACGTATATGCAATCTCTTCCCTGCACCTTCAGTAGACCCGCGATGAAGTCCATCGACACACTTTCTCACTTCTTCTTAGGAATGGGTAAAGGTTGTAGTAACCCTGCTAGATGAGTATGCTCTCACTTGTTCTGTTGACAAGTCATACACTCCCTCACATGCTGCAATACATCATCTTTTAGGCCCTTCTATTAGAACCTCTCTCTGATCTGCCTATAAGTTTTGAAGTATCTAGGATGGCCTGCCAATGGTGTATCATGCGTGACCCTCGTAATCTTCTCTTTAAGCTTGGACTCTAAAACTAAGTATATCATGTCTTTCTAGAAGATAATATCATCCACCACTCTGTACATGTCATCATTAATGTGTCCATCCATCAACTCGCAAGAAAAATTGTTCTTGGAATATTCTACCAAAAGGTGGGCTTTCCAATCAGCTAAAACATCCATAAGTGAACATGTTGTCAGTTACTTGGAAAGGGCATTAATAACAATGTTTTTCTTCCCCTTCACATACTAAATGTCAAATTCATAAGCTTGTATCTTGCTTACTCATTTTTGTTGTCTCTCATTCAGGTCCTTCAGTTCCAAGAAATACTGCAAGTCGTTGTGGTCAGTCCTAACCACAAATCTACCACCTACCAAATATTGTGTTAACTTCGCCAAAGCATGCATGATGATGAGCATCTCTTTGTCGTAGATGAACTAGAGTCTCTCTGGATACTTGAGCTTTCAACTCTCAAATGTTATCGGATGTTTGTTCTGCATCAAAACAGCTCCTATGCCCTCACTCGAAGCATCACACTCAAGAACAAAGGGTTGAGTGAAATAAAGAAGTGCCAAAACTAGACAAGTGTTCATTACGTCCTTGAACTTGTCAAATGCCCATTAAGCTTCCTCTGTCCACCTAAATGCACTTTTCTTTGTGAGATCAGTCAAGAATGCACCCAATTGCGAAAACCCCTTAACAAAGTGTCGCTAATAACTGCATAATCCATAAAACCCACAACTTTGTAAGGTTTTTGGGCGGTAGCCAATCCAATATGGCATGGATCTTCTATCGATGTACTTGTACACCTTGCACACTGATCAAATGACCCAAAAATAGGATTTATGTCATGCTGAATTCACACTTTGATGCCTTGGCATACAATGATTTCTCCTCCATGATGCCCAATCTCTCAACCAAATGCCTCAAGTGATCCTCCAATGTCATGCTATATATAAGAAGGCCATTAAAGAACACCAACAAGAACTTCTGCAACTACCTGTTGAAGATGCGGTTCATGCAAGACTAAAAAGTGGCAGGTACGTTGGTCAACCCGAATGGTATGACCAAATACTCATAGTGTCCATAATGACACCTAAAAGCGGTCTTGTGAACATCCTTCTCCTTGAACCTAATCTGGTGATACCTTGATTGAAGATCAATATTCGAAAAGTACATTGCCCCATGCAACTCATCCAATAGCTCATCAATCTTGGGAATGGGATACCTATTTTTTATTGTTTTCTTAATCAAGGCTCGATAATCAATACACATCCTCATGGTCCATCCTTTTTCTTTACGAAAACAACTGAAGAAGCAAATGGACTGAAACTGGGTCTGAAATGTCCCATCTCTAACAACGCCTTTATTGCCTTGTTTATCTCATCTTTGAACTTCTTTGGGTGTTTGTATGGAGTAGTAATCACGGGTTGGCCCCTTCTTCTAACTCAACAGTTTGTTCAAAGCCTCTATCAGGAGGTCTTCCTAGAGGGATCTCTCCAAAAACACAATAATGTTTGCTCCAATGACTGAATGTCTACCTGATAAAGTTGGCTGCTATTTGAAGATTTTTGAGTTGTAATTAAACACTCTTCTGTATATGCAACATTCCCATGCCTGGGATTCCATCTGCTTGGTTGAAACAATCCTTGGAGAACTGTTTCAAAACTACGCTCTTACCATCCGCTATATTGAATCCCATCTCCATTATTTGACAGTTCTACGAAATTGTTCCCAGAGAACTAAGTCACTGCACAGCCAAGAATGCATTAGTGTCTACCATCTCAACCACATAGAAATCTTATGTCATACTATAGTTACCCAACATCACATTCAACCACAAAGCTTTTTGTGTGCATGCCATAATGCGTCCACCAACTACCACTGTTGATGAAATAGCCATTGATGCCAACAAGGACTTGCAGTGGCCCCACAGGTTGTCATTGATGCCACCAAGTCTTACCTACAGTGCCTTGGACTCCTTACAGAGTGGGTTTGTACCTTGGGTTTGTACCTTGCAGTGCCTTGGACCGCTTACAGAGTGGGTTTGTGCCTTGAAGCACCTTTTACCTAGTTGACAAGGTCCATGTATCCACAAGGTTGGATATTGAATCCACCACCTTGCTGAAGATGTTGAAGACCCCAATGACGATGCTGAAGACCCAGGAGATGGTCTTGAAGCCTTGATGGACGTTGGAGAAACCCTAGATGGGTTGGAGAAGCATTAATGACCCATTTTGTGGTCATTCATGCTCTAATGGTATCATGGTACCCGAGGAGAAGACCAAGCTACCCTTCAGGTGATATCATGCTGGATCTTGACCCTTGGGGGTCTCCTAGTGTGGTTGAGGTGGTTAAAGAAGACTGTGAAGCCCCTTGCTTAATGAAGAATCCCATGAAGACTTGAAACCCCTGATGAAGACCTTGATGCCCTTGCAAAGGTCATGGAGCCCACTACTTGCACTTACATGGTTAGTTGACATGAAGATATGGTCAAGAAACATATTGTTTTGATGATGAAGTTGACAAGGGTCCATGGTACCATTTGGTGACATGCTTGAAGCCCATGATGGCACCTTGCACATGGTATGCCATTGAAAGACCTAGTGACTTGATGTAAACCTAAGACAAAGTGGAGGACACACGCCCATGAATTTTTAATGATGTGGATCACTTTGAAGGATGGTTTAAAATTAAAAAAATTAATAAAGTACATGCAACAAACCCTAAGGGCTGACCTTTGAAGAATGTGTGACACAATTCAATTCAAACTAAAATACTAAATAAAACAACTTACCCCACACCATCCCTTGAAGTCGGCTCAGAAAGGAAACAAAAATAAATAAATAAAAATTACATAAATGACAACTCGGCTCAAAAATGAATCTTTTTTTAGAAACTAGTATAAATACCCAGTCGAAAGTTCATTTTGCAAGTGTGATTTTTCGGATGAAAGAGGCACAACTCTGCAACTTTTCATGACTTTGGATGACTGAGGAATTCAGGTATAGGAGAAGTGGCGGCAGTCAACTCTCAGTGGTAACAGCTATGAGCAATCACATTTTTCCTTTGCAGCAGAGCATAAATCCTCTTTTAAATTTGCTGATATGATGAAGGAATTCGGTAGAAGTTTTCACAATATTTTAACAAGGTTTTTTGGGTTTGAAACTGACTTTGTAACAACCCCAAATTTGTAACAGACCTTCTTGGGAGCAGTAGTCTATACCCCAGTCTTGCAGAGATGGAGCACCATACAAGTTGCAACAATAATTTTTAAACTTGTTTTATGTCTTATGATTGTTTTGATGACTATCCTAATGATATCGGAGGAGTGAACTGAGAATAGTTGCAGCCCTAAGGAGCAGTCTCGGAAATAGCAACAGTCACACAAGATTTTGCAGCAGAACATCCCGAATTCTTGGAGATCATCCACAACTTGAGGAATAAACAGTCACGTTTTCCAACATCATTCACTTCATACATTAATGGTTTTTACCAGCATTCGAATTGTATTGAGGCTTTTCCACAATTCTACAGTAGTCTCCAGTTTTCAACATCATCCACAGCATAGATACAGTCTAAAGGTACATGAACAGTCCAAGCTCCTAGAGAAGGTTACAGTCTGAATTTATGAGGTTAAATAGCCCAAGTTTTGATCGTGGAACCGAGCCTTGAACAGTTTGAACTTAAGCAGACACACACAGAGAAGAATTCAAAGCATACAATTTTTTTTTTGGAAACACTGACATAAAGTCAGATTGGTGAAGATATTCTACTCAGACCATTCTCATAAAGACAACAGCAGGTGAACTTAGTATGTTCAAAAGTCCCAAATCAATGATGACTGAGGTTTGAAACAGAGATTGCTTGTGATGAAGACATGATGCTGGTGGACAGAATGGTGATGTGACAGAGATTGCTTGTGATGAAGACATGATGATGGTGGATAGAATGCTAATGTGACAGAGATTGCTTGTGATGAAGACATGATGCTGGTGGACAGAATGTTGATGTGACAGAGTTTGCATGTGATGAAGACATGATGCTGGTGAACAGAATGTTGATGTGACAGAGATTGCTTGTGTATGATGACATGAGTATGGTAACACAAGTATATTGTATTGTAAATGCAAGCTAGTTTTGCATCTGGGGTTTGGAAACCTCAACCCTTCTTGGTTGGGTCTAAGAAAACTAAGTTGGGTCCTAGATAAGGAGATGGTGCTCTATGTATCAGTTGGTGCTGAATTACCTCATGGTTGCAGCCATTCAAAATACCAAAAGATCACAAAAATTATATCTTGCGTCTCTTGTGCAATGTGTTGGTGATTATGTGTTTAACTTGATGAATGATTAATGATATAGGTTATTGATGAATATGTTAATGATGCAAATGTCTGAATAAAGATATGAGTTTTTTATTGAAGTTGAAATTTGGATTAAGTATAAGCTCACTATTTCACCCCCCTTCTCAGTGAGCTATTGTGTCCAACAACCACAACATTGAATCCCTTAAAGTCTTCTGTAGGAATGCCTCTCCTGGCCACCAAAGTCGAATCTATAAATTTGTGAGTTACCCCACTATTGATTAAAACCATGACATGTTGTCCCTGTACTACTCCCCTGACCCTGAAAGTGTGAAATCTAGGAGCATCTGGTAGTGTAGCAATAGTTCCACCTTGAGTCTCAACTCTCTACATGTGGCTACTCAACATCCGCATTACTATGCTCACCATCCTGAACCTATCTTGCCTCCTCTTCCTCATCACTATCCAAGAGCAACTCTATGTAATTCACCTTACCTTTACCCATGCACCTATGACCTAGTTCCCAAGGCTCCTTGCAGCTGAAACAAAGCTTCTTTCTTTTCAATTCTTTCTGAATCTCATCATCCAACCTGTCTTTTTCAAACCACTCCTTTTGGAAGGGCTTCTTATCTTTGCTTTTCTAAGGAATGAAAGGATTGGACTGAAATTTATTCTTTCGTAATAGATCCTCCATGTCTCGTGCTCTAATAATAGCATCCCGTAGAGATTGATTTGAATGCCTTAACCCAACCGCGCAGCAGTTCAAATAATCCCTCGATGAAAAGCATAATCAACCTATGCTCCAACACATCTATCACCATGACTGCAATCCTCTAAAACTCTAAAAAGTAAGCATCTGATGCACCTGTCTGCTTGAGTTGTTCCAACTCTCTGAGATGCAACTCTGGGTCCTTATAAAATATATCAATCAGCCTCTGTGTGAAGTCTAGGTATGAGATAATGCTAGAATGCCCCAATGTCACTATCCCATGGTACCACCACTCATGAGCCTCTACATCCAAATGCAATGTAGCATATTTGATCTCTTCTATCTCCTCATGGAGTTGAGTTGGAAATATGTGTGGGTGAATCCATGAAGGTTGGTAACACAGTTTGGCCAAAAATGGCAGTAAAAGTTCAACGTTTACTAATTTATTAAACCGAAATCCTCAAAACTCATATATGCCATGTGAATTCCGCCATGCAACAAAAAAACGAATTGTACGAAATTATGTTGTCTTTCCACCTATATTTTTTTTAAATAAAAATATATTTAATATGTCAAAATTGCATTTGATGATAGGTTTGGTCTTGTAAATTTCAAAAAAAGTTAACAGGCTTGTGTGCACGTAAAATAATTTGATGATAAATGCATAATTTTTAAATATATATATGAACATAATCTACACAAAATGGACTGGGGCATACATATATTTTTTATTTATGTAGGAAAATTATATTTTTTATTAATTTTCAAAACTGACCATTGAAAATTTTAATCGCATTTTGCACATGTGTGTACAAGTAAACATTTTTATTACTAGTTAGAAAAATTGAAAAAAAAATTACCCTTTTGAAGAGGACACGTTGATCTGGAGCGTATATATTATTTGAAATTTTTTGTCTATCTAGTTTTTATTTTCTTGATTTTTCTTTCCGTTGATTCAAAGTTGTGGACATGGTGTTGTAAATATAAGTTTGAAAAGAAAATTTTAAAAAATTATCATATGAATTTAGAAACCCATAAATTAAATGCCAATAGATAGATGATTCATTGACGAATCCATCGGTATGAAGTCCGCTACCTAAGGTGTTGTTATCACATCAACATATATATTGCAGTTGGGCTACCATGATGCAGCATACAGATTGATCTCTTTATTTTTCCGAGCTATTCATTCACATGGGGTTTTAGCATGGATCATTACAACCTCAACCATTTCAAAGCCTTGTTAGCAATGTTTCCTTGCTAGGACTGAGATTTACTTGTCTATTGAGATGCTTTTAGTGGTAACCTAGTTCATTTGAGCAGAGTAGCAAAGAAGATGTGCTACACACAGTTACAGAGGGGCTTATCAGATGGAGACATGTATATGATGAGACAAGTATATGTCTCTTTGGTCTGTTTTTTCTCTGTGAAGAATATCAAACACCTAGGCTTGTTTTGTTAGGATGATCATGGTGACCTATGCTTATATTATATACTAATGCTTAAAACTTGTGCTAAGACTGATCAAAGAATTCAATGCTGAAGACTATTTCTTATGCCATGCTCTACACAAATGTTAAACCTTAGTGCTATGTTGGTTCCATGTGTCATTTATCCCCATCCATCCAGTTCATTTGTTGTTTGAATTTTATCCCATGGCTTGGATTGACTGAGACTTGTGAGATTGAAGATCTTTTCCCCATCTTGACCCCTATGCATGATAGACTCCATGTTATCTATGTCTTTGGCTATGAAGTATGTGGCTTGGCCAATATGGCTAGGTTTAGTGGGTTCTTCTCCTTTAGTCTTCAAAACAAGTACTCCTCCCAACAATGTTAGTAAACACTAAAGCATCGAAACGCATAAATGCTATATCTAAGTGATGCAATGTATAAATGTTTAAAAAGTAGTCAATGACCAAGGGGTTGAGCACTCATTCTTTGTATAATGTAAGGCTCATTTTCCCTCCACAAGGGCAACAGAGTGAGGCAAACCCGTCGGGAAGATGGATGATCACTGGCAGCGGGGCTAGGCCTTAGTCATTTACTTGGAGCCCAGAAGGCTTTCCAGGGCATCTACTCTTGTAGGATGGCTACTATCTTATGTGAAAGTGAAAGATATTGAAAAAGGTCAATGGTCAAAGGATGAGCACTGATTCATTGTATAGTGTTCATCTCATTTTCCCCCATAGGGCAACAAGGTGAGACTAACCTGCAAAGGTTATGTCTTTGTCATTTACTAGAGCCCATATGGCTTCTAGGGCACCTACCTTTGAAGGTTGACCAGTATTGCAAATTAATGTAAAGGAAAACTTGCTAAAATCTGAAGGAAACAAGCCCAAGTACTTCATCCATTTGTGGGACACCACCATCCCCTATTGCTATTTGTCATGCATATGTCATTTTGGTTGAGCGTAGTGGTTATCATTCGGAGAGATCACATGATCAAAGTCAGTTAAGACTCAAGAGTCATTCCCCTTTACCGTAGCCTTGTTTTCCACCTTCACCCAGCACTAGCAAGCCGTTTAAACTTTGTAAGAATGGCATGCACAAGAGACTTCCAAAAGGTTCAATGATCTTTCAAAAGCACAAGTATATATTACGTATTATTATTATTATTGTCACCACGATGTTGAATAACATGACTTAAGTTGCGTTTTGATATACACCATTGGAGCATTTCTTACCTTGGATACATGCAGGATCATATTGATATAGCATCTCACTTACAATTTGGGTACTTTGACTTGGTCGACTCAGTTGACCAAGTCAAACACAGTTCCAAAGGAAGTGACTCAAAAAACAACAGTGCTTATATTCGCTCCAAACATGCCCAAGACCAATACTGCAGTTTTAGTTTTCAGATTTTCGCCTCAGATTGCACGTTCAGTGATTATTACCATTTTATTATTAATCATATTTTATTATTATGGCAATGATTTTGGTTCTCCTAGAGCATTGCAGTGTTATAGGGGGTATGAGTAGTCACTTATACCATTATTCTATGTCTCCAAATACTCTAACATAGTCAGTTTATCCCAATTCTCAGTCTAAACAGAGTTATGATGATTTTACTCCGTTTTAGAGGATGGACGACCCAAAATGAACTAGGAAATTCATTGAAAAAATCGATTTGGCCTGTTGGGTCAAGGAAATGGCAGGGAAACTTTTCCAAATGATCAGTATTGTTTATTCAAACATATTTGCAGCAGTCTTCATCAGTTTCATGTCCTGAATTATTTCGTGGCTCACTCAGTGAGGACATTCCGCATGGGGCGCCCCTCACCTTGGATGCTTGATGTATTACTTTGATATATCTTATGTTTTGATGGTGTAATAGGGCCTAGGGAGAATTAAACCCCTAAGGTGACACCCTTGATGTACTATCATGTCATATCTTATGTTATGTTGTATTTTCCACCTTAGGAAGGCGTACTTGAGCAAAGTGCACCCTTTGTTGTGGTCACCATGATTCATGTATTTGTGATATCCACTATTGATGATGTCTTAATCTCAACTGTCGAATGATAGTTAGATAAAACATGGACACACTCTCAAGCTATTTAAGAGAGGTGATCCCCCCATTGTACGGAGCTCTGACATTGGAACTTCTGAATAAAGAGATCTTGATTGGAATCAATACTTGTGTTTTTTGTGGATAACTAAAAGGGATGATGATTGAAACCGTCTTTCTCTTGTACTGAGGATATTTTGTTATAGTTTCTTGTACTTTTTCCAATTCGTTCTGCAAGCATAGGAGGCAATTTAAGGAGAAGGCGCATTTGTGAGGGGACTTGCCATGACGTCTTCCTTCGAATTGATTTTGACAGGGAGTGAATACTTTTTTATGAATCTTCATTTCTCTGTTAGTTGCTTCTATTTTTGCAGATCTTGATCTTTCTTATTTCACTTACTGGTTTCCCTTTGTGTTGCAGGCAAGGAGGACGCTTGGGTTATTGAGCAAAGCAATACAATCAAGAACTTGCTCGAATTTCCCATTTTCTCTGTGAGGGGACAATCCTCATCATCCAGGAGGACATCTACAAATTTCGAGTAAGTTTTTGAGTTTCTTTCTCTATATTTTTTTTTCATGCATTGCCCATCATCCATTTTACTGAAAAACCCCGTTGTAAAAAGTAGGAAAATTCACCAAACCAATTTGCACTGGGAATCTACAAATTTGCCAATCCAGGTTTTCTTAGCTATCCTGAAAAACCCCTTCTCCCTCCCAGGTGTCATTAGTAGACTTCATTTTCCCACCTTCAGGCACTGATCCTTAGAAGAGAGAGTGCCCCTCTTCAACCTGGCAACTAGTTCCTAATGTTTCTTTTTTTGGTTTTTGCTTGGATTTTGTTACATTGTCAAATCTTTCATCCAAGTGAGTGTGTTGAAAGCCATAATTCTATGATTCAACCTCACATTGGGGAATTTCCATATTTCCGCTTAAATCTCCCTAAGGTTTCGGGTTGGATCCAGTGAATGAACACACTGATCTTAGATTTGATCATAATTCCAGAAGTTATTGATCCATTTAGCTTGAGTAGTATTGAAACCAACCCTTAAACACCCGTACTCAAGCATTCCCCAATTTGTGGCTTATCCCTTAAATATATGGTTTCTAGCTCTCACCTTACGTATTCTCTGTTTGTTGGTTTGATCTGGTGATTAGCTATAGGTCTGTCCTTTTAGGATAGGTTTGGGTCTCCCCTGTTGTCACTTGGGCTTCAGTGACAAAAAGCGAAGGATATCCTAACGGACGTGACAACCATCCATCTTTTGGGGGTTGGGGTATTCGTAGGTCACGGCTTTGGTTTCCTGTCCCCTTTTCCATCCTGTATAGGATTACTCTACAGCGTAACTGCAAGATCCGTGATAACAGGAGCATCCCAAGCCAGGGTATAGGCCAGTAAAATTAAATTTGCAGAAAAGAGGGCTAAAACCCTGTTTTTCAAGCCCTCGATCAAGCTATTAGCTCGATCGAGGTTTCGAGCACATTTTTAAATAGGTCGATAGAGAGCTTGTTTAATCCCTCGATTAATCGTTTTAAATCTCAATCGAGAGCTTAACAAAAGCTCGATCGAGCTTGTTTTTTCCCATACTAGCGCCCTCTGCTTTCCAAGAAGTGTCACCATCTTCATGAGAACACCCGTGTCCAATTTCTGAACCCAAGCTCTGGCAGTACATTTTCCAAAGCCATCAAAGGAAGGGAAAGATAATTTCCCAACCCTCCACTTAAGATCTAGATTTTGATCGGGCTACTTGTTACTTTCTATAGTCTTCGCGCGGACTTTTATTTATTTTTTACTAATAGCTTGATCGAGCTATAGAGCTTGTCAGCTTGATAGAGCATTTTCTTAATCCTCAATTGAGTTTTTTAAATAGCTCGATCGAGAGCTTGTTTAATCCCTCAATCAATCTTTTTAAAGCTCAATCGAGAGCTTAACAAAAGCTCGATCGAGCTTGTTTTTCCCATACTCGCACCCTCTACTTTCCAAGAAGTGTCACCCATCTTCATGGGAACACCTCTGTCCAATTTATGAACCCAAGCTCTGGCAGTACATTTTCCAGAGCCATCAAAGGAAGGGAAAGATAATTCCCCAACCTTCCACTTAAGATCTAGATTTTGTTGGCCCATGTTGTAGTCCCTTGGTCTATTCTTATACTTGATGGTACAAAAATCTTGTAATGACATAGCTTCCTGAAACTTCTCACCAAGAGACTGATACACCCTCAAATAATCAATAAAACTATCACCTTGTCCTAGCTTCCACTGATTTCTAGCTTGTTTCCCATCCAAGAACTGGGGTAAGAGAGGTCTAGGAGTCACTTTGTTGATTGTCCGAGTCTTGTTCTGTGAAGGCACATGAGTGTTTCTCTCTTTTGCATGATTCCCATTATGTCCATTAGTTCCTCTTGAGCCATCATTGCCAACATGGTTTTGGTTTGCTTGAGTACTTGTGATAAGACGAGTAATAAGCTAGACCAACTGCCATGTTAGTTCTAGACCTAATTAAGTGTAACAATGCATACAATTCGTAAGGATAATAGAAAGTAAACAATAGTGCACGCACACATTACACGGAGATTTACTCCAAAAACCCTTAATCGAGAAAACCAGCTTAACTCGAGCTTCAATGCTCTCTTTGTTTCTTTCAATATGTTAAATAAATCATTTACAATACACTATATAGGTCTTTACCAACCTCAAAAACCTTAATTCCTAAACCGAAATCAAAATACAATGGGCCAAAAACCATTGGCCGAAAGTAGCCAACCCTCGAACCCTCACCAGAAGGTGGGTAGTCATGCATAGAATATAACACATACCCAACATGTTGTTGCTGCCTTGCTAGATAATTCATGATGTTCATAGTACTTCCCCCAGGTGGCCCATTCCTCTTTAGATCATTCCTATCCCCCATGTCTTCCTCTTCTTGTGATTTTGGGTGATTCTCTTCCTCTGATTCTAATAGACCCTCTCTACCTTCTTCTCTTGTAAGTGATGTTGAATTTTGCAGGTTAGATGAGTTTTAGTACCAGTAATAAACTTCAATACATGAACATATAAAAACTTAGGTAAAATTTAAACTATAATAAAATTTAACAACATAACTTTCATCTCTTTCAACTTAATGCTCTGCTGGTCACTGCGTTAACTTTAACGCTCTGCTGATCACTGCATTAAAGTTGATCATTGAGATGTTTTTCCAAATGTCATGTACAGAAAAATAATCATGTGCAGTAAATTCAATCTCAACTAAACTACAGAGGATAAAGAATCATAACCAATCATTGGATCCGCCTTATACTCAGATAGTTCTGAGTTTGATCTTGTCACTGAAAGGACAAGTCAAACTGGTTAAACCATATACGTACCTTGAGAGAAATAGAGTTCAGGTAGAAGTAAACAAACCTTAGGTTCTTCAATCAAAGTAGCAGCATAATCATAACAGTCCAGATAGGAAAGAGATCACCGAAAATTGCACTGGTGTAAATACACTGGTGTGTTCACAATACTGAAGTATAAACACAGACTCAGCACATGGAGCAGCAAGGAACACGGGGGATAGACTCAGTCTAATCCCACAAACACAGATCTCGGTCCAGCAGAGCAGTAGATAATCGACAGATATGAAAAGACCGGATTTGGCAAAATTAGCAACCAGCGGGAAGAGTCACAGGTTGGCTCACGAAGGAGCAACCAACAAGCTGAACAGTCAGCAGAATAAAGATGAAGGCAGTCGGTGAAGAAGGGACAAGGAAAGCTCGTGAATATAAACCGCACACAGCCCATAGACAACCTGATGAAGGATCTACCCCGTGAAAAACAAACCACAAACATAGACGGCAGGCAAAATCGTGGAGGGTCGACACGTGAAGAAACTAAGCCGCGAAGGTAGCCCGTGAAGTGAAAGAGACGGCAGGTAAGCCCATGTAGTAAACCGTGAAGGAAAAAACCGTGCAAGTCACCAAAGATAACACATGAGGAAAAATCATGAAAGATAGATAGTGCATAAAGGTAAGCTCTTTTGTTTATATATAGGTTAGGGACAAGTTAAAAGATAGAATAAAAAATAGATGGTCCAAAAGTAAACAGTTATGAAATAAGAAAAGTCCAAAAGTTTTATTATAATAAAACAATAAAACCATAAAGTAAAAGTTTTGTTATAATAAAACCAATAAAACCATAAAGTAAGTAATTGGTCCAAAATAACTAAAAAAGGTAGTCCAAAGATTTAGAATAACTTAGGAACAGGAAAGTGGTCCAAATAAAACATAATATAAAAATAAAAGCAAAAAGTAATTATGACATAAGACTTTAATGGTTCACAAATCTTTATTAATAAATCATCAAGATTTTAATAATAAGACAAACACATAACTAATTAAAGGTAAAAGTCATAAAGTGAAAGGCCACAGGTCCAACATAAAGTGGATAACATAAAGTGGATAGACCAAAATCATAAGTGGGTCAAAGGGTCCAAAACATAAGGTAACCATAACAATACAGGGTCCAATGGTCTTTAATAGACAATACATTCCATAAAATAGGAGTCATCATAATCAAAGGTGCACACAAGTGAGAGTGCTAGGACCAAGTAAGAAAATGACCATGAGTCAACCACAAGATCAAAGTGAACCGTAAAGGTGGACAAGCATACAAATAGGACCAACAAGACCAAAGACTTTTCTCTCTCTCAAGGTACATAGTTTTATATATATATATATATTGTCATCACTGTATAAGGGGAAGATCCAAACGGATGGTACAATCCTTTTGTCCTTGACACTACTCCTAAGGGTTAGGTACTAGGGACATCGTCAAGGGGTGGCCAATCCCTTGAGAATCAACCTAGCAATAATCGATTAGGAGAGGGGACATCATTATCTTCCATTCTTAATCAATGGCTTTCAGCCTTAGGCCGAGTTTCATCGAAAATTTGATTGATTTCATCAAAGTCTGAATCCAGATTCAGATGGCTTGCATAATGACTCAAATTATCGTCAATTAGGCAATGACTACAGAGTTCCACTTCTAAAGTCTCTTTAATGGACTCACAAATGGAAGGCTCAACTATGGATGCTTCTTGATGGTGATTAGGTTCCCTTCCACGGATCAAATCCAGGATTTGCTCTGTGACTGCTTTAGGTAATAATAGCAGAGTATCTTGTATGATTTGATTGATATCCCTCTTAGTTTCAACATGAGGTTTTGAAACATTATTCTCGAAGTACTCTGTAACATTCTTATGGATTACAGGCACGCTCATAATTTGGAAAATATCAGGAGAGGAATGGTCCAATTGAGAAAGCACATTGTCGATATACTGATTATCAACTGCACAATCATTGCTAGACTGACACTCTAAAATTTTATCAGTGTTCCTACTCCAACTATCAATTAACAAATCTGTGAACATGTCATACCCAGTGACGGATCCTGGTGCTAAATGATCAAACCATAGTTGAACATCCCCTTGCAAAGATTCTCCTAAGGCTCGCATATAAACATCTTCATTGTCTGCACCTCTAGATTCCATGTAATCCCAGAGAATGTCCAAATGACTTTCAATAGATATATCATTATTCCCACTAAACTGGGGCAATCTCCTAGTGTAATCGTTTGGCATAGGATGAGGTGCTCCCGATATTTCAGAAAAGTCAAAAGGAGGCCGTTTGTCTTGTTTTTTAACAGCTCTGGTTACTTGGCTACAAGGCTTTGACTGGGACTGACTTCTAGGTTCATGTTGACTTATAGGTCCACTCAGGATGGTTGGGAAATTTTTATTGCATGGGTGAGGAAGTTGGTGGGTATCATAAGGATTGTGATAACTAGATTCATACCCATTGTCATGCTCGAGGTCATCCTCATACCCGTAGTTTGACCTCCATCTATCCCTTTCATTTATTTGTCTTGCAGTTTCAATCATGTTTTTGGTTAATTCCTTTATGTGCCTCAGAAATACATCTGAATTCATTAGGATTTATGGTATGTTCTAAGAATTTACGATTAATACGTTGGGCACGGTCCTCAATGGAGTCGCAGAGTGGAGTCGCCAGGTGAACCACACAAGTAATTCACCAATAAAAGATATGGCATAGGGAAAGGTGAGGTATGTTGAACCTAGGTAGGCCTCTACCTCCCCGGCAATGACGCCAAAATGTTGGCAAAGAGAACGAGAGTATAGCTTGAGAAAAAATGTCGAACCAGGGTAGGCCTCTACCTCACCGGCAACGACGCCAAAATGTTATCACCAACCTTGTAGTTTCCTGTGTGCGCTGGATCCAGGATGGATGGTAGAGGGGCAAGCAACTAAAGAGGTGGAACCAAGACTGCCTAGACTCCCAAATAGATGGTTGTCATGCCAATCAAGGCAGTCTTCATTTTATGTTGTCTAAGTCTAAGACAACAACGGGGGAGACCCAGATCTACTCCTGACAGGAGAGATCGGACCTAGACACCAAATCAGATCAAGTATGGCTTGAGGTACATAAGGTGTAAGGTAATCATAAACTCTAGATCTGTGGATGATGGTAGTAAATGGACTTGGGCTTGGGATGAGGGTTTCAATGATATGAGGGTTGATCCAAAGTGACCTATGGAGGAAAATACTAGATCTAGGGTTGAAGTACTAGCAATTGATGAAGATAACCATTGTCTTGGGAAACGTAATTGAGTCAGGGTGAGTAAGGACAGAGTTGGGACTGTCTAGCACCAAAGAGATAGACTCAGTGAAAGATATGAAATGTCAGGTTTCATGAGTTATCAAGGAGAGGTCAACTTTCAGGGGAAAGAGGTCAAAAAGGGGCTAGCGCTATGCTTGGAGATCAGTGCTTGTTCAACCTTGGGTAGTGGAGTCAATATCAGCACAGTGTTTAAGTGAACCCACCTGGGATATGCCCTGATCTATGGACGCAGAAAAGGATTTGGCCCGAAAGATTCAGGTTACAGAGAAATGAGTAGAAGGAGAGCTAGCGCTAGGGTTTGGAGAGGCAGATCTGCAGATCTAGAGCCACCAGGAGACTATCAACTCAGCGTTGAGGGTGTTCTGGAATGAGGAAGACCTGATCTACACACACATGTAATTATTTTCCGAAAAAAGTCAACTCTGGAAAAAGTCAAATTTTCAGTGGGGCACTGGGGTTTGAGCAGTTAGATCTTACCTGAAAATGCTTGTAGATGCCTTGACGATGATGATCCCCGCCATCCTAATCAATTTCAGAAGATTGAAGCGTTCCATGTTTAGTATTTGCCCGAGGAAGTCAATGCGCCCTCTCTCCTACACAACAAACGTCAACCATATCAGATTTGCTATGACATGAGAAAGAAGCTATATGCTGTAGAAAAATAGCAAGAAGAAATCATAGGTCACCACAACACTAATGAAAACTCCCTGATAAAAAACGAAGACAATCCGAGCGAGTTGAGGTCCCCCTGCAAAAACGCCCAAGATGAAGTCGTCCTCCTGTAGACAAAACAATGAACCCCAAAAAATATAGATCTCATAACAATTTCCCGAATGCTAGGAAGCAAAAGACTTTCCAATCACCATCGAAGAACATCAGATACAAAGTAGATCCAGAAAATATCCACAAAAAAATCTTTTTATTAATCAGATCCAAGAGCCAAAGACACCTTACAAATGAGAAGCTCTCTCCTTTAAATAGAAATGAGAGAACCACAATCATAACCAAATCCTCGCCACTTTCAAAACGAGTGGCTAAGATTAAAAGATAAAATATTTTAGTAAATGGTTGAGATGAGCTCAACATACAATACATGGATCAATATAACCATAAAGTACCAAAGTGGACTAAAACACCCAACAAAAGGGTACCCCACTCAACAAGAAATAAATGAAGCACATGGTGGGTCCATGGAGTGTTGACTAACTCCCTCTGGGTGTCCCCAAGGCACAATAAAATAATATAATATTTTAATTCTTTGACTTTGTGCCTCCTTGAGGAAATCATGAACCTCCCAAAAGCTCCAAAAAATAATATAAAACTACCCAAAAAATAGGTGTGGGCCCAATCAAGTGCTGCAACTGCTGGAGAAGATGCGGAGGACATCACTCTCATCATCATGACTCATCCCATGTCATTTCCTTGCCTCAGTAGCCCAAATCGATTTCTTCAATAGCCATTTAATCATTTTTTAATTTGTCTCGAGAAACGTGAACCTGCCAAAACAACCTCCTAGGGTGCCTGCGTTGTCAAACTGAGCCCACTAGGCTCTCTGAGATGGAGGTACTATGGTACAAACAAGTGGCTACACCCCCTATGCCCATGCAACGCCCTAGGAGATCCAAATAAAATATCTCCTGCTCAAACACATCATCCTGTGAAGCAAAACTACATCAAAAAAGTAAAATGAGCTTGATCATCTCTGTAAGTGCCCGAAACTGAAAATAAGCTATCTCATTAGACTCAGAGAGTCCAAATCCATCTGTGGGGTATACTCATACCCCTCTCAGGTCTCTACCTGATCATCAACTATATCCAATAGACAATATAACCATCTGTAAATTATCAGATACCAATAATATAACTTAGACTATCATCCATCTGCTACAAGTGCTATAAGACTGAGACATGCTCTACAACTCATTTAAGCAACAATCACAAAAGTAGCAGTCATTTCACTGGCGGTGTACAAACCAAATACATATATAGGGTTTATTTATTATTACTCAGACCAGACTTTCAGGACTATACTCACTTCATAGTTGTAGTCCGGGATTCTCCCCAGTAAACGTTCCCAACTAGCCCATTATTGTTTGGTATGGGAATCCGTCCGGTTTACGATCCGGCTACCGTAGGTCAAGTAACAAAAATAAAGGGTTTTACCGGTTACCGCTCGGTCCACCGTGTATGTTTTTTAGTTTTTGTATTTAAGTATGAGATGCAAGTGCCTATCTAAAAATGCAAATTGATAGAGAATACGAAGAGCGGTCACAATGTGATGCGCAGGTTCTTACCTCTCGTCTTAACTCTCTCGCATCTAACCACACACAGCAAGAAAAACTAAAACTAACTATCTAACTTATCCCTAGGGAGCAAGATTATCGTTTATCAATGAGTAATGTATTTTGCGCATGCATTAAGAAAAATCACAGATAGTTGTTACTCTTTTCAAAACACATGAACATTTATAGATATATGAAGAACCAGATAGCTAATTGTTTATGAACAGCATTCATTACTCATAGTGGAAATTTTATAGAATAAACTAGAGCGTATTCATAACAAGAACATATGTTCAAAGAGTTAGAACGATCTCACAGTTAATAGATAACAGCTGAAAACGAAATAGTTCACATTCAACAAATCCATTGCACAGCATTTGAAACCTTCCACAAAGCTTTCTCCAACAGGAAACTTGTAATTTCTTTATGCAAAAGGGAATAGTTCTTCTTACATTATACTCTCACAAATCTATTTGGGAAAAAGTCTCTCTACTATCTAACTCTCCTATACTTATACTACAAGCAAAACTCTTGGGCTGCCCCTCGGTGACCTTTGGGCTCCCCCAACCGTTTTAATCTCACAATTTTGTCCTTTTGTGAGTGCTCATGATTCATACAAACGTTACATTTCAAATTTAAGATTTAAAAGCACTTTTATGAGAAGGGACCAGCTTGGTAACTGACGAACTTTTCCAAGCCTGGGCATCTGCTTCTATTGATTATGCTCAGTAATCCATTGGTCCCTTGCTAGATCCTGTTGAGCTTAGACCTGACTTTCTTCTTTTCTTTCCTCATCTCTGCTTCTGCATTTTCTTTCTCTTCCTTCCTTGCTGCCTCATTTCTTCTGCTTTGTCTTCTAGACATGTCTCCTCAAAAGCAGCAATCGCCCTGTCATGAATAACCAGTCCTTAGATCACTTAGCGTTTGACAAAGTAACACAAATTGTATCAATACATGCATTCTGTGAAATGAACTATAAACAAATTTAAAGCATGAAAAGATAAGGTAAAGAGAATCCTGCAAGCTAGGCCTGAAAATCCTCTAAATCCACTGTCCGAACTAAAGACAAGTCCGAAAAACAGAATTTTTATCTCAATCCAGGCCGCATCTGGGCCAATTCGACAACCTCCGATGAAAGCATGAAAAATGACAAAGTAACCACCACTCCTCAAAACACCAAACCCCCAAACTGTGCTCTTCATCCCAGAGGCCTCAACGCGACCAACACCCATGGGAAAACTCCGCCATCCCATAAAATAGAGTAACAGCACAACAAAAACGGCAATAAAACCTTACCGACAATCGAAAGCAATAAATACTAAGCATCAGGCGAAAACAACCCTCTCATCGGCGAGCGAACAAAAAACTACAAGTCGGATGGTTAGTGCATTAAGGAGCCGCAACGGCGGAAGAAATAAGGACTACGGCTTTCACGACAATAGCACATCATCGACGATTGGAGGAACGGTGAACTAACTAGAAATGCATCGGCAGATAAATCAACTACACATTGGAAAGATAGTGTGCTATTCAGCCGCAATGACAGGAAAAAACAGACTACAGCTTCCGCTTTCAAATGAAAAACCGCGGCGATCGGAAGTTTCAATGACAAAATGTCGGTGATGATGAGCTCAACGCCGCCGCCGTGTCAGCGACTAAAAATACTAGCCCTCCAATCAATAGTCAAAAAACCTTTCCGCTAGCGCAAAGAAAAGAAAATTAAAACAATAAAATCGCAGCATCGAAACAAAAAAGAGCTATCCGCCGGAACATTCATCGTTTAGCTTCCGCAACGGCAGCTCCATAAGGAACTACGGCCCCAATGTACTGTACAAAAGATTTCCGACAGCGATATATGAAAACATTTACAAATCAAAACTTGAAGTTCCACAGTCAAAAGTATTAGCTAAACAAAGGCTTTTTAGATCATTCAACCGCAGAAACGAAAGAAAACAGTTTACCTTGAATCAAACTCAAAAAATCAAAATTGTAGCAGAGGGACAACCAAGTTCAGGAATCTAAATAAAACCAAGCAAGATCAAATCAACAAGGAGGGTCCAAAAATTTTTAAAATTTGGGAAAAACAGTTGCAGCTGCAACAATTGGCGACTACCTGGTGAACCCAGATCTCTGGAAAACTTCTTCTTTGAGCAACAGACTATTTTGACAATAAATACTAACATGCTGAATTCTTTTAGATGTCTGGATTTCCCAAATGGCAAATGTATGTACTTTTATCCATTGATGATAGTCCAATTTAGGAATCATGGGAACCAAGATTTAAAAGTCCAGATAACTCTTTTGAGGCCAAGAATATGAATTTCATTTTTTACCTCTGTCTTCTGGTAGTTTCCAGCTTGGACACCACAGGATTGTAACATATTGTAAACAGAAATATTCATTTGTTCCTCATTTCCATGCCATTTTGCACTTTTTGTGCTTTTGGACTTTTGTCCTTTTTGAGTCCTCCTGCATGCCTTTCTTTTTGAATTTTTATTCAGGCTCCTCTATCCATAGTGTCCTTTTGTGTGAGAGATGTATTTAATTTTCAGCTCACGGACAGAGAAGAACTTTTGCAATTTTGTACTTATATGGTTCAGTACTTTGATTTGATACATATTGCTTTCTTATGAGATTTTTTACTCTTATTTGCCTTTTGGCTTTCAATTCTTGGTATGGGATCATTTATATATAATACACGGTTTACCTTGCTTCCTTTCCATGGGTCTTTAGCTGTCACCCCCTAAGACATTTTTAAATGTGAGATGGATGGAGCCTCGAAATAGTATTCCAGACCTTTTGATCCTGAGTTATTTTACAAGGATTAAGTAGGACTTCAACGTGTTCATAGCCATTTAGGAAAATCCGCTAACTAGAAGAAATTCTTTCAGATAAAACAATAGTACACAGTCATATCATCAAGGATTTTAGTTAATCCAGAATTCTAATGTTCTCCATGCAACCAAAAGTTTGCTTCTTTTATTGAAATCCATCAAAATCTAAACTAGAACAAACAGAAATAAAGTAAATCCAAAATAAACAACCAAATCAATTTATTTATGTACAAAACAAAAACAAAAAATCAGGAAAAATAAGGTTTGAGAACTAAACCATTAACTGGTAAGTTCTCTTCCCACCCCTGTAAATCTTGCAATTTGTAGGTCGAGGGGCCAAGTTTTGCTGCAATCTGAAAAGGGCCTACCCATAACTGTTGAAACTTCGTGTGTTTCCCATTTTCATCATGCGGGTGATCCCACTTAAGAACCAGGTCTCCCACTTCAAACTCCTTTTTTCCAGCTTTATGTTTATCAAACCACCTTTTCACTACTTCCTGTTGATGCTTAAAACGTTCTTTGGCCCTGGATCTAGACTCTTCCACCTTCAAAAGATTATAGATTCTAATTTGCAGGATTTCGTTATCTGTGCCTCTAGACTCTTGAGCTATTATGGAAGATGGTAGCATAATGTTAGGAGATAGGATGGCTTATTTTCCATAAACAAGGGTATACGGTGACACTCCTAAGGAATTTTTTGGTGTGACCCTATCAGCCCAAAGAGCATTCGGTAACGCTAAATGCTAACTTCTCTGGTTTTCTATCACAGTATGTTTTAAGATCCTAATCAGATTCTTGTTGGTAGATTCTGCCAAACCATATCCTTGTGGATAATAGTTTGCAGAATAATGCAACTTGATTCCTCTTTCATGAGCAAAAGCAGTTAATCTAATAGAAGAAAAATAAGTAGCATTTTCAAAGACTAGGGAAATTGGAACCCCAAACCTGGTCATAATATGATCTTGCAAGAAGTCCATGACCGCATCTTCGTTCACTTTACGTAACGGAATTGCCTCGACCCATCTAGTGAAGTAGTCAGTTGCCGTCAAAATGTACTTGTGTTGCAAGGAAGAATTTGGTTTTATCTCTCCAATGATATCAATACCCCATTGCTCAAATGGTTCTGTTATCATCGTCGGCTTCAATGGTCCTGCTGCTTTGGCTTGTCTTCCCCCACACCTTTGGCAGATATCACACTTTCTGACATGGGTGTGTGCATCCTTGAACAGTGTGTGCCAATAATATCCGGCTCTGAAAATCTTGTGGGTTGTCGTATCTCCGGAAAAATGACCTCCAGCAGGCCGATCATGTAACTCTGTTATGATTTTCTTTGCGTCTTCTTTCTCTAAGCATCTGAGAAGGACTCCATCATAATTCTTCCTAAATAAAATTCCATCAATGATTTGATATGCAGCTAATTTAAGGCGCAACGCTCTTCGTTGTTTGGAATTCCAATGTTCTGGCAACAACCCTTCCTGAAGGTAATGAACAAGGTCTCGGTACCAGGAATCGGGAGCTGTGAAAAGAGGACATACATCCATCACATGTAATTCAGCTTTATTTTCCCAATCGTTTTCTTCGTTGTTTTTACCTTCAGCCATTAGTTTGCACAGTCCTTGCCCTTTAACTATGGATGTTGGTTTGAATTTGAGGTCATATTCTTGTAAAGTTGTTACCCAGTTGCCTCTTCTTTCTCCTAAATCTTTTGTACAAAAAGAGACCTTACAGCTGGGTGTGGAACTATTACCTTCGTCCAGTTCTTAAGTATGTACGGCCTAAATTGTTTTACTGCTTTAAAAACTGCATAAGCTTGTTTATCCACAGCTGGGTAATTCAATTCGGCCCCCTGCAAACCATGTGCTCATAAATGATATGGAGTGCTCATCTCCCCCATCTTCCTTCTGAGTAAGCACCGCTGCTAATGAATCGTCAGATGCAAAAGTGTACAAAATAAAATCTTTCTCAAAATTTGGACTTTTGAGAGAGGGTGCATGAACAATAGATGTCTTTATTTTACTAAATGCATTCTTCTCTACATCAGTCCACTTGAATTGTACACTTTGTTTCACCATTTGCTGCAAAGGTTTAACAATTTGAGCGAAATCTGGCACAAACCTTCGCACGAAATTTATTGTCCCCATGAATGATTGCACACCTTTTTTGTTATGGGGTAAAGGGATCTGTTCGATAGCTTTGATCCTTTCTGGGTCTATGGAGATCCCCTTTTTAGAAACCACATGACCCAGTAGCTTTCCTTCTATAACTGCAAACACACATTTCCTTGGATTCAGCGAGATGCCGTATTTTTGACAACGCTCGAAAATTTGTTTTAGATGGAATGTGTGTTCTTCTCTCTTCTTTGCAAATATCGTGACGTCGTCGAGATATACTACAACACTACGGCCAATTAGACCACAAAAAGCTATATCCATAGCTCTCTGGAAAGTAGCTCCAGCGTTAATGAGTCCAAAGGCATCCTTCTGTAAGCAAAAGTTCCCCATTTTGTTCTGATGGTAGTTTTAAGTCTGTCTTCTTCAGCTACTAACACTTGATTGTAGCCAGAGAATCCATCTAATAACGAAAATAACTCGGAACCCGAAACCATCTACAATATTTGTTCCATGGGTGGGACTGGATAGTTGTCTTTGTCTGAAGCACGATTTAGGTTTCTGAAATCCACACATAGCCTGATTTCTCCAGATTTCTTCCTTACTGGTACTAAATTTGAAACCCATTCCGAGTGTCTGACTTTAAATATAATTTTGCCATCCAATTATTTTTTCACTTCGCTCTGAATTAAAGGCTCCAATTTTGGATGCATCTTCCTCAAAGGTTGCTGATAAGGCTTGACTCCGGATCTAATAGGAATAATGTGTTGTATAATCTTGGTGTCATATGTTTTAAACTCTTCATATGTCCAGGAAAATACATCTTTGTACTGTTTGAACAAACTAATGAACTTATTTCTTTCACCCGGAGAACAACACTTTCCCAAATTTCATTAGACAAAATTTGGGGTCTAAAATGGGCCTTATAAAAAACTGTGCCATGGATGAGCTGGATTGAGTTGAATTTTTAAACCAATAGAATTTCAATATCTTTGGTCAACCATTATGGTTGAGTTTGACACACAATGCTTATGTGTCATATTTTTATTTGACAATCGCTAACTCCATATCAACCTCACCTTGGTTAAGTTCTTGAAAAGATCACCTCAAAATAAGATAAATAAACTTTAACTAATAAATATAGAATATTTTATTTAATCACCACTTCCAACTCCTCTAAAACATAACCTTCGCATTAATTAAAATTGTAGTGGAAGCATTTTGAAATACTAAAAACATTTATTAATCAATTTTTTTTAAAGAAACTAAATAATATTTAATTTTAAATAGACTTATCTTAAAATACTAAATAAAAGATATTTAATACTTTTAATATTATTAAATAATATTTAAAAAATAAATATATTTAATTATTACATCCAAAAATAAATAAAACATTTAAATACTAACAAAATAAAAATAAAAACTATTTTTAATGTTACTAAAATTATAATAAAATTTGATTTTACTTTTTTTCTCTCCTACCTACCTACCCATTAAACCACAATTTTTTTTTATATTAATATAAAAAATAATATGAATATACATAGTTTATTGTTTTTTTATTTTGTGACGTAAATTTTTTTATATGAATTAATATAAAATTATTTTAAAAAATAATAGTGATTTTTTTATTTTTTTAATACTATTATAATTATATTTTTCATTATAAATGAATATATTTGAGTTTTACATTTATTAAATATATAAAAAGTAGTGGCCTATTCATTTAAAAAATAATAATATAAAATTCAAAAGTTTCCTATCATTTATTATGTGTGCACAAGAATCTAAATATTTCATTAATATTTTTGACCAATATCTCTTAACTCTACATTAACTCAATATAGTTGTCAACTAATTAATGAGACGATTTAGGTTGACTTTCATTAGATTTTCATTAGATTTAATTTGACATGGCATATTTGTAGTGTGATGTGGCTTTTCTTATTATTTTCCTTAGGAGGCCCATTTTAGACCCCAAATTTCCTCTAATGACATATTTGGGTTTAACTTCAGTTCCCAAATTTATCAGCTCGAATTGCAAAGACGAGCTATGAGTCTTGACATTTGCGGGTCTTTTGAATTTGCCGTTTAAATCAAACATCCGCTCTAAGGTCCTAACCCCTTTAGGAATGAAGTTGTCGAATTTTAACTCAGCCTGGTGTTCTTCGTCATCGATAATTGCCCCTTTGAAAGTTTCATCATTCATCAAGCATTCCAAGATTTGTCGATCATCATCAAAAACTCGTAGATTAGTCATCATGTCTAGAACCGAAGACCTGAAAAGTAATTCAATAGAACAATGGTTATTTGTAGGTACAAGCCTTGCAGCTGAGGTAGCTAACAAGTCAGCTGCTGCATTCTTAAGTCTAGGAATGGATACAATATTAAATGCAAAAAAATTTGTCAGCAAATCCCACACTTCATTCTGATAAGCTTTTAAATGAGGTGAGATGCAATGTATCTGTTTTCGAAATTGCTTTACAATTATTTCAGAATCCCCATATACTTTCAGATTTTCTACTTTTAATTCAATTGTTTTTCTTAGTCCCTGAACTAATGCTTCATATTCGGCTATGTTATTGGTACATTCAAACTCTAATCTACATGAAAGAAAATGTTTATTTTTCTTTGGATCGATCAAGACACAGCCAGCTCCTGATCCTTCCAAAGTTTTAGATCCATCAAAAAAAAGTGTACAAAAATTATCTACTTCTATTGTACTTGAATCAACAACTACATCTGAAACTAAGTCTACTATTTTACAGTCAAATTCATCAACCCGTGAAAATCGAAGGAGATCGGGGTGTGTGTCTGATGTACCGTTGGATTTTTTTGCTTGGTAACTTCCTGGTTCAAGCTCAATAAAGTAATTTCCCAATACAGAATTCACTGGTTCATTCTTATCCTCCAACTGAGTCAAATTGTGCTTCATATGGGGCTCTCTTAATACTTTTATTTGGTTGGGACTTCCCTTATAACGCAACCATAAATGTGACCAATCTGATGCAAAATATCCATTTAGCTTTGCTGACCAATCTCGATTCAAAACAAGTCCATAAGCCTCAAGTATGTCTGCTACTACAATATCGATGAACTGACATACCTTTTCATTTGAAGATAATCGAATCAGAACATCCTCCATTTCCCCAATTACCTTCACATTTGTTCTGTCTAACTGAATAACCTGCCAAGTAGATGGTTTAGGCTATCCATTTATCTTTTTGCAGATTGAAAGCGACATAACATTAACTGATGCCCCTGAGTCTACTAAACAATTGTGCACGTTATGGTTGAAAATTTCAAAAGTTAATAGAAATAGTGGGGTTTTGCATTTAGGCTTACCTCCCACACTTGCTCACCAATTTCTTCTTCTTTAGGTTGATTGTCAGTGGCAAGCTTTTCCTCAGGTATTTCAAGTGCCTTTAACAATCTCTCTTTCTGCTGAGGCACATTGCACATTTCAAACAGCGAGATATTTTCCTTATCCCTCTTAATATCTTCCACAATATCATACTCCATCTTATGTTCTTTGAAATTATTTTTTACATCATCAGTCTTCTCCTCAATGGGCTTAACAGGCATGTTGATTTGCTTTGGATTTTGACTCGTAATGGTGAATTCATTTATCTTATCAGCTGTGATGCTCTTCTGAATTTTCTTTACATTCTTTTGAAGTCTCTTGATTTTCGAGAGTACTGATCTATCCTCTTTTCTCAAACCTTGACTTCTTGTTGTCACGTTTGTTTCCGATGTCTCCTCCTGTTTCAGATAACCTTCTTCTTCTGTATCGAAAAGTGAGACACATTCCCATAAAACCAAAGCATCATCCTCTTGTTTTTTTGTGGATTTATTTCCTTTTTTCTCCTCATCATCAAATTCTATTAGTTTAGAGTCCAATAGCTGATTCATTACTAATGTCATTGAATTTATCCATTAAGGACAATTTTTTTCAGAATGAGGCTGCTGATGAAAGGTGCAAAAATTATCCATACCCACCTCCGTTAAATTCATTGATGCAGGACTATGTGGAGGAGGCTTAGATTGATTGTTGTCCTCTCTCCTTTTATAGTAAGGCTTATAAGATTTTTGAGCTTCTTTTTCCTTTTCCAGATCTATTATTCTGTTAGAGAGTTTCTGCATCATTTTCAACATTCCTTCAAAATCATGTGACTGCTCCTCTTTAGGCTTAGACAGTAATAAGGCTTTCTTACCAAAAAAAATTTCTCCTGACTGCTCAGAATAATCTTCTATGCTCTCTCTTTCAGCTTCTACTCTCTCGGCTTCTTCATAAGTTTCTGACAATGTAGGCTTGACTTGCATCTTGGCAAACATGGCCAAGTTAGGCCCTAAGGCTGAAGTATAGTATTCGATCAAAACCTTATCAGACGGTTTATCAGTTGCAGAAAAATTCTTAAGATAAGTAGCAAACCTTTGGGTGAAACTATGCACTTTTTCTTTTCTTTCTTTCTCCAAAGCGAATAACCCCTTCATTAACGCTACATGAGTTTTTTGGACTACATACTTACTTCTAAATATTCTTTCAAAAGTATCCCAGTCTGTGATTGAGTTTGCAGGAAAAGCAAAATACCATGAGGCTGCTGCTCCTTTCAGGGTATGCAGAAACAATCTGCAAACTACATCTTCATGTTCTCCAGCCCTTAGTATTTCTATGGCCAAGTAAAAGCTTTGTAAATGATCATCTACTAAAATCTTTTCACTTGGGTCAAACTTGGGCAGCATTTTCTCAAAAGCTTGAGGTAAGTCATGTAGAGGGCGTACCAGGTTTAAGGGTGACCTAGCCCTCCAAGCAAGTGGTGGATTTGGTGGATTGGGTGGCCGATTTGCATTCACGTTTGCCATGAGTCTGGGTGGAGAATGAGGTGGTGAGTGAACAGGGGTATGAACAGGTGAACAGTAAGGTGTATCTGGGCCTACTTGATTCAAAGGTTGAACAACTTCCTGTAAGGCTGTTTCTACCAGTTCTTCAAAATCTCCAACCAACACTGCGTCTTCCAATATAGGACAGTCTTTCTTCTTATATTCTCTTCTGGGCAAGACAGGAATAAATAGTAATCCTCCAATCTTCTTCACATATGCCCTAGTATGTCTTCTCAGATCATTGACTACTTCATTATCGACAGAATACAGATGCTCTTTACCCTTCTCTTCAGGAATTGGATTGAGAAACAAACTGCTTTCAAAACTATCACCGGTGGAATAATCTCGAGAAAATAAGTTTCCTCGACCAGCCATGCACTGGCGGCCCTCCTTCTAGCGCCAAAAACTGTTGAGGCCTAAAATCGCAGGTAACAACAGTTAGGGATTCTCCCCAGTAAACGTTCCCAACTAGCCCGTTACTGTTTGGTATGGGAATCCGTCCGGTTTACGGTCCTGCTATCGTAGGTCAAGTAACAAAAATAAAGGGTTTTACCGGTTACGGCCCGGTCCACCGTGTATGTTTTTTAGTTTTTGTATTTAAGTATGAGATGCAAGTGCCTATCTAAAAATGCAGATTGATAGAGAATACGAAGTGCGGTCACAATGTGATGCGCAGGTTCTTACCTCTCGTCTTAACTCTCTCGCATCTAAACCACACACAGCAAGAAAAACTAAAACTAACTATCTAACCTATCCCTAGGGAGCAAGATTATCGTTTATCAATGAGTAATGTATTTTGCGCATGCATTAAGAAAAATCACAGATAGTTGTTACTATTTTCAAAACACATGAACATTTATAGATATATGAACAACTAGATAGTTAATTGTTTATGAATAGCATTCATTACTCATAGTGGAAATTTCATAGAATAAACTAGAGCGCATTCATAACAAGAACATAAGTTCAAAGAGTTAGAACGATCTCACAGTTAATGGATAACAGCTGAAAACGAAATAGTTCACATTCAACAAATCCATTGCACAGCATTTGAAACCTTCCACAAAGCTTTCTCCAACAGGAAACTTGTAATTTCTTTATACAAAAGGAAATAGTTCTTCTTACATTATACTCTCACAAATCTATCTGGGTAAAAGTCCCTCTACTATCTAACTCTCCTATACTTATACTACAAGCAAAACTCTTGGGCTGCCCCTCGGTGACCTTTGGGCTCCCCCAACCGTTTTAATCTCACAATTTTGTCCTTTTGTGAGTGCTCATGATTCATACAAACGTTACATTTCAGATTTAAGATTTAAAAGCACTTTTATGAAAAGGGACCAGCTTGGTAACTGACGAACTTTTCCAAGCCTAGGCCTCTGCTTCTATTGATTATGCTTAGTAATCCATTGGTCCCTTGCTAGATCCTGTTGAGCTTAGACCTGACTTTCTTCTTTTCTTTCCTCATCTCTGCTTATGCATTTTCTTTATCTTCCTTCCTTGCTGCCTCCTTTCTTCTGCTTTGTCTTCTAGACATGTCTTCTCTACAGCAACAATCGCCCTGTCATGACTAACCAGTCCTTAGATCACTTAGCGTTTGACAAAGTAACACAAATTGTATCAATACATGCATTCTGTGAAATGAACTATAAACAAATTTAAAGCATGAAAAGAAAAGGTAAAGAGAATCCTGCAAGTTGGGCCTGAAAATCCTCTAAATCCATTATCCGAACTAAAAACACAAGTCCGAAAAACAAATTTTTTATCTCAATCTAGGCCGCATCTGGGCCAATTCAACAACCTCCGATGAAAGCATGAAAAATGACAAAGTAACCACCACTCCTCAAAACACCAAACCCCCAAACTGCGCTCTTCATCCCAGAAGCCTCGACTCGACCAGCACCCATGGGAAAACTCTGCCATCCCATAAAATAGAGTAACAGCACAACAAAAACGACGGAAAAACCCTACCAACAGTCGGAAGCAATAAATACTAAGCATCGGGCGAAAACAATACTCTCATCGGCGGGCGAAAAAAAACTACAAGTCGGATGGTTAGTGCATTAAGGAGCCACAACGGCGGAAGACATAAGGACTACGGCTTTCGCGACAATAGCACATCATTGGCGATTGGAGGAACAGTGAACTAACTAGAAATGCATCGACAGATAAATCAACTACACATCGGAAAGATAGTGTGCTATTCAACCGCAATGGCGGGAAAAAACAGACTACGGCTTCCGCTTTCAAATGAAAAACCGCGGCGATCGGAAGTTTCAATGACTAAATGTCGGCGATGATGAGCTCAACACCGACGCCGTGTCGACGACTAAAAAGACTAGCCCTCCGATCAATAGTCAAAAAACCTTTCCGCTAGCGCAAAGAAAAGAAAATTAAAACAATAAAATCGCAGCATCGAAACAGAAAAGAGCTATCCGCCGAAACATTCATCGTTTAGCTTTCGCAACGGCGGCTCCATAAGGAACTGCAGCCCTGATGTACTGTACAAAATATTTCCGACAGCGATATATGAAAATATTTACAAATCAAAACTTGAAGTTCCACAGTCAAAAGTATTAGCTAAACAAAAACTTTTTAGATCATTCAACCTCAGAAACGAAAGAAAACAGTTTACCTCGAATCAAACTCAAAAAATCAAAATTGTAGCAGAGGGACAACCGAGTTCAGGAATCCAAATAAAACCAAGCAAGATAAAATCAACAAGGAGAGTCAAAAACTTTTTAAAATTTGGGAAAAACAGTTGCAGCTGCAACAGGAGGGTAAAACCAATGAGTATAGATCAGGAACTTCAAAGCCTGAGTAGGGACATCAATACATAATACAAATAAATCCAAGTCCATATAATTATGACCGCCAGATCATGACACTACATGTTAATATATGTCACAAAGATGAGTATAAGGGCAATGATAACCACAACACAATATAAAAAGCTGAGTCATAAGCATGCATATAATCCATCTGAAACATCATCTGTCCAATGAGAAAGCACTGATATACATTTGGGCATCAATAACTACTTTGTAATGACTAAATGGCTACATCGGTCCTCAAATCCAAGTGTCCTGAGACTCAGTCCTCACATGGGAGAGTACAATAGTCCACAAATATAATAATGATCCGGCAAAACTGCTCATCTCAGCATCTCATATGGAAGAGATATGGCTGAAAAAAGTACTGTGTCTGAAAAATAGAATATGGTAGCCTGGATACTATATATGTGATAACAGAAACCATTCTCTGAGAATGGGTCTCGCAGTTGCACTAACTTTAACAAGTGATATATCTATTGTCCTTTGAATTCATAAAAAAACATGCAACTCACAGACTGGCAAAATCACCAACTCTAATACCACTATAATGTCCCCTACTTGTCTTGTCTAATGTCTTTGTTTGGTTTTGGTAATTGTTTGATTGGTATGTTTCAACTCTCTCTCTCTCTCTCTCATGACAATTTCACAATGAGTTTACAATAAATTTTGCGCATATAAATGGGATTTTATTGCATTCAACACCAAAAAGAAGCAGGTGCATTCAATGCAAATAATAATGTTCTCAAGCAAACTATAACAGTAGTCAAATGTCACGGATTACAAACTGATTTAAATCTGATTTATTATCATTCTCTGCCCTATGGGTAACATAAACAATAGCAACTTCTTGATGATGAGACATTCCTCTTGGAATATCATGAAATGCTGAGAATGGCACGATTTAATGAAAAATGAAGCAAATCTTAGAAGAATAGTAGATCACCCACATAACTCACATTCAATCAGCCATACAGCCTCCTCTTAATCAGAATAACGCAGCGTTTTAATGGCAAGGATGATCTGGGGAATGCACCCTTCAAAAAGCAATCACAACTTCACTAAAACTCCACAATTTAGCAAAGGATGGAGCGATTTCATTCTATATCAGCAAAAGGGGTCAGATCACCCCATTGAACAACAAAGTTGGCAATGATAACAATAACAATGAAGCAAACGTGCCCTATGCCCTGAACAAAACTTCATGAATTCCACAAATCCACACAATTTGACCAATTGATGGATCTTCTTCCTTCAACAATGAACTCCAATGAAAATTGTGTGAACTCAAACCAAATCGGCTAGGGTGGATTAGTAAACCAATGTTGTCAAGGGTTTCAACCCTCAACCCAAAAAGCTCTCAGAGCACTCGAAATCGATTCCATCAAATGATATGCAATAATCAGAGAATGAGCCCAACTTCACTTTATATATCCTTTTTCCTTTTCCGCTCAAATAATATAAAGTGAATTTATAAAGTATTTATTTAATTTTTCCCAATGTTACTATATAACACCATTTTTAATTTAATTTGTCAATGTCACTTTTTAATGTTGTTTTTTCCTCCAAATGACATTACATAATTATTTTAATCATTTTTTCACCGACTATAGCCTGTGGGAATTATATAGGCTAATAAGTCATCTACCTAGAGTGATCATTCGGAAAGGGACATTACACCCAATTGGCCAGTTTGGCCTCTCGGATGTCTATGCCCTGCGTGTCAAAAGACCGAAGACAATTAAGCACATCTTTTGGGACTGTAGATTTGCCAGAGATTGTTAGAAATTTGTGGAGGAAAAACAACCCAAGATGTTCTTAACAAACTTTATTGGAAAGCAGCTCTACTTGGAGATGGCTATTCCCTGGTATGGGATTCACTCTCTAGTTTGTGGCATTGCTTGAAGACAGCTGCTTTGTTCGTGCTATGGAAACTCAAGTGCAAGTATTTTTTTGATCAAGTAGTTTTGTTTCAATTTTTATTTCGCTTTGGAAAAATGAGGTACACCATCAAATACTAGCCAAGGGCGCCCGATTAATCAAGGATGCCAATAAGTTGGATGCTATTGTATGTTCTGATTTTATTTATGCTCTACTAAGCTTCAAGAAGTTGTTAGGATAGGCTTTGTATATGCCCTTTTACTACTAGTTGTTTTAATTGTAAATAAGTTTTTGTGAATATAAGAAGTATTTTTCAAAAAAAAAAGATTGAAATCACTCACCATAGTTGGAGACGAATGGATCGATCCTCTAGGTACATAGTCTTTGATAAAAAGTCAATACCAATCGTTCCCTGTACACATCACAAAGATAAAAGCTACCAATAAACTCTTGGAGAAATATTTAACTCATAAATCTATTGATGTTAACCATAACTATTTAAAAACAAAACAAGAATATACTATCCAAAGTTTTCTATTGAAAATCAGACATTGTTCACATCAATTTATAAACGAAGGTACACAACACATTATCTTTAGTAACTTTTGTGAGAATCATTGAAAAAATGGTCTCCATTTTCACATGCAAGACAAAAAAAAATTGATAACTTCAACATTGTAATTTGGAGTAGAAATGAATCATTTATACCATCAATGGTTTTGCATGGAATTTAAAAAGTAAAATACAAAATTATTGAAGAAAATAAATGTATTTTATTGTTTTCAGTTTTAAATAAATGTATATATCTATGACTAAATTCAATCAAATTACACTTATGAGAGAACCGAACTATATCTAAAGGTATCTTCTTGGGACAAAAGAGAAATGAAAGCATATGATGCTCTAAAATTGGACACATCCTCCCAACCCTGTGTGTCCGTATCTCACATGTTGGACTCGAATACATGAGAACACATGTCCAACATAGGTTTGGCATGTGTCCTACCACAAGACACGTGCCATATCCATGTTGCACATGTTGATTAAGTTATCATTGATGCCAACAGTTCCAGGTCATTGATACCAACAAGTGTGTCTTGGTGCCCTTGAGGAGCCCTTCAGGGTTAGAAGTTTGTCAATGTCAAAGGAGACCTTTTGACCTTGTCCAAGCCCAAGTCTGAAGCCCTTGGAGCCCTTGGGACAATGTCGAAATCCCTGTACACCCTTTAGAGTGTTTAAATACCTCTGAGTTATTTCTATGGTTCCCCAGTACCACAAGCTATGCCCTAGTACCCTAGAAAGTGTCCTTGGTGGGTTGAAGAAGTGTAGAGTCCAAATGACCCATTATGTGGTCATTTGTGTTTGTAATGAGGTCATGGTACCCTAGGAGAAGTCTAGGCCCCCCACACCTAATGGTTTAATGGTCTGGTGAAGCGTTGAGGGTCTTCTAAGTCTTGATGAGGTAGGTGAGGTGGTCTTAGTGCTCAAGAGAGTCCTTGGACCCACACACTTGATTCATTGATGGTCATGAGGATGGGACGCTTGGCACTATGGCGCATCCTTCATAAGGACACCCTTACATATGGTGATGCCCTAACATATAAAACCCTAATCTTATGACAGGAAAATAAAATATTAAGCTTAATAAATAGCTTACCTTTGGAAATCTTGCCACCACACTAATCCTTGTCAAGGTTGACCACACTAAGTTGAAGTGTTAAAACATTTTTTAAATAATATTTGACCCTCTCTTAAATACTAGGCACCCACTAAGAGCTTAAGTATTAAAGCTTTTTAATAATTAATAAGACTTTTAAAACCTTGTTTAGGTCGGCCCCATTAAATGGTTAAATGTTAAAACAATTTTTTAATTTAATAACACTTTTTATTTTTACCTAGAATTCGGCCCTAAATGTCCTCCTTCTCATGCCTAAATAGTGTATTTAAACACCAAACATTTGCCATAACTATAAACCATCGAAAATCACACATTGGAATTTGGACTGAGGTTTTCGGGTAGTGGACTGAGTGAACTAAGGCAACCTGCATCCGAATTTACAGTGCACGGACTGAGTCTTTTTTTTCGTTGGTCTGAGGAAGATTGACTGAGGCAGCCCTATCTGAGTTTCCACAGATCAACAGTTATTAACGGACTTTTCTTTTTGAGATTAAGTCAACAGTCAAACAATCCAAGTTTTTGTTTGATTACCTGCTGCCTTCTTACCTTTTCACAGACCCGAGTTTGAGATCTGATTTTATTGCTTCTTACAGTCTGTCACAGACCCGAGTTTGATGTCTAATTGCTGCCCTTATTCATTTATTTGAACAATCCTAACACTTAGACATTGAGCTTGTTACAACAACTTCTTTGGGGTTATCTACTGCACAGTTCAAGTCTTGACAAGGTATGTATGAACTGTAATACGTGTACATGTAAATGACAAGTGGTGTATTTAATAGGTGTACAAGTATATGACACATGGTGTATGTACAATGGTGTATATACTTTATGGTCTATGATACATGCTATAAAGTGATGAAACACTCCTATGCCTTGTCATGATACACTCTATGATAGTACATGTGATGATGATGTGCACTCTATAATGATGATGCATATATGATGTAGACGTATTGACTGTATAACACTCCTGATCTAGTTTGGCTGCAATTAGTTAACGTTCTTTTGGTTTGAAACAGTACTGTAAGTTGATCAAGTTATGACAAGTTTGATTGTAGCATACTACACTAAGATTTTACTAAATTATCCATTAATAAAGTCAAGTTGATTGTATCCTCTTCTTATTTTGACTGAGTTTGGAAACACCTTCTACCTAGATTTGACAGTGTTAAAGATAGACTGTAAGTCACTGACATTGACTGTAAGTATTCCTCTTGAATAAACCCTTGGATATGTGTTAAGCTTCTCTTTATGATCAAGATTGAGTCTTGATAGCATATTGTCATGCTGAGTT